>JARQAB010000075.1:0-194154 GCA_036172955.1 Meloidogyne arenaria | reverse complement strand
AAAGGTGAAGACCTGACTAGCGAGATTTGGTACTATTGCACGATAAAGAAACCCAGCAATATCATTTGAAGACGTTGAAGTATTCTTATTTAAAGGTCTTATCTCATGTCTATACTGCTTCATTTGTCGTCTACACCGGGTACTGTTTTAGAAAGAGTTAAAGGAAAGCATAAATGTCCTTGTTTGCCTCTAGTAATTTTATTTTGGATGTATAGAGTATTTCCCGATTTTTTTTTCTTTGTAAAATGTATTTTTTTTCGTAACATGTAATTATGTCGATTTACTTCTATCGATTTCACTCATACTAATAATTATGGTATAGTAATGCAAAGTTCGTCCATTATAAGAATATTCTACAACAGGTGCGCTTAAAACTAAGCAAAGATGTTCCTTTTTCGTCTCTTGCTACATAGTTTCATTCTCGTACTCTAATTTTGTCCTGAGTTTTGGTGTTATGCCAGTCCCTCCTCTTTAAATACAAGTAAAATATCCGTCAATGCCAAATACTTTTTTTATATAACAGCAGACTGGGAATAAAAATAAAAGAGAATAATATAGTTCGTTTCTCTAATGTTTGTATTGTTTTTTTCGATGTTTTTGAATGTTTAATGTCCCAAAAATAATTTCGAAATAAACAATATTTCAAAACAATACCACAATATTTTGATAGGGCCAGATAAATAAATGAAGATCGAAATTAAATATTCACCATACTTAAATTTTTTTATAGAAATGATTCGGGAATATCAAAGCTTTTTTTTGCATACATTGTCATCAAAACGACAAAAATGGATTGTATTACAGTGCATAGAATAATATTATAGGCGTACACCAAATTATTAGGAAATTTCCACGTCAAAATAGGAGAAAACTTTCCCTTTTTGACCCTCTCAAATCCAAAGTTTCTGGTTTACGCTTATACCAAGGAGTAGCTAATTGGAGAATTAACAATGAATCTCAAACATTATTAAAAAGTTCCAATTAATTCTCTCCTTTAAATTTCCAAAGCCACGCCCTGATTTTTACTAACACAAAAATTAATTTAAATATAAACATAATATTTTAGATCAAGGGGAAGTAATTCCTTCCCTCAAAATTTCATCAAACAACTCTCTCACGGAAATAATGAATATGTTGCTGTGAAAACGTGATTGTGCGCTGCTTCGAGAAGCATATTCCTGCAAAACAAAATTGAAAACATTCCGCAGTCCCACATATTTCCCTTGATTAGGATGTTCCTTAAAAATTATAATTATTTAAAATAAAAATTATTATTTAAAAAAAACCTGTTCGACAAGTAAACTCCCATCCAGTCTCGGTCGAATGGTCCTCTTGTCTTTTATCCATAGATTCTTCAGCAAGGATAATTGCTAAAAAATCAAAAAATGATTTTATCTTCATGGGGAGAGGATTTGTGGAAACAAGTAATGAAGTGAGGAATATCGTTCGTTATTCGAAATCATTCATCACACAGGCAGTAAAATATTAGCTAGCAGGGCATAATAATATATTAATGTGTCCTCTAGTAATAAAGTGAGACTTTAATAAGATCAAATTCAAACCTTAACAATCCCAGGCATGTAAAGTTGTCACCTTTCAAGGAAATCAAAATATCAATTTTGCGTTCCTCAAAATCAATAACCTTCAAATATTTTGAAATAATTTTTTAAATTTTTCTAATTACCGCCATACACCAATGATTACCCACCAAATGTAAACTTGAACAAAAATCATCTGATTGTCAAAGATATCAACTTTCTTTGTTCCAACGTTTCACTGACGAAAAGCCTTTTCCCAGAAAGGTTTAACATAAAAATAGGTTTAAAAGCATAGACCTTTTAAAGTTGTAGAAAAATTAGAAATTTATTTTTAAATATATTACTCTTAGGTAATCTCCATTGACTTTGCTTCTATTAACAATCAAGTTGACATAAAAGTTGATAACTGAAATCAAAAATTTTTAATTGTCAAAACTAAGAAAATAGAAAACAACTATCTTACAAGGACAACCCGAAAGATCAAACCAGAAAATATAGATTAAACCCAGTAAAAAGCAAATCATTATTATTCCTCCTAAAGCAAAACTATTACCTCGTCATTAAGCCACTCTGCCCCACAAAGAGTCAACAAAATCCTTTTCGAGCTATCATCAACACCATCAAAGTTTAGAAAACGACCTCATTTGGGCGGAGCAGAGTTTTGTTCCAATAATTCTAATAATCTGCCATATTAACGTTGCTAGGAATTGCTATAAAATTTTCAGTATTGAAAAATATATTTTTTTCAAGAAAAAACCAGGAAATTCTTCACGAGGAGGTTCACGACGGCTCGTTTCCAAAACAAGTCCCTCAACTTGAAACCGGCAATCGAAGCTATTTCCTGTTCATTAATCTTTCGATTATGTCCTTGAAAGTTTCATCGTTGCTGCTGCAATTCAACTTCCAACTCTGTACACTGTCTCTCAGGAACACGATTTTCTTTTTCATCAATATACCTCTGAGAACGCCATTTGATGGTGTGTATTTTTGGCAAAGGAGTAGAAATCGACCTCCGAGTAACTGCTTTTCATTGCTTTTGGACGAATTTTGTTGGCTTAACTTGGGTCAGGAAGGTTTGTCTTGTCATCCTTTGTGGAACTGAAATGGTCATCGACGTGGCTACTATAAAACATTTATTAAATTTAGAGAAAATTCAAACCATGAATTCTTTCTTGGTTCGAAACCCCAAATCAACAGAACGGAGAAGAATTGTTAATGATTATTTTTTAAGAAACACAATGCAGCCTCCGAACAATATCCATTCCAAAGAAGTCCTAAAAAAGAAAAAAAAAAAAACCATTGTTTGTACTCAAGTTGGGATAATTATTTTGAGCTGGAGTAACCATTGGAATCGAAGTGGAACTGCGCATAAGTTGGAGTTTTTGGACGTGTCCTAGAATTTTAAAACAAATAGAGACATTTGAATCGTTAGTTTGGTAACGCCTATCCAAAATATAAAACCTGGAAAGACAAAAACAAAACTTTACGAACTAACAAATTTTTGGGTACGGAAACCATAACAGTTCAAGTCCCTTGGTTCCAATCCTAAATTAAATCGAACTTGGGAACAGTAAGCTCGAAAGTAAAACTTATAGTCACCAAAAAAATTTAAAACCCAAAAAGAAAACCTGTGTAGTCAAGCCAATCAACTTCTTCCAATCTCTCCATTTTTTCTTGAATGCTCAAAATACTTCAGTTTTGGGCGGAATTTTTAATTGTTGCCCCTTCGTTGAAAATCATTCCATTCAGATTTATGTAACATAGATTTTAAACGATTAGGTGAAGAAGTAGAGTACAAAGGTTTAAATGCGTTCTGAATTTCCACGTGGCCAAAACTAAATATGATCCAAAATGCATATTTGTTCTAAAAAAGTAAAAGCGGTTTCTAGAACTAATTAAGCTTTCCTATAAAATATAAAACGGTTAACGACAATCAAAATAATATTTATTTTGAAATAAAGTCAAAGTTTGTTTTTAAAGGAAAAAAAGTTATTTTAAAAAGGAATTGTTAATATTTTAATTTTGTGAGTAAATAGTGAACCAAAAGCCAAGCCTATCACCTATTGTTTGCTGATTTCGCATAATATTTGTTCAATATTGTTAAAAACAAGACCATTAGTAAAGCTCCACTACGAAAATTTTGAAAGAATTTGTTTAATCTGTGGTGGGACAACCCAGTCTTGTAAAATTTTTACTTATTAAGATTCGTTTTCAACAACATGCTTTAATAACTGAGTGCAAAACTAAAAATTTTGATCATGATTAATGAAAAAAAAACTTTGATTCTCGAACCTACAAATTAATTGCTGAAAAACTAAAGAAAACTAGACAATGGATTTTGAAAAAACCTCGAGAAATAGAAAACAAACTGAGTGCACTGGGGAGGGACCCGGCTTGAGAAAACAACAAATTCACATGTAGGATTTCTGCCTGTCCAAAGAAGATCGGATTCCCGATCCGGTAAACGAGACAGACTCTAGAAAAAGAAATTTCTTTGAGACTGAAACGTCTTTTCGCGGGAAAACACTTGGCATTTTGATTTATTAATCTTTGCCAAAAATTTTTCTTCCACAATCAATAAAATTTTTTTTTGTTTTTTTAATAAATTTTTCTAAAATTGTCGGTTTTTAAAATTATTTATATTGTAGACCTTTTTCAGATAAGGTAACAAGTTTAATACAAAATGATCGTTCGAAAGTGTCAGCTTCATCCTCTACAATTGACAGCGATTTTGATTTAGTCAGCGCAAATTCTATGATTAATACTTTAAAATCAAAAAAGTGTATTGATTCTCCAAGTACAAAGAAAATTTTTTAACATCGAAAAGCAAAGGTTTTTTTATAAAATTTAAATTTAATTAATTTTGTTTTTTTAGCTTCTTCCTCACAAAATAATCCAAAAAACTTCCAACCACTTGTCAATTAAACAAAGAAACTATTCGAAAGACAACGCTGTTCTTCTCCATAAACTTAAACAGGCCAAAAAGGCACTAGCCAAATAATCAAGAAGATAAAATCGTTTGGAATCTGAATTAACTCAAAATCGTTCGTTAATGGCTCAAATTTTTGTCTTGCCAAATTACGGCAAAGAATAAGACGCGTGTTAAGAATTCGTCACGTCCTAAAGAATACTTTCCGTCAGATGATCGTTGTGTTGGGATTAAGGTAGAAAATAATTTTGTCCATATTTTTTAATTATTCTTTTTGAGACATTTGATTCACTTGCTTGGATTCCTTTGCTTGAAAGACTTGAAGAAGAACAGGGTTTGTCTAATTACCTAAATTATTTTCTGGTAAATTATATGAATTTAACTTAAATTTATTACTTGGTTTAAAAGTCAAGGCCTTATGAAATTCAGTTGAAATAGGGTATTTTCTTCCTCTAATTTTTTAGCAGATTTTTTTAGAATCCATCTGAAATAAAATTGTTTTTTAAATTAATCTATATTATTTTAATCTCTATTATTTATTTAGTTGATCTATTTGTCCAAGTGCCTCCACCAATGATACCGCGACTTTTGGATGGTAAAGGCGGCCTTATTTCTCAGACTGTAAACTTTTTCTTATTATTTTTTTTGTCAATTTAAATTTAGGTATTTAAAGCCTTATCTCTCTAACAGTCATGAGCATCAGAATAGTTCAATCGCCACTCCGCCATTTTGCATTATTCTCTTACCTTTTAGTCATGTTGTAACACGTTATCTAACTTATTTGAAAGGTTAACAATTTTATATTTCTATAAGTTTTTTCAAATTTTAGATGAGCCTGTTATGTTCTATTTACTCGAGGTTATATTCTAATTTTTTTTTATTTTTTAATTATTTTGAATACAGATGGTTTGTTTAACATGGACTACATCAATAAATCACTTTTTATCCTACATTTTGTTTAACTACTTGCAACCATTTTTTAATTGAACTTGACAACGGAAATGATAATTGAGTTTTTTTTTTTTAATTTTACAATCTATTTAAGCAAGACCATTATTTTTTAGCTTTATCACTATTCATCTTTATTAGTATCTCAATAACCAAAAATTTTATATTTTTAGATCGCCCTAGATAACCTCACACTTTTATTGTTGGACGAAGCCGACTTACTTATACATGTAAAGAAATATTTTTATTTTTCTTTAAAAAACTTCTTTAGGATGTTGATTTTGTTCGTTGTTTTATTGAAATTCAATCAAGTTCTCCATCTGTTAGTTTTTAAATATTTTTTTCTCAAAAAATATTTTTTAGTCTTATCGTCGGACTTTGATGTTCAGGTCGAACATTGGATAATCAACAAGCCCTCTTCTGTCTGATATTTTAAAAATTGGGTATAAAACGCTATTAATTGGTGAACGAGCATTTGAAATGAGTAATTCTTTTATTTATTTTTTAAAAGTAATTTTTGAGTTTTTCTAGGTCATAGTAGTTTAAATTATTCTGAACAAAGCGAAGGCCGTCTTATCGATTTTGATGAAGAATCTTCTGTTTCTGAAAACGAATTGAATCAAACTGGATATTCAAATGAATTAGCTGAACAAAAACAGGGAGATGATGAGAATATTCATGACGTTGCAAACTTGTCGACATTAAATGATGAAGAGGTATTTTTAAATTTGAAGTTTCAAAATATATCTCATGTCAGTTCATTTTCTGAATAATCCCCTTTATCATAGTTATATTTCCAATTCTCCGTCTCTTTTCCCTTCACCCTCATGGGGATTAGAATTACTGTTTAGTTTAGTATACATAAACGTTTTTTGAAAGAATTACTAACCTAAAATTTATACTAACTTAGAATTTTAAAACAGAATGATATCATTGTATCAATTCTGAGCTATCTCAACAATCGGAAACTAATGAATTAAGTGAAACGTGGAAGAACAGAATTTAATTTCAAATAAAGACAATTGGCCACTTGAATTCATTAACATTCGCCCTCCACCACCTCCTGCATGTTGCCTTTTTACATGGAAAATGATGAAGAAATAAATTTTAACGAACAAGGGACTTCTTACCAAATTTACAACAATATCGAGAATGATCAACACAAGTATGGTCAGTCATCATTTTTCGAAATTGAGGAGCAAAATGTGCAAAGAAATGGGCTTTTAATTGATTTTGACCAGAGGCAATCTACTAGTACTCTTGGAGGTTAAATTTTAAGGAAATTAATTTAAAAATCATATTTTCTAGAAGCATATCAAAGTTGTTTGGCATCATTTAAAAGTACTTCGACACATACTTCAATTTCTAATCTCAGTTCTTTCACCAATGCAAATGTTTTTTCCTCGTCATAATCAGATGCTCATAATTCTTCAACTCGCCAACTTCAAGTAAAGGTTAATAATAATAATTAGAAAAATGGCAGGTGATAAGAGCCACTCCGATTAGTACTAAATTCTATCTAGTTTATTTTATTTTCGTTTCCCCGAGATTAATTACATATCCATCGATTTTAAAATTCAGCGTTATCGAGCAAGATCCTATGGAAAAGCGAAAATTGGAAAGCTTGCTCCTGAATTTACTGGCTGATGCTGTTGTTGATTCTGACTTTAAGACTGTTTCTTTGTCTGACTACAAGGGCAAATATGTTGTGCTTTTCTTTTATTCCGCTTGACTTGTTTGTTTTTCTTTTAAATTTTTAGAATACTTCCAGAAATAAATGACTGACTTAATCTTAACTCGAGTGTTTTCTCAAATATTTTTAGTTTTAGATTCTTTCCCAATTCGGTTGAATCCAAATCTAAAAATTTTTACCTCATGTCAGTATTTACGATGTCGAGATAAACTGAAGTTTTTAATTATAAATTTTCAGTACATTTGTTTGTCCTACCGAAATAATTGCATTTTCTGAGAGAAGTGGTGACTTTACCAAAATTAACGTTCAATTATTGGCTTGTTCTACTGACTCTAAATTTAGGTTTATTTTTTTATTTTTATAATTTTTAATATTTAAATTTTTAGCCATTTTGAATGGATCAATAAGCCACGTAAGGAGGGAGGACTTGGAGAAATGAAAATTCCTGTTCTTTCTGATCGCAATATGAAAATTGCTCGTGATTATGGAGTTCTTAAAGAGGATGAGGGAATTGCCTATCGGTTTTTTAAGGTTTTGAAATTCTAAAAATTTATCTTTTTAGTGGATTGTTTATCATTGATCCCAAAGGAATTCTTCGTCAAATTACTATTAATGACCTTCCGGTTGGACGCTCTGTTGATGAGGTTATTTTTAGAAATTAAAGAAAAATATTTGTAAAATAGAGTTGGCTATCTATCTTTGGATTACGTTTTTTAATTATTAAATCCCTTAAAATTTCTAGACTCTTCGTCTCGTTCAAGCTTTTCAATATACTGACAAGCATGGAGAAGTTTGTCCAGCTAATTGGAAGCCTGGAAGTGATACTATTAAACCAGATCCTAACAAAAGTAAAGAATATTTTGGTAAACAATAAATTGAGTGAGGTTATTATTGGATAAAAGAATTTAAATAAGGAAAGGAGAACGATATTAATTTTAAAAATTTTACATTTTTTTGATAATTTTACTTAATCTTATTGCAATGATTTTTTTAAATTATAATTTTTGAATATGCATTTTAAAAATATTGCTAACAAACGGATAAACCTCGATTATTAAATATTTGACACATATTTATTTCTACCATTGGAGAGAACAATGTTTTAGGAATTGCTATTAAAAATATAAAGCGGTTATATATCCTTTTTATTGTGCTTTTTGATTTTAGTTCATCTTTCATTCAAAAATTTGATTACCCAACCAAAAGTAATTAAGAAAAAAACATCTTTTTCCTTCAAGGGCGTACCCATCCACCAAATCCTCGTTCAAGTTCCTTGGCAGCAGCCATCAATAACGGTTCAGAATTGGGTGGTCCAGCAATTTGGACACTCAAAGGGATTTGTTTTGATGAATCCAATCCTGTAAAAGTAAACAGGCTTAAAATCTAAATAAGCAATTGTTTTGTGATTACCGACAGGACAGGATATAGCTGGGAAGCCCAGAATATTAAATAATTCTGTAAAAGCGAGATTCAAGCTTGTAAACAAGTCTTGATGATGGAATGGTGCAAGTGTGGGCCATGTTGGCAAAAGAAGGATACCTTTGTCACCAAGTGCTTGTTTGATTTGGTGACGAAGTTTGTCAAGTTTTTTAAGCATCTGACAAAAAATATTAAAATTAACCAATTAAACTGTTTGTGTGATATGTGGTAATTAAAAGTTGGGGAGGATAAGAGAACAAAATTGCATTCCCTAAGGAGTAGACTAAACAAGGGTGAATATTTTTAATTTCGCCTGGGCCTGTTTCAATTAGCATCACATCTGCGATGTGATGCTAACATCACTTTTGTCGAGACGACGTCGTCAACATCACTTTTGTCGAGACGACGTCGTCAACATCACTTTTGTCGAGACGACGTCGTCAACATCACTTTTGTCGAAACGACGTCGTCAACATCACTTTTGTCGAGACGACGTCGTCAACATCACTTTTGTCGAGGTGTCCGGAAAATTGGGCTCCAATATTTTTCGGAAAATTGGGCTCCCGCGCGAAGCGCGGGATTTTGCATAAGCGCCTCGCCGACGCCCATGGGTTTGCGTTGTTTGATTGAAACAGGCCCCTGGTCCAGTTCCATAAGTCCAACTTCAGGACTGACCCTAGTAAATAAGAAAATTATTTTCTCACATATTCCTTTTCATTATCATCTCGTACATCTACAAATGCATGTATAAGAGAGAATATCCACGCACAACTAGTTAATTCTGATTTATCATTTAATACTTTTGGGAATTCTTTAATAATATCTGGAATGCTCTGAAATTTAAAATTTATTTTAAATTCCCCTTTTCTACAAACCAATGCGGGAGTGCCAAAGCCCAAAGCACCCCAAATTTCGTAAAGATGACTGGCTAATGGAAATTCAACTTTTTGGGCAGTAACATTAAATTCTGTTTCGAAGAAACGAACAGACTAAAAAAATAATTTTGTAAAAATTAAAATTATTTTACTTTTCTCAGTGCTTGCAAAACTTCTGAATGAACATTTTCCATAAACCAAATATTCAAAATATCCATATAAATAATTCTGACTTGGCTAAAGTCAATCTTTTGAAAATCCATCTCAGAAAGTGACTTGCCGGAAATTAACTTTAAATAAATTGCTTAAAAAATTTAAAAATTAAATTTAATGAATGAATCATGTAATTTCCTTAAAAACCAAAAGAAAAATACAAGGGAAATATAAACAAAAATTATTTTCCTTTTCATAAGGGTTACAAGTACATCCATAAACTCTTTATTTGTTTGTTCAATACCAGCTTTACCAATTTTCTGTTAATTTCGTGGTAAAGGACATCCACAGAAATTTAATGGGTAAATTTAATGAAGGATTGTGACAAAATTTAAATAAATAAAAAATGGGCGTTAAATAATTTTTACAAAATTCTGATTTTTAAAAATCACCTCCCCCAAAAATTAAAAAGTTTCAAATATCTTACACTAAAAACAAGGGGAAGGTCTTCAGCATAGCGACACAAAGGACCAATCGTCCATTGGGCTTTACCCATTTCTGTGTCTATTTTAGGAATAAAACCATTAAGCGAAACAGCATCTAAAAAATAAAATAAATTTTTTATAAAAATTTCCAAAAAACCTTTTGTCGGTTTCAATCCAAAACTCCACACATTGAAGCTGGAATTCTTACAGAACCACCCAAATCATTTCCTAAACCAAAGGGGAAGCCCCAGCCCCAACAAGGGCTCCTTCCCCTCCACTACTTCCACCAGGAATTCGACGTAAATCATAAGGGTTACGAGTACGCCCATAAACTTTATTTGTACAACTCCAATTCATTGCCAATTTTGGTAAATTTGTAATAGCAATTAAAATAGCTCCAGCATTACAAAGCCTGAGGGAAAAAGAATTTTTTATTATAATAATTTGGAGTTTTTTTTGGAGAAATGTTTTTTTTTAGTTTTAAAGCATTCGAAGGTTATAGATGAGAGATTTTGTTTTTATCATAAGTTACACGAGAGATTTTGTAATTTATCCAATCTTTTCTTAAATACAAACAAGCATTTTTAGATAAAAAGACAAATATTATTTTTAACTTTTACTAGGTCCCAACCACACAAAGGCATTCTAATGATTTGTGAATTATTTTAAAAATAACTAACAAAGACCAGGAATTTAATTTTTCAAAACCAAACCTTTCAACAACATCACAATCCTTCTCCGCTGGTGGATTATTAACAAAAGGAGCATAACCAGCAACAGACACAAACCCTTTAACATCCATATTATTTTTATTGCTGAAAGGAACACCCAATAAAGGCTTGCTTTGTTCCAACTTAAATTAAAAAAGAAATTTTGACAAAAATTAATATTTCCCCAAACATTTTTGTATTCCTCAGATTGTTCATCCAAATTAGCCAAATAATTGTCAACATTTTTAGCTTCTTCCAATGCCTTTTCGAAACATTCAGCAACAATAGCATTGATTAAAGGCTGGACTCGACGAACACGTGATATGTAAGCAGTAATTAATTGTTCTGAAGAAATCTTTAAAAACAATTAAAATTTTAGGAGGGAGAATATAAAAAAGAATTGAGAACAGCACAACAAATGAAATGAAACAAAAAACAAAAATACTACAAAATTACACTAAAAAGGAGTGAATACTAAGGGTGTTCACTACCAGTTAATCATGACCAGAAATCGTAAAAATCCCCCCCCCCCCCCCCCCCCCCCCCAAGACGCCATAGGCGAAAATTAACCGGTCGGAGACTCCTAATATGAATATGCAATAGAGATCAAGCTGGGTTCGGGCCAAGGTCTTGGTTTTTCCTGTACCCAGAGTCCAAGCCCAGGCATTTTTTGCCCTTCCTGAGTTTTCCTGGACTACAAGCCCAGGATCCGGCCCATGTCAATAAATCAAACCCAGAAATAGGTCTCGATCTCTAATTCAAAAGTCTCGATCTTTAATATGCAACAAGCAAAAACACAAAAAACACATAAAAATACAAAAAACATTCCAAATAAACACAAACAAACACAAAAACAACCTCTTTATTTCTAATTTTCTCGGCAGCCTTTTTAGCCGATATAAACAGAAAAGGACTTGCTAATTCTTCATTATTCCACTCAACTTTTGTTTTTTGTTTAAATAAATAAAATAAATTAAACCATTGATTGATTACAAAAAAATATATTTTTGTAAATAAATCGAGAAGTGGATATAATTTTTGAAGAAAAAAATAACGTAACATTTCTTCTAAAATTAAAAATTTGTTTAAAAAAATTAAAGTATTAATTAGAATTGTTAAACTAATTAATTAGTTTGGGTAAAATGAGGGAAAGAGTTTTAAAGATTTAATTGATACTAGACGTTTTTTATTATTGTTTGGAGATGTGCTTGTTAATTATATAGGATCTTATGTTGGAGTTGTGATTAAAAAAAGAATAATTATAAAATATTCAAAGTTTAAAAACAAATAAATAATAGTTAAAAAAAACACATTTAAAATTAAATTTATTCAAAAATATAAAAATGAGATCAATTTAAATAAAAAATATCAATTTTTAATTAAAAAATAATTAGTAAACAAATATATGTAGAAACAAAGATTAGTTTAGTTAATTTAATTTGATATGTATGTTTGATTAGAATCTTAATTTAATTATTTTCCCCTTCATACAACTTGTTTTGTATGAACAAAGTTTATTTATTTATTTTCCTCTAAATTTCATTAATTTCTTCCTCTTTTTCCTTTTCACGTCTTTTTTCAAGTTTTTCACAACATTTTTTATGAAATGGCCAATCAAAACGTTGACATTCATTTGAGCAATAATAAATCTATAGTTTTTAAATTTTAATTAAAAATTATTAGTAAAAATGGAATGTAAATTTATAGTTTGTATTCATTCCTCTATTTTTCTCCAATATCACCCCTCCCCCCTATTATTGCCTTCCTCCAAAAAATTTTTGGCTATAGAGGGGAATAAAAAATATTTTATTTAAATATTTACTTTACACTTTGGACAACGTTTCTTAGCCGAAGGTATTGAACAAGTTCTACAAAATTTAGATGTTTGGACAAATCTGTGCCCCAATAAAGCATTGCACAAAATAATAAAAGCGGGAGGTGGAGAACCAAATTCGACAGTTTTAAAACTTTGATTTAATGATTGCCATAACATCTTTTAAATAAAAAAAAATTTTTTAAATTAAATAGCCTAAAAAATATAAAGTTAGAGAGCATAGAGAAGGTTACTCTACTCATGCTAATACTGTAGACTTTTAGGTATATGTCAATTGAGTCCATTAGAGTCTTGAATTATACGAGAGAATTTCTGATAACATTTTTTAAATAAAATTGTGGTCAGTGGATATCTGTTGGAGAATTTTATATCATAACCGGAAGGAAGGATTGGCCAGGAAAAATAATACTTAAATTTTAATCCCATAGTTTAAAAAATTAATCCTTTTAAAAATCAAAAAATATATTTCCAACCGATTGTTTATAAGGAAAAGAGACTATCGCTCTTCTAATAAATAATTCCTCGTTATGCCTAACCAAATATTCAGGTTGATCATTTAATAAAGTTTTGGCAAAATCCAAAGCAAATTTCTTCTTCAAGTCTTCCCCTTCATTTTCAGACTTTTTCTCCTCTTTTTTGCTATTTTCAGCTTTTATGTGTTTATCAACAAATTGAAGCATTTCTCGAAGTGTGTATAAAACAATCCACAATTTTACTGACATTACCTTTTTTTAAAAAATTAATTTTAAAATTAATTTAGAGACATTTTGTGTGTAACAGTATGGTTGGAGGATTCTGGGAAATCTTTGGATTCAATATCCAAACCGAAGATTTTCGGATATCCGCTCTTTTTCTGGATCCGACAATCTTACCTAGTAGTGTCAATTTTTACAAAAATTACTTCGTTAGGTTCTTTAGTTCTCAATTGTTTTTCAAAAAGTCTGTCAACAGTCCAAACAGTCTTTTCCCTGTTTTCCCAAATAATTCCATCACCAACAACATCAAAAATTAATCGAACAGGATGAAATAAATGTGTCCGAGTTAATCGATGTATAAAATCAACAAGTTCGTTGGGGTAAATTTTCTCGCTTTTTTCTCCTTGTGGATGTATAATTTTATTAACATCCTCTACCCCAATGTGGGCATTAATGACACTAACACACTCATATTGACCTGAAAATAAATGAAAAATACTCTAGTTAGAGGAAGGTTTTGTACCAACAAAAGCTGCCATTTCCCCTGCAGTTTTGCCAATAGAATTTTCGACGTGAGTACTTGCCCCAGAGTCCAAGAGGAGTTGACAGATTTTCGGTTTACCTTTAAAAGACTTAAAAATCCTCTTTTAAATAAAGTCAACTCTTTCTTATTTAACTAACTTTAAAAGTAATGGTTGATTATAATAGGCTGATTTTAAAAGCTCTACATGTTTTTGTTTCAGGGATTCTATATAAATTTTGTTCAAATCTAGTTAATTTTATCAAAATATTTCTAACAAAAAGGAGTACTTAAAAGGAATCACTAAGCAAACAATTGCTTCAAAAGAGATTGGATCGAGATTTGGGACAACATCAATCTCCCTAAATAACTACTTAAGGATAAGGGGGGGAGGGGAATTATATAAAAACTGAAAATTGAAGACAATACATGATGGGAAAGTTAAAAATTTGAAGAATATTTTATTATCCAAACCGGCTAAAGCAGCAAACATTAAAGGAGTATATCCTTGATCGTGATAACGTATATCGGCATCTGCACCAATCTCTAACAACATTTTAACCATTTCTTCATTCCCTTTAAAACAAGCCTGTACAAGTGGACTCATTCCATTCTTTTCCAAACAATTTGGGCGAATTTTTTCCAATAAATTGGTAAATTCTTGAATGTTTTCTGGAAAATTTTATTTTAAATTTGAAAATTTGTATTCACTATGAGATAAACTCATTGAGGCAACAATTCACTGGAAAAGCTTAATGGAATTTTTTCTTTGGGTGAATTTTCTCATATCCATCAGATATATTTTATCCCCTATCAGCCATTTGTTCCAAAATTAAAGTCATGCTAATGTTGACCTTTCAGTGAAATCCCTATTTCCTTTTATAAAACTTGCCTTGTTCAATAGCTTTAAATATTTGTTCTTCATCACTAGTTAAATTTTTCAATTCTTTTACTGAAAATTTTTGAATATTTTTATTTAAGGACATTTTTCGTTGAAAAATCTTTACTGTTATTTAGATAGTAATAACATCTTTCATTCACATTTTTTAGTTAAATAAAATCCTTTATCGATTTAAAAAATAAGAGGATGGCTAATGCATTTTTATTTGTCCATATTTTCTATTAGTAACAGGGAAAGTAGAGACTCTGTCAGGGTAAATTTCAATTTCAGGCAAAATTCAATTTTGCCGGCAGAATTTAAATTGGCCTGAAAATCTTTATTTTATTTTTTATTTTAGTGTTAAAAAATGTCCTCCTCCCAATACGAACATTTTTATCAATTATATTATAATTTAAAAGAGACTACAATGAAATACTTTTTAATTCCAACAAAAACTACTTATGACAAAATCTCAAAATATTTAACTAAAAATCAAGTAGATGGATCTATTTCAATTAATACTTTAACTCATTGGAGGAAAGTTTATTCGATAAAAGAAGTTGACAATTAAAATTTAGTTTTTTATGGAGAGAGGAAAGTTATTTGTGAGGAAGAACTTTTTGAGGTATTACACAAAGCACATGTTTTTGTTGGACATGGAGGACGGGACTTAATGACAAATGCTTTGAGGGGATTCTATGGAGTTGGAAGGTTTTTAGAGTTTATATACCTATGTATAATAAAGCCAAACGATTTCTGCTTCCTTGGAGAATACAAAAGGTAGAAAGATGAGAGTGAATCATCTTTGTTTTGACCGAAATGACCACGCCGCCTGCTACTTACAATTAGCCCTAGCAATTAAATAGCTATATGCTTTAATCTAAATTTATTTTTAGAAAAGTAATCGCCGTTTATTTACAAACATGCACCGAATGTGAACACAAACGGGCAAAAATTAAGAAGAATATTGTAAAGAAGGAAATTGTCACAACCCCCAAAAGTTATACTGAAAGTTATCAAGTCGATTTTATTGATATGGAGAGTCAGAGGGACGGTCTTTATTCGTGGATTTTGGTTGTTCAGGTTTTTGGAAGGGAATGAAAATTATTAAAAATAAAAAAATAAAATTAGGATCAATTAACCAAATTTGTTCACTTGCGAGCTCTTCAAAATAAAGATTCTCGTTCAATTGCTTTTTTATTGGAAGAAATTTTCGCCCATTATGGACCTCCTCAAGTATTACAAACTGGAAATTGTCGGGAATTTGAAAATGAACATATCCACTCGCTTTGTAGTGAATGGAAAGTGGAATTAATTAATGGAAATTCTAGAAAATCTTCGAATGAAGAGAGCGTGGAAAGAGCTAGTCATGATATAGAAAATATTATTTTGACTTGGGAAACTTCATTACAACGAAATGACTGGGCAAACAATTTGAAGATTTTTCAGCTCATGAAGAATAATAGGTTTGTTTAGAGGTTTTTAAATGTTTGCTGACTTTTTAAAAAATTATTTGGGACTTTTTCTTGAGGACCCAGGCTGCTTTAGTCAGAAAAAAAATTTTAAATATCGATAAAATTAAACTTTCTATTGATTGATTGCCCAAGTTAAAATGAGAGAAAAAATCCTTAAATCCCTCCCTTTCTTCCCTAAAAATTAACAAAATATTTAGAATTTATTCGTTCATTAAGGTTCCACAAATCCCTCCAGAAAACTCCATACGAAGCTGTATTTGGCCGTAAACTCCACTCTCTACCTTCCAGTGTTTCAATAGATGATCAAATAGAAGAATTTGTAATAAATGGTTTTTATATAGAACAGACAGAAAATAATAAAGAAGAAATTCCAGAAGAAATTCCTCCAACTTGTTCCGATTCTCAATTTGATGAACAGGAGGAGGAAATTAATAGTAAATATTGTAAATGTAATTCTGAATGTAAAGGGAATCGTTGTTGTTGTAGAAAAGAAGGGAGGTTTTGTGGAAATAAATGTCACAAAAGCCTTTCATGTTCAAATAATTTTTTGGCTTAGAAATTTTTTTGTTTTTTCGTTTTAAATTTTTTTTGAATAAAATAAAAATATATTTATTTTTTAAAATTAAATTATTTAAATTTCTCAATATATTTTGTCCTTTGTTTTAATCAAATCTTTCAAAAAAAATTTATTTCCCAGAAAATGCCTGATCTAAACGATTTGAGACAAGTGAGAAAAAATTTAAAAAGAACAAAAATAACGTAAGAAAAAAATTTAAAAAAATTTCCAAAAAATTTTTTAGAGTAAAAAAAGAAGATGGGGGAATTCACCAAGAACAATTAAACGAAAATGGGGAATTTGAAATTATTTTTGAGGATGATGGAAGTGATAAAAAAGAATATATTCCTTCAAATAAAAATAAAAAAGAACAACATTGGTATGGAATGGTAATTGATTTTAAACCTGATTTGCAATTAGCCTGTGTTTCAGAAAATGTTTATTTGAGGTACTCTGATTTGAATAAAAAATCGAATTATTTCATTGATTGCACTAATTCCCAAACTAATACATATTTCTGATTGAAGTGGTATGTGCGGAAGCTTGCGTGGCTCGCCAAATGCCAATTTTTCAAATTTTTAAAAGACGCCAAACACAAAACGCCAAAAATGAACGCCAATCGCACAATCCTGGAGCTTAAACAATTTATTCTTCTTAGGCAACAAAAAATACCTAAAACTAAAAAATGATATAATTAAGGAAAATAAAATATTATTTAAATATTTATAGCAGTCAAGCTGTAGCTCAAGATTTGGAATTATTATTAACTAACAAAATAACACACATAATTAATGTAGCTACCGGTGTTCAATGTTTATTTCCTGAAAATATAATTTATTTGGCTTTAACAGCTTTAGATGTTCCTACAGAAAATTTAAAAAGACATTTTGATAAAGCTGTGAAATTTATTTATAATGCTGTTGAAAGTGGGGGAAAGGTAAGGGGAAGAAGGGGGAGGGGTATTTTACTGAAAAGACAATTCACAGAAATTTAATTTACTAGACATTGACTCTTAAATAAACACTAATAGGGGTTTTAATTTAAAGAAAGCTTCTTAAAGAAACTTTCCTTCTAAAAAACTTTTTAATTTTTAGGTATTAATTCATTGCAATGCAGGAATCTCTCGTTCAACAACAATTGTTATTGCTTATTTAATGAATTATAAACATTTAACTGTTAATAAAGCTTTGGAACATGTTCGCAGCCAAAGACCGAGTTAAAAATATTTTAATAATTTTAAAGTCCTTTTAAATAGTTGCTAGGCCAAATGATGGTTTTATACTTCAATTAAAAGAATATGAAAGTGAACTTGGCTTGAATTCTGTCGAAAACCAGTAGAAAATTAGTTTAAAGATTAAATAAATATTTTTTATAATTAAATATTTAATATGAAATTTACTAATAATTCTTAAAAATAAATAAAATGGATATTTATACTCGGGTTTTAAATAATTAATTATTTTTCCTTTGAAAATTTCTGAACAAGTAGAAATCTGGCATCGCAGTATTGATGCATGTCTGGTGCACAACTTTTTTCTCTCATATATTAATTAGATGGAAAGACAAAAATATTAATTAAAATAAAAATAAATCTTTTTTAAATGGCAGTAAATAATATATTTATTTTTTAATTAATTTATTTTACAACGTGAAGGTTCATATTCACATCTTCCACAATTATCTCTATTATGTCCAGGCCCATTATACCAAAGACAAACCTTTTTTGATTAAAAAAATTTTTTTTAATTTTCAGAACAACAAACCATATGTTCTAAAATATAAATATAATTTTGTATTGTAGACAAACTATAATTATTAATTAATATCCATAAATTATTTTTTATTGATTCAGGTCCAAGAAAGGGTTGGGTTTGTTGTATTTTTAATTTTGAATTATATAATTGCCAAAGTTGGGAATTTTGTGCACAGTTTCTTTAAATTTAAAAATAAAATTTTGAAGAAATATTTAAAGAAATAGAAGAGGTAAATGAATGATTTGAAAGTGAAGAGCCTCCCTTTAGTCTTGGGAAAAATACACAATCCCACGAATTTAAATTCTGTGATTTTTGTAATTACAGACTAGTTCGGATTTTTTTTAAAGATGCAGAATATTTTTTGTTTTTTAATAGCCCCCCCCCCCCAAATATCGACACAAAACATCTCCAAAATTAATATTTTAAATATCAATTTTTAAAAATTTAAAACTTCAAAAATTTACATTATTGACTGTCTCTCTACTTCACTAGTAAAAAGGCATTCATTTATCCAATTCAAATTAATTTGTTCATATCTTGTGTTCAAACAAAGCAATAAATTATTTCTTTGATTAATATCTGCAACACTTCCAGCAATACAAATCTTTAAATAAATTGAGGTTTTTTGATAGACTTTTTTTTGTAAAAATTGTTTGAGATTTAGAGCGGTTTTTTTTGATTTTGGGTTTCCTTTTTAATAATAATAATAATAATAATAATTTATTCACTAAAATGGGCGTAACAAGTACGTCTCTTAAATTTAGTACAATAAAAAAGAAAGTCAAAGCATAAAAAATAAAGTCAATTAATAATTAATATGAAAATTTACATGGGTGTGCAAAAACATGATGGAGGAAATTCATATATGTATATCATATGTTAAAAAAGATGAAATAGAATTAAGTAATTGTTGTTTTTTAGTCAGAGGTGAATTTGTGGAAGAGTCAGAATTTCCTCCAATAGAATATTGACGTTTGCTTGTCATGGTAAGAAATGACAAAAAAAATAATATTACCCAGAGTCAAAAATTAGAAATGCCTTAAAATGTAAAAAAAAATTGTAAAATTAAAATTAAAAAATAAATTACATAAAACTTATATAAAACGGAGGAAAGAAAAATGTTTTATTTTGTAAGCAAAATTAAAAAGGACGGGAGAGTCTCAAAAAAAAACATTAAAATTAAATGCACTAAAACTGGCCAATGAAGTCCTTAACTAAGTCTTGATTTAGTATTAGGTAATGTCTTAGGTTTATCCAGAAAGATTTAGGATTTGGAGAATTTATAATTTGTATAGGAAGAACGTTCCATAAATTTAAAGATCTATTTATGATCCAATGTTCAGTCTTTGATATCTTTTTAGGGACTCGTAATTGTAGATTATGTTTATTTCTAATAGGCCGTGTTGAAAAATCAACAAAACGAGTCGGGTCAAGATGGGTAAAATTTTTTGTTAATCTGAATATTGTTGAAAGGTCAAATAGAGTACGCCTAAGGACCAGAGATTCTAGATTAAGAAATTTTAGTCTATTTTCATAATTCATTTTAGAGATTTTGCATTTAGCTAAAGCAATCCTTGTAAACCACTTTTGAATTTGTTCGATTTTTAGAATAAGTTTTTTTGTTTTAGGACTCCAAATAATGGAGGCGTATTCCAGGATAGGCCTAACATATGATTTAAAAGCTAAAGAAAAAATCTTAGGATTAGATGAATTAATATTATTAAGAACAAGAATAGAACGATGGTATGCCTTTTTAATAATTTTAGTTAGATGTGCTTCAAAAGAAAGTTTATCTGTAAAGGTAATTCCTAAATCCGTAACGGAAGATACAGTCTGTAAAATAGTGCCGAAAAGGATATAGCGTTTTCTAGGATTATTTTTGCCTATATGAAAAGTACATGTTTTATTCAAAGAGATATCTAAAGCCCAATCAATACACCATTCTTCAATTTTAATGAGTGATTCTTGTAGACAAGCATTATCGTTATTTGCAGAAAATTCACAAAATATTTTTAGGTCGTCAGCAAAAAGCATGGTTTTCGTGGGGGAAGGTATTCGGTAGATAATATCATTTATATAAATTAAAAACAATACTGGGCCTATTATGGTTCCTTGCGGTATACCCGACATAATAGGAATAGGATCAGAATAATTGTTATTTATTTTTACAGAAGCTGTTCTGTTAGAGAGGAAATTTGAAATCCAGTTAAGAAGTTTTCCCTTAATGCCTATATTAGAGAGCTTGTAAATGAGGTATCGTATGGGAACACTATCAAAAGCTTTCTTAAAGTCTATAAAGATGCAGTCAATACCTTGATTATTTAGGATGGCTTTATACCATGCGTCGAAAGAGGATAAAAGCTGAGTGACCGTCGAACGTTTTTTTAAAAAGCCAAACTGTTGGTCACTAATAATTTTATTAGCCTCTAAATGTGCTAAAATATGTTGTAATATTAATCTCTCAAAGACTCTACATATTGATGATGTAATAGCAATTGGACGATAATTTGAAACATCTGAATTTGAGCCCTTTTTAAAAATGGGGGTGATGAACGATATTTTCCAAAGTTCTGGTAAAATGCCAGAATCTAAAGAATCCCTAAATATATCCGCTAGAAATGGCGCAATAGAATCTGTGCAATTTTTTAAAAGTTTATAACTAATTCCGTCTGCTGATACACCTTCTTTTGGAGGAAGAGACTTTAATATGTTAACAATATCTATAAGCGTGAAATCAATATCATCAAGTTGGGATGAATAATTTGACGGAGGTAAAATAGGATGGTTTTGAATTGGTACGTTTGAGAATGATGGAGCAAAAGCTCTGGCAAATAAATCACATTTGGCTTTATCCTCAAAAATATATAATCCATTATGCTCTAAATAAGGAATTGGAGAGTGACCTTTTGCAAATCTTTTCATAAATTTGTGAATTCCTTGAGAGCTTGAGACCAGTTTTTTAATTCTAATTGAGTTATATCTATTAATAATATGCTTAACAGTTTTACAAAATCTTAAATATTGAGATGGATGTATCTTATTATTTTTAAGATCCTTGAATATTTTATTTTTAGTGGCAAGAAGACGTTTAATGTGTTTAGGATAAATTGTTACGTTAGGCTTAATAGTGAGTGATCGTATAGGAATATAGATGTTACTTAACTCTTTAATAAAGTGTATAAAGAAACTATATTTGTCTGATACAAAGAATATATCATATAGATTATTGAATTCCTTAGCAATGTGCGCATTTAGAAGTTTAATATTTTTGTAATCTCTAAAGGTTTTTATAGAGGGTGTGGGACGTTGTATGTTTAGCAAAAATTTAGTAGAAAAATGATCCGAAGTAGAAAGTCCAGTAGATGAAGAGGGAGATGTAATACAACTAGAATTGTTAGTTAACAAAAGATCTAAGATAGAACCCTTATAATGGGTTGGGTCTCGAATAAGATTTGAATAATGGAAATTTAATGTAAATTCTAAAAATTCTTTTCCAATACTATTATTAGCTGTAAGATCCCTCCAGTTTATATAAGATTTATTGAAGTTAAAGTCTCCGATAATGACTACATTACCTTGAGAAAATTTTTGAAGAACTTTGATAAGAGACTGTGTAGACTGATTAGAAATGGAAGGTGGTCTATAAACTAAAACTAACCTAATATAATATTTAAAACGAGTGGTAGAGACGTCAATGATTAGTGTATCTATGCCAGCAATTTTTTTACATTTGATTTGTCTGAATGATATTCCGTTTTTAATAAGCATAGCTACACCACCGCCTCTACTTTTATAAGATTGATTTCTATTCTCAGTAATTATTTGAAAGAGAGAAGCTGATTTAAGATACAGAAGAGGATTTTCGTTAGAATTTATCCATGTTTCAGTTAAGAATAAAATATCAGGGTTTTGTTGGACAATTTCAAGATCCAATTCGTGAATTTTATTTTTAATTGACTGGCAGTTATAGTATAAACAGGACAGAGAACTTTTTTGGTTTGTTTTAGTGCTGGTTATGTTTTGTGTTTTTTTAAGACTCTTTGGGGTTTGAGTGGATCGATAATTAAGTGCGTTCAGAAGTAAATTCGGTGAGTTATTTATTGGTTTTTTGATAAAGTTTTTTTAAAAATATGTACTTCCGAACGCAATATAATTTGATTCGCATAAATTATAAAGTCGAAACCTGTATCATTCCTTTTAATTTTACACCTTTCAATCAAAGAAGCTCTTTCTACTAGTTCATCCTTTGTAAGACTTCTTCTCACAATAATGTTCTTAAATTTTCCACCAGCAAGTTTCTTCTTGTTTTTAATGGCTTCAGCTGCAGCAGCAGAACACGGCATAACAACTTTGATGGGTCGTGGTTTTTCATTAGGTGGCCGCTGTCTTCCCATTCTAAAAATAGAGGTGGGGAGACAGCGGTCAATTTCAAGTTCATTTAAAATTTCCAAAACGTTGTTTTTGTCTGATGAGGCCCTGTCGATCGGTCGTTTTTCAACACTTTCAGGAAGACCTGTTATCACTAAAAGGTGATTTTGTTGTTCCGTGGAGGGTGCAGTTTGTTCTGTTTTTTCACATATAAGCTCCGAAGCAATTTTTAATAATCCAGACAGTTGTTTAATAATTAATTGCTGTTGTTCAAGTAGAGATTTAGCAAATTCAGGAATATTTGGGTCAGATGGAATAGCAACAAGATTTTCAAGATTCAAAGATGAAATAGAATTAAGTAATTGTTGTTTTTTAGTCAGAGGTGAATTTGTGGAAGAGTCAGAATTTCCTCCAATAGAATATTGACGTTTGCTTGTCATGGTAAGAAATGACAAAAAAATAATATTACCCAGAGTCAAAAATTAGAAATGCCTTAAAATGTAAAAAAAAATTGTAAAATTAAAATTAAAAAATAAATTACATAAAACTTATATAAAACGGAGGAAAGAAAAATGTTTTATTTTGTAAGCAAAATTAAAAAGGACGGGAGAGTCTCAAAAAAAAACATTAAAATTAAATGCACTAAAACTGGCCAATGAAGTCCTTAACTAAGTCTTGATTTAGTATTAGGTAATGTCTTAGGTTTATCCAGAAAGATTTAGGATTTGGAGAATTTATAATTTGTATAGGAAGAACGTTCCATAAATTTAAAGATCTATTTATGATCCAATGTTCAGTCTTTGATATCTTTTTAGGGACTCGTAATTGTAGATTATGTTTATTTCTAATAGGCCGTGTTGAAAAATCAACAAAACGAGTCGGGTCAAGATGGGTAAAATTTTTTGTTAATCTGAATATTGTTGAAAGGTCAAATAGAGTACGCCTAAGGACCAGAGATTCTAGATTAAGAAATTTTAGTCTATTTTCATAATTCATTTTAGAGATTTTGCATTTAGCTAAAGCAATCCTTGTAAACCACTTTTGAATTTGTTCGATTTTTAGAATAAGTTTTTTTGTTTTAGGACTCCAAATAATGGAGGCGTATTCCAGGATAGGCCTAACATATGATTTAAAAGCTAAAGAAAAAATCTTAGGATTAGATGAATTAATATTATTAAGAACAAGAATAGAACGATGGTATGCCTTTTTAATAATTTTAGTTAGATGTGCTTCAAAAGAAAGTTTATCTGTAAAGGTAATTCCTAAATCCGTAACGGAAGATACAGTCTGTAAAATAGTGCCGAAAAGGATATAGCGTTTTCTAGGATTATTTTTGCCTATATGAAAAGTACATGTTTTATTCAAAGAGATATCTAAAGCCCAATCAATACACCATTCTTCAATTTTAATGAGTGATTCTTGTAGACAAGCATTATCGTTATTTGCAGAAAATTCACAAAATATTTTTAGGTCGTCAGCAAAAAGCATGGTTTTCGTGGGGGAAGGTATTCGGTAGATAATATCATTTATATAAATTAAAAACAATACTGGGCCTATTATGGTTCCTTGCGGTATACCCGACATAATAGGAATAGGATCAGAATAATTGTTATTTATTTTTACAGAAGCTGTTCTGTTAGAGAGGAAATTTGAAATCCAGTTAAGAAGTTTTCCCTTAATGCCTATATTAGAGAGCTTGTAAATGAGGTATCGTATGGGAACACTATCAAAAGCTTTCTTAAAGTCTGATTTGCAATTAGCCTGTGTTGATTTGCAATTAGCCTGATTTGCAATTAGCCTGTGTTTCAGAAAATGTTTATTTGAGGTACTCTGATTTGAATAAAAAATCGAATTATTTCATTGATTGCACTAATTCCCAAACTAATACATATTTCTGATTGAAGTGGTATGTGCGGAAGCTTGCGTGGCTCGCCAAATGCCAATTTTTCAAATTTTTAAAAGACGCCAAACACAAAACGCCAAAAATGAACGCCAATCGCACAATCCTGGAGCTTAAACAATTTATTCTTCTTAGGCAACAAAAAATACCTAAAACTAAAAAATGATATAATTAAGGAAAATAAAATATTATTTAAATATTTATAGCAGTCAAGCTGTAGCTCAAGATTTGGAATTATTATTAACTAACAAAATAACACACATAATTAATGTAGCTACCGGTGTTCAATGTTTATTTCCTGAAAATATAATTTATTTGGCTTTAACAGCTTTAGATGTTCCTACAGAAAATTTAAAAAGACATTTTGATAAAGCTGTGAAATTTATTTATAATGCTGTTGAAAGTGGGGGAAAGGTAAGGGGAAGAAGGGGGAGGGGTATTTTACTGAAAAGACAATTCACAGAAATTTAATTTACTAGACATTGACTCTTAAATAAACACTAATAGGGGTTTTAATTTAAAGAAAGCTTCTTAAAGAAACTTTCCTTCTAAAAAACTTTTTAATTTTTAGGTATTAATTCATTGCAATGCAGGAATCTCTCGTTCAACAACAATTGTTATTGCTTATTTAATGAATTATAAACATTTAACTGTTAATAAAGCTTTGGAACATGTTCGCAGCCAAAGACCGAGTTAAAAATATTTTAATAATTTTAAAGTCCTTTTAAATAGTTGCTAGGCCAAATGATGGTTTTATACTTCAATTAAAAGAATATGAAAGTGAACTTGGCTTGAATTCTGTCGAAAACCAGTAGAAAATTAGTTTAAAGATTAAATAAATATTTTTTATAATTAAATATTTAATATGAAATTTACTAATAATTCTTAAAAATAAATAAAATGGATATTTATACTCGGGTTTTAAATAATTAATTATTTTTCCTTTGAAAATTTCTGAACAAGTAGAAATCTGGCATCGCAGTATTGATGCATGTCTGGTGCACAACTTTTTTCTCTCATATATTAATTAGATGGAAAGACAAAAATATTAATTAAAATAAAAATAAATCTTTTTTAAATGGCAGTAAATAATATATTTATTTTTTAATTAATTTATTTTACAACGTGAAGGTTCATATTCACATCTTCCACAATTATCTCTATTATGTCCAGGCCCATTATACCAAAGACAAACCTTTTTTGATTAAAAAAATTTTTTTTAATTTTCAGAACAACAAACCATATGTTCTAAAATATAAATATAATTTTGTATTGTAGACAAACTATAATTATTAATTAATATCCATAAATTATTTTTTATTGATTCAGGTCCAAGAAAGGGTTGGGTTTGTTGTATTTTTAATTTTGAATTATATAATTGCCAAAGTTGGGAATTTTGTGCACAGTTTCTTTAAATTTAAAAATAAAATTTTGAAGAAATATTTAAAGAAATAGAAGAGGTAAATGAATGATTTGAAAGTGAAGAGCCTCCCTTTAGTCTTGGGAAAAATACACAATCCCACGAATTTAAATTCTGTGATTTTTGTAATTACAGACTAGTTCGGATTTTTTTTAAAGATGCAGAATATTTTTTGTTTTTTAATAGCCCCCCCCCCCCCAAATATCGACACAAAACATCTCCAAAATTAATATTTTAAATATCAATTTTTAAAAATTTAAAACTTCAAAAATTTACATTATTGACTGTCTCTCTACTTCACTAGTAAAAAGGCATTCATTTATCCAATTCAAATTAATTTGTTCATATCTTGTGTTCAAACAAAGCAATAAATTATTTCTTTGATTAATATCTGCAACACTTCCAGCAATACAAATCTTTAAATAAATTGAGGTTTTTTGATAGACTTTTTTTTGTAAAAATTGTTTGAGATTTAGAGCGGTTTTTTTTGATTTTGGGTTTCCTTTTTAAGAAAATATTTTCTAAACCCACCCTCTTTTTACTAAAGTTATGAATTACGGTATCGATAATCAGGGAACTTAATTTAAGATGCATTTTTAAATATCCTTGACCTGTGGGCAGTTGGGGCTGGCTAAGGATATCCTCAATTATAGATAAACTCAATTTTACATAATTTGTCACTCGATAATATGCCGTATGAGCAACAGACAAAAAAAGTACTAGAGCTCGGACTGGGAGTGTCGTACGAGAATCGAGATCTCGTCTCGGTTCGGGCTCTACTACAGAGGTATTTCTTTCACAAAAAAGAATCTTTTCCCTCTTCTTTTGACTACCTCCAAAATTCTTTGAGCACACCATTCAGAAAATCCACATTCTTCCAATTCTTGATTTGTTAAAAATAAAGGTTCTAATTCAACAAACATTTTCCCAAAATTTAATTTATATTTTAGAGTATTTTTGTTTAATAAATTATTTAAAATATATTTAATTAAATAATTTCTAGATTCTTCAAATTTTGAATTAAAAATTATTTTAAAATTTAAAGGACGGCCATAATTAATTGAATTTTGTTGATTACACAATTCTTTATTGAAACATTCTAAAGTTATTTTTTGGTTAATACACCAAAATTCTGGGGGAAAATTACATTCTTTTAAATTAAATTTTGTTGTTCTACTAATTCTTTCATTTGCTTCGTTGTCTATATTTTGAAGCTGAAAAACTAATGGGGGAAAGAGGGGTTTTTTAATTATAAAATATTTATCTTATCTTAGCCTGAGTAAAATAAACTGATTAAGTAATGTTTGGAGTTTCTTGGATTTTTTAAAATTATTAAAAAGTATTTTAATGAATATTAAATGAAATACATAAAGAACTTTTCTATTTTTAACTTTTCTATCTATTTTAAGGATAAAAAACGTTTAAATTTTTGGAAATTTTAATATTTTTCCAATTTTAGGCGAGGGATTTTCTCTTAGTTTTTTATTAGCCCACTCCCCTCCCACCTACTTGATTATTCTCGTTATTTCCTTCAATTGTTTTATTCCAATGTCTCATTTTTTCAACAAAAAATAATTGTAGAGAGGACTGTATTTGTATATGACTAAAATCATTAAATGACAAAAATGGCACAAAACGAGGTTTTTGAACTAAAATTTGTTTTGTATTGTGTTCATCTTCTAATTGAAATTTAAAAGATTGAGAGCCATTTGCGCATCTTCTAAATTTTGAAAATTATTAACAACTGATTTATCCTCTCTACGTATAACTCAGACATTAAATTATTAGAAAGTTAAAGTGAGATAGTATCTTGGGATGTATCAGAGGTTTAAATATTTGGAGAATGTCAAATTTAAAATGATTCTAAGTTTTGCTTCAATTTCGGACATAACTAGAATCCCCAAAATGCCTAAACATCGCTTGTAAATATCCATTCGGTATCAATCCCTTCCTATCACCATCAATCCCTTCTATAATTATTTACCTAATTTCCTCTATCATTATTTCATTTGCCCAAACTTGTACCAAACAAATTTTCATTTCATTCATTGGATCACTTCCAGCAATCATCATTTGTTTCATAAAACAATACAAAATAACATCCCTCCTTTTTCTATCCCATTTATAAATATTTAATATACAAGAAAGTAATCTGTTGCCTAAACATTCACGAGGTCCATGGTGACAACGAACATTCTGGTCGAAAATTGGTTAAAAATATAGGTAAATTGTATTCTTTATGTAAAAAAGGCAGGTTAAAGGATAGCAGATGATTAGATTTTCTGAAATCAGAATTCTGAACTAACCGAGTACACCCAAAAAGAATGAAATAATGGCTTAATTATAAAAAGGGTCTGCATTATTTTTGAAAATACTCGGGTATTCTTATGCCATACTGTTGGAGTTAACATTTTAGTATGTATTAATATTTGAGTCGAGTAAAATTGTAGGGAACAGCTGTCTTATTAAAAATTATTAATTAAAGAAAATTACCTGGAAGGCGTCTAGAAAGTCCCCAAGGAAAAGCATTAAAATCTATAGAATCTGCAAATTCTGGATTGTTCAAAATTTTTGGAAAGAGATGATTTACAATTAATTTTTGAGAGTCTGGACATCCACTTTCGAAAGCTAACCTGTTAAAATTTAAAAAAATATATTTATTTTGAAAAATAAGGAGGATTTGGTTTAACTAAAAATTTTAGCACCCTCTCAATTTATTTCCAAAATTAATATACTATAAAAAGAACGATATTTTATGTTTAATCCATCTCAAATCCAAATTGTCAAGCCCCCCAACATCATCAGACCGATTCACTTAATGGTGCAACAACAGCAACATAAGATGACTTCTGGCAAGACTACTACTCCAGCAGACAAGCACAACGTCATGCTCTTCTTGATGGTGAATTGCATCCAAATCCTCTGCGTGCTTATTGTGCTCATGCAAGCTCTGTCAACGACCGAACTTCGAGGAAACTTCTACTACGCCGATCGGGTGCTTAAAAGTACTTGATTGGTCTAATCTTTATTTTCGATTTGTAGGCGAATATCCGCAAGATGCTCCTAGAATCTGACGGTCTGCGATGCAAAGAATTCGTCATATACAATGCTGAGCCGCCAACACCTCAGGAGAAATGGGATGAACACCTCAGCAATAGCGGATATGCTACATTGAAAGATCGAGAGGAGAGAAGTGAAGGCAGCAAGGACCACCCTCCTAGTTCTGGACGAATCCTGACAATTCTGGAGCGCAGCCTGAAAGTCACTGGCGACGAAGTAAATTCGACCACTGGGGAATTGAAAATGCGCATTTCCCTTCTCTTCGAATGGAAAACCGGTGAGAAAGATTATTTTAGAGTTGAAAATATTTTCTTTTTTTAAAGGTCATGGTCAGCTTGATGTGTTGATGCCAGAAGATGCCGAGAATCTGACGGAAAGTATTCTTCGAGAATCTCCGGATATTGCTTCATTGAATACAAGTCTACCGAACATTACTTCAACAGACAAAGGGACCGCCAACACCGCCAAAATTCCTCTGCCTTCGATTGCCAGTGCAGCAAATTCTGAGGAGACAGAAGAAGTTGAGGAGAAGGGGGACCCGGCCAATTCTGACAACCAAATACAGCCTCGCTTCCCTAATGGGACTCACGCCTACAAGGTGAAAACATCCCCTTTAAATCTCATTTAAGGTTAAAAATAATTTTGCAGATCAACAAAATGGAAGGAATGCAAGAAAACAAGCCTGCCGATGTTTTCGATCCGTTCAACCATGTAGCAAAGCATTTGCTCGTCTACACTCTAGCCAGTTTCTTGCATCCGATTCTTCAATTCTGTCGCTGTGCTCTCAGCGACAATAATGGGCGTTATTCGGTAATTTTCTGACTTAAATTCAGTCTTAAATCCTCTTTTTATTTTCAAGGTTTGCGAGCTGATTTTTCTGGTGGTCTCAATTGTTGTTTGGGGAATTATGCTGGTCTTGACTTCCTCCACGAGTGTCAACTGGGACAGTTTATGGATGTGCACAAATTTCCGACCGGAGAAGCCCAAAGTCTTCATTGTGACGGCGGTGGGAGATTTTGAGGATTTTTCAGTCCTAATTTAAATTTTGTAGATTTGTTCTGCTGTGCTGGTTGTCCTCTACCTGTTCGAGGCTCTGTATGCATGCGAGATGATGTTCGTCGAGGAAGCGACCAAAAATGTGAAGGTGGAAGGGGGGAAGTCTTCTGAAGCTTCTTCCCCTCCAAAGAATAACAACGCCATTGTTGCCGCTTCGACTGATGACACTACTAGTACCTCCATTCTGTTGCCATTCACTGTTCATGGAGGCAAGATTGGAGGCAACATCCAGCAGGCTAAACTTGTCCGAGAAGACTTCTGCATGATAACCGTAAAGGAGAACTAAATCGAAGTGTGTTATGTAGTGAACAAATATTGAGAATAATAAATATGTGTTAGTTGTGTTGATATATATAGATAATCCCCCCACACATTATGTAGGTTTTGTAATATGTATAATAATCACCTTGTTGTATATACCTATTGCTATTTGCTAGTTGAAATGTTATTTCTAATAAATGTATAAAAGTATTTAACAGGCTATATTGTCGAAATTTATTTTTATATGAAAAGCCATTTCCTTTATCTCTAATCATTCCAAGCACATTCAAAAGAAACACCTTTTCTTTTCTCTCCAAAAATAAATGAATTTCAACAGTCCTCCCCTTGTAAACTTTATCACAAAATTCACTGTTTAAGTCATTAACTAGACAGCCCAAAAATTAATTTGCAAAATTAAGGACAATTTAATTAAATCTCAAAACTAACTTTAAGTCAATTTTTCTTTTATTAAAATATTTATTCCTTCTATAATTATTGCAAAAAGTTGTAGAGCCCCCAGTACATATTAATGCTATATTTGGATTATCACACCAAAAATCTGATGGAATTAAACATTGTTGTGATTGTGGAAGGGAAGAGGAGGGTTGATAATTTATTTGGTGATTTGGTGTTTGGTATCTAATTTCTGAAGTGGGTCTGGAAATTGTGAAAAGAAAATATTTCTGATTATTTCCAAAAATCTTTATATTATCCCAAAATATTTTTATAGTTGGACTAAAAAGGAGTGGAAATGTGGAAAAATTTTTTGAAGATGATTGATAATGTAGGAAACTTGGAAGAAGTGAATGAGAATGAGAAAAAAAAAAGAAAAAAAAAAAAAAAAAAAAAAAAAAAAAAACAAGAATGCTCTGTGAAAGTCTCGAAATAAATGAGAAATAATTTTCTTAATTGGTGGGGAAGGAATAAATCGAAATCTGCAATGGATAAATTTTAGGATAACTGAGATATGTTCAACTAAATTAAAGAGAAGAATGTCTCAAATTTCCAATAAAAATACCTCAAACTTTTTGAATTTAACAAAACATTTTTATTTCTAACATTTTTAATTAAATTTAAATTTTTGTTTGTTTTAATATTAATTATAGAAAATGAATAAATATTGGAAAATAAAATTAAATAAAATTGTAATAAATTAAATAATAAATATTTTTTGGAAATTTTATGAAGAAATTTATTTAATAAAATAAGTATAATTTTCATTTCTGTAAATAAAAAAAATTAATTTTTTAAAAAATAATTTGATGAAAAAAACAAAAAAATTAAATATCTACACGATGGTGCAACAAAAAAATAAAAAAATAATAAAAAATATAATTTAGAAAATATAAAAAGATACAATCTAAGCTGCTCCCTTGTAAGAAATTTAAAAAGGAAATTTAAGTAGAGATTTCCTTCAGTAATTGGAAAAATTTATTTAATACTTGGATTGAAACAGCAATAAAACAGGGAAGCGCCTCCGTCTTCCGTTTAATAAAATTTCAGCAGATTTGATGCGGAAGTGTCAGAAAATGAGGAATTCTGCGGAAGCGGAAGTAGAGCTTATAAAAGTAGTGTTTATTTTAAAAACGATGGAAATAATTTGTAATTTTCTTCAAAAATATTTTTGGTAGGAATATTTATAAATAACTAAATATTTATTCATCAATCCACAGTGTGGCATTGATTGCAAATAAAAGAGAAAAATATTTGGAAGAATCCATCAAAAATAACAAGAATTAAAACTAAATAGTAATGTCCAGTTTTGACGATTATTTATTTATTTTTTATTCATCAAAAATATTTTTTTGTGATATTTTTAGCCCGATAATAAATAAATATTTTTTATTCTCTTTTAAAATGCCAAATCGGCTTTTTTATAATTTTTTTCGGATATAGCTTGTCAAGGTTAAACACTAAAAATGTGTATATGTATATTGAGCAATGAAAATAATATTTAGTTCACTTTATAAATAGAAAGTGCTTAAATTGTTGGAAGGGAAATGTTTGATTAGGAAATAAAATAGTAATTAAAATTGAAAAATTGTTTCCAAAAATTATTTTAAAAATAAACCCAAAATTAATTTAAAAAGAATTTAATGACAGACATTAATTGACGTAGAAGTGCAAAAAAAGTAATTAATCAAGAAATGAAAAATATTTGCCGTCAAAGGTATTTTGTAAATACAAAAATTCCTTGAAGGGGCTTTTTGATGTTTTTTGTTATGAAAAAATTTAAATTGAAAAAATAAAGCACTTTTAGTTATGTGGAAAATATATTTAGATAAAATAATAATGAAATAAAGTTAAGATAAAGTGTTTAATTTAAAAACAAAAGAGAAATTTTGGTTTATTTAGAACTGCAATGAATGTTACATATGATTTTATTTTTTAATAAATTTACTTTGACTATTTTGAGCCACTTTATTTTGGTCCAAAATTGAGAACGAGGGCTGATTTGATGTCATTCGACGACCTCTTTCGAATGACATACTATCATTTATATTCGTGATCCTTTTTAAACATTTATGTCTGTCGCCATAACGGAAAAGTATCTTATTCTCAAACCTAGTTTACTCAAAGAATCATTAAATATTTCTGACTTCATGTAAATACAATAAAAAGTTTGGTATTTATATTTATAAAGCACGGATAAAAAAGCACGGATACAATAAATAAATGTTATTGTGATACAAATATGTGATACTATTTAGCATATGATATACAGAAATGTTTGGGAGAATTGGATTGAGGGAACGGGTAAAATACATAAACATACATATAGGCAAAATAACAAACAATTTATTTGTTGGGTCTAACAGCACCTTTCTTCTTCTCGCCTGAGTCCTTCCTAGAGACGAAGTAGACAGCAATTCCAATCACAATAACAGCCAGAATAATAACGACAACAACGATAATCACAAGAAGCAGAGACCCTGAAGAATCTTTGGTGGTAGAAGTCCTCATTGTTTTAGCTTTTGTGATTGTAGTTTTGGAGGGGGATTTAGTTGCACTTTTGGAAGAGGATGCAGTTTTCTGTTGTATAATCGGTAAGCCTTGAGTAGGTAATGTTGGTTTTGGTGTTGAAGTAATAGGAGGAACAGTCAGCAATTTGTAGTTACTCGTATTCTAGAGAATTAAATATTAAATCAACTAAATAAAAATATCACTCACGAATGAGATCGCCATAATATCGCATTTTGGCCCATCTGGGTGTTCATTTTCTACAACATATTTCTTTCCTGTAACAAGATCTTCTACTTTAGTTGTCATCTTTCGCGATGCTGTTTGTGGAAGAGGATGAAAAACCAACAAACGAGTCATTATAGGATCTGGCCTTGTACCAACAATTTCCCATGTTGAAGGTGAGAGAATGTTTTCTGTAAGGTTATTCATGCAGATAGATTTTTGATGATTAAAGTATGAAGTGTTCATTGGAGTGTGAAAGTGAAATTTGGGATCCGTTTGGTTGATTTTGAGAATGGATACAATTTTAAATCCTCCCTCACCCATGGACAATTCTCCGGCAGTAAAATTAACAAATTTTGTGGCAACTAAAATAAATAAATTTTATGTATAATTTGGACGGATATACAGTGAGGTGCAAAAGTTTGGAACATTCTCTTTTAAATTGCTTAATCAATAAAATTTCATTCAAAAAATACGTTCTATATAGCAATCGAAAGCTCTATTCGTATCTCAGTTGACATATTTCTGCATTTTTCGTGAAAATGAAAATTGGCCGAGATATCCGGATTAAGCCGGATATCCCAAATCCTATATCCGCGGAAAAATTTTTCGGAAAAAATTTAACAAACCCATTTGATAAAGCATATTTTTATGAGTATTTACCACAAAACCGCTTAGGAATATCTTTTTTCGGAACGGAGATATGATTTTTTGAAAATGGCATTTTTCCCTTAAAAATTGAATTTTTTGCAAAAATAGGCGAAAAATGCCATTTTCAAAAAATCATATCTCCGTTCCGAAAAAAGATATTCCTAAGCGGTTTTGTGGTAAATACTCATAAAAATATGCTTTATCAAATGGGTTTGTTAAATTTTTTCCGAAAAATTTTTCCGCGGATATAGGATTTGGGATATCCGGCTTAATCCGGATATCTCGGCCAATTTTCATTTTCACGAAAAATGCAGAAATATGTCAACTGAGATACGAATAGAGCTTTCGATTGCTATATAGAACGTATTTTTTGAATGAAATTTTATTGATTAAGCAATTTAAAAGAGAATGTTCCAAACTTTTGCACCTCACTGTATTTACTTGGGTTTGTAAGAAGCAAAGGCCATTCCCTACCACTAGGACCTTTTAAATATGTCCATCTAAGTTCTAGACCCGTCTTTTTGACACACCCTTCTTCACAACCAGGACACGCACCATTAGCGAAAAGCGGTCCTTTGTGGAATTCCTTGACCTCTTCATTTGTCAGGCTGTAGGCAAAAGGCAATCTACAAAATGGTTGAATATTAAATTAGTGTTTACTCACTTGATTCAAGATATCTTACTATGTTTAAGGTTTAAACTTACACGTTCGAATTGGTGTCATCCTTTTCCTTTAGCAAGCGTCACCTTTCCTTCCTGGAGGCTGTGATTCCAATGACCGACGCTGATCGCTCCTGTGACGTTTAACTGACCAAGCAATTGCAGAACAATAATGGAGAGTGCCGCGATGTTTGCGAACATTGTTTGCTTTTTGTTCGATTTGTTGTTGTTGAGGATGAAAGACTCCATTGTTGATGGCCTTTCTAGCACAGATTTTGTTGTTAAAAGTTTTGGGGATTGTAGCAATGAAGAATTTTAATTTAATGACGTTGTAGCAAGGTATAGATAGGCTTTCAAAGCATCTTTATATAGCACTGGATTTATGAGATATCATAGTTAAATAGGTGAAATATTGCAAGAATGATTCAAGAAATAGATGTAACTATCATTACACTATTAGTCAATACATTCGCCAAGAGATTAGTGACTTCACCATTCCTAGCTGCAGAATTTGTGAAGCAAAGGTTCCAAAAAATAAGCAAAGGTTCCAATTTGGATGGAAAAATTGAATAAAGAAATCCGAAGTTTTACTTGCTTATCATCAATCCTATTTAGTTAAGCGTATCGTAACTTTTGTTTAGAAACAAAGTAACCGGAGACAAAGTGGGCGCTTCAATAAATTTATTATAATGAGAACACCTGAGTCCCGACATTACTTACTCGAATATCGAACTTGAATCATAATTATTGGCATATTTCAATAACTTTATCAATACAACAAGTATTCTAATCGGATACGCGTTAAAAAAATTGAAGTACAAAATATGGCTCGGGATTGAAGTAACAGACTTAAGTGTTCTTGGCCTGAAAAAGAGAAAAAGAAAAATAAATATTTTGTATTTTCTCTCGTTTCCCTCCATGCCTGCGGGTTTTATTTATTTGTTTTTTCTCCGCCACGCGTCAAATATTTTTTTATTTTAATTTTGTTTTTGTTTTGAACGTGGATGAAACGTGAAGTTTTCTTTAATTTTCTTGTTAATTTTATTTCAAAGTTTCCTTAATGTTAAATAATTTATAGTCATTTAATATGTTAATTTTTGTTAATTTTTATTTTTTTTTAGATTTTTTTCTAAATTTATTAAGCTCCTTTCTTTAATATTATGTTTTTAAAAGCTAGCATAGAAAGGATTTTAAATGATGCTGGTACTAGACGAAAAGAAAATGTTGAATTGAGAAAAGCTTGTGAAGAGTCTCTCGGTATTTTTTAGAAGAAATTTTAAAAAAAGTTTTTATTTTTTAGAGCAACTTAATGCAGAATTACAGACTTTTGGACAGCAACAAACAGAAAATGGAACGGGACCGTCTTGTGCTATTTTGCCCAATGGGAATAATATTTTTTTGGCTGACCGGTATTTTCCTCCTTTTGAATTGGTAGGTTTTTTAAAAAAATATTCTTCAAATAATTTTTGTTTCTTTTAAGGCTTGCCAAAGTAAATCCTCCAAAATTGTTATAAATGCTTTGGATTCACTTCAGGTTTTTTTATTAAATAAATTGTGATTCTTTAAATAGCTACTTCCCCTTCCCAAAAATTTTTTTCTCATTATTTATCTTGTAATTATTTCAGATCCCGTCTTTTTTCTCATATCTTTTAAAGGAAATTCGTTTTCTAAAATTATTTTTCTTTTCTTAGAAATTAATTTCCTACGGCCATTTAATTGGTAATCAACCTGATAGTGATAATCCTGAACAATTACTTATTGATAGTTTGTTTGCTTTTTTAAATTAACTTTTAATATTTTATAGGAGTTGTTCAAGCTATTTGTGCTCCATTCCAAGGTCCCCACACTGACGACGCCGTTCAACTTCAAATAATTAAGGTCTGACTTTTTTTTTACAATTTTATTTGGCAAATGCTTTTGCTTTTTAACTTTTTTTTTGCTGGAAAAATTTTCAAAAAAAATTTTAAGGGAATTCTTGCATTAATTCTCAACCAGACTTGTCGAATCCACGAAAGTTCTTTATTGCTTGCTGTGCGTACTTGCTTTAATATTTATTTGGCTAGCAAAAGTCCAATTAATCAATCAACTGCAAAGGGTATTTTGACTCAAACAATTAATTATGTTTTTACAAATATGGAGAGAAATGTAGTCGACACTGTTACTATTCCTTTTGATGAAAATTCGGTAAAAATATTTTTGTTTAAATTTTGCCTTTAATTTTTGGGCTGGACGGCTTTGGAATTGCTTATAAGGGAAAATTGTTAGTGGTTATGTTAGCCCTCTTATTTAAAAGATGGATTGACCCTTTCCTTTGTCGAGAACTTAAAAATTTTGATTTGGGATTTTTTTAATTTTTCAAAATTTTTTTACAAATTTTCTTTTAAATTTTACTTTTTTGACTTTAAGGTTGTAAAGGATGTTCTCGATTCTGTAGTTTATCAAGTTAGTACATCACTCGATTCTTGTCAATATGAGAATGGGGAACAAGATTTAAAGGTTTTTTCGTGTTTTCTTATGATTTTTATTTATTAATTTTCAAGTCAACAAACATCGATTTTAACGAGCCTCTCAGTCCAAATGAACAAAATATAATTTTAAATGGGTCAATTCATTCATCATCACCAAGTTATTATTATGGAATAAATGGTTCTAGTGAAAATACTACAGAGATAAATGTTACAACAAATGGGGGAACTCCTAGACAATTACAACAACAAAAATTAGAATTTAATTCAATTGAAGAAAAAGATGCTTTTTTAATTTTTAGAGCACTTTGTAAACTTTCAATGAAACATTTGCCTGATGAACAAGATCCAAGGTTTGAACTTTTTTAATATTTGGGTATTTGAGTCTAAAATTCTAAAAAATATTTATATTTTGGTCCATTTTTATTATTGGTTTGAACTGAAATTTTAGCCCAATATGTAACCAAAAAATTTTTTAGGGAGAGATGACTTACAAAAAATAAGTCTTTCAGATGATTCCCTTTTTCGCCTCACAATCAGGAGAAAATTTTTGGAGGTTTTGATTTTTATGAAAACCTTGTTTTTATTAATTTCACGAATTTGAGAATAAGATTTAAAATTAGCTTTAGCTTGATAATAAATAAATTTTGGAGTTTATCTAACTCAAACAGGATTTATCGGGTTAGCCATATAAAATTACAATGATTTTATTATTTAATTTTAGAAGTCATGAACTCCGTTCAAAAATTCTTTCACTTGAAATGATTTTGCTTGTAATGGAGCATATAAATGGTCAACCATTACCTGATCATCACAGTTTTGTTTATGCAATTCGACATTTTTTGTGTGTAGCTTTAACACAAAACGCTGTTTCTCCAACAATTACAGTCTTCGAAAAAGCACTTTCAATAATTGTTCAATTAATAAATAAATGGAAATCCCATTTAAAAAAACAATTGGAAGTATTTTTTAAAGAAATTTTACTTTCAATTCTTGAAAGTCCTTCAAGTTCGTTTGAACATAAATGGGCAGTTTTAAATGCTTTGAGTAAAATTTTTGATGACTCACAAAGTGTGGTGGATATTTATGTTAATTATGATTGTCATATGACTTCTGCTAATATTTTTGAAGAATTGATTTCTCATTTGGCTAAAATTGCTGTAAGTTGGGAATTTTTTAATTTTGTGAATATCTCCCAGATGGTCAGAGACTAAAAGTGCTATAATTCTGTGGAGCATTTCCTCGTCTTTTAAATTTTGTTCGGTTTTTTAATTGATCCCGTTTGGCTTCAACGATATTTTTTTATCTTTCCTTTTCTTCGAATAATTTTTTACCTGTTTTGTAGTCTTTTAAGGGCCAGTTAATTCCTTTTAGAGTTTGGATTATTCTATCATACTTGTTTTTTTTATTTTGACTTGAGGAATTCATGTTTAATTCTATAATTTTTAAGTATTTTCTCTTTTAAGTCAAGCTATTCTTCTGACCCTTCATCACCTACACATGGTCAACAAATTGCAAAGGATCGTGAAAAACGGATGCGTGAATTGGCATTGAAATGTTTAGTAAAGGCTTTAAAATGTCTGGTTGCCTGGTATGAAGATATGGAAATTGGGAAGGAAGTATCTATTCAATATCCAGCAGAAGAACAGCAACAGCCTCTTCAACTTTCTACTGAAGGTAGCGCTGCTGATGTTAATCAAATTGTCCAGGTTTCTATTTAATTTTAAATGTTTATGCTTATTAATAGTAGCCAATATTCAAAAAAACTTTATTTACCAAGCCTTTTTATCTGGTCATGCCAGTTGTAATTGGGGTTGATGGGTCCCGAAAAAGTTCATTCAATGTCAATCATTCAAATTTGTCATTCATTATACTTTCAATTTTTCAGGTCAAACAACAAAAAAGCCTTATCGAATATGGCATTGATTTATTCGCAAAAAAGCCTGCTCAAGGCCTCGCATTTTTACACTCAAAAGGCTTTATTGGCACAGAACCGGAAGATATAGCAGCATTTTTTCATGCTGAAGAACGTTTGGATAAGTCAGTTATTGGCGATTATCTCGGTGATGGAGATTCTTTTAACCAAAAAGTTATGTATTCTTATGTTGATACTTTTGATTTTTCTGGTGTTAATATTGTTCAAGCTTTGCGTACTTTGCTCAATAAGTTTAGACTTCCCGGTGAGGCTCAAAAAATTGATAGAATTATGGAAAAATTTGCTAGCAGGTTTTCTTTTCAATTTTTTCCTTATTAAATTTAATTTTAAAGATATTGTGAATGTAACCCTCAATTAAAAATTTTTGCTTCTGCTGACACTGCCTATGTTCTCAGCTATTCCATAATTATGCTCACTACCGATTTGCACAATCCACAGGTTTTATTCATAAAATTATTTTTTTTGATTATTTTTTAAAGGTAAAACGTAAAATGCTTAAAGAAGAATATATCCGCATGAATAGAGGAATAAATGGACAGGATGATTTACCTGACGAATTTTTATCTAAAATATATGATGATATTGCTGCAAATGAAATAAAAACTAAACCGGGGAATTTGAAAAGACCAAAACTTAGTTAATTTTTATTTCCTATGTTTTTTCTATTTTCTTCTTTAGATTCTGAAACAGCAACTATAAGACAAAGAAAAATGTTTCAAAATTTAGAATTGGAATCTATTTCTCAAGTAGCCCATTCACTCATGGAGGCGGCGACTTTTACTCATGTTGAATTTACTACAGCCAAACATTTTGAGCAAGTTCAGTTAATGTTTGAGGTAATTTAAAATATTTTAAGAGGCCCCTTCATTAAATATAGTAATAAAAACATTTAATTTTAACCTTTCAAGCTTATCTGGTCTTTCTGTCTGGCCGCCTTCAGTATTGGCCTCCAATCTTCTGAAGACCCTGCAATATGGCGGTGTTGTCTTCAAGGATTTTCTGAAGGTGTTCGAGTTGCTTGTCTTTTTAGATTAACAGTACAACGTGAGGCTTTTGTCCAAGCACTCACAAAATTCACACTTTTGACTGCAAACAGCTCTCTCTCAGAAATGCGGCCAAAAAATGTAGAGACAATAAAGCTTTTAATTCAAATTGGTGTTGAGAATGGAAATCATTTAGAGGTGGAATTACTTTTTTAATAAATATTTAATTTTATTTTATAAAATTTAGCAATGCTGGTACGATGTTCTAAAATGTATAAGTCAACTTGAACTTGTTCAATCAATCAGCACGGGCAACCATGGTATACAATTTTCCATCTACCCCCTCCCCCCCTTTCTCGGAATCTTGAAAAATAGGAATGACGATCAAAAAAATGAGAAATTTTTACGATAAAAAGAAGAAATTATGTCCTCTTGTCATCAATAAAAAGGAAAAGTCATGTTTCTAGACGAAAATTTATTTTTAGTACCTCCTTCCTTTTCCTTATGAAGTTTTTTTCTGGATCCATTTTTGATTCTTTACTTGCTATTTATGCTACTCCGGGCTTTTTAAAATTATTATCGATCTAAATTTTAAATTTTCTCATTCTTCTTTATACTTATTTTTAATTTCGTGCCAGAAAGGAGAGTTCCTCTTTTAGTTTTAGAAAAATACCCTATTCAATGGCACAGAGACCCAATCAAGCATCCAATAGTTTATTTGGAAGATCAATTAAATGACCAAATTCAAAACTTCATTTTCATTAAAGACAATGTAAAAAGCCTGTTCAATATTCGAGAAAAGTCCATTCATGCTGTTCAGAGTTGTTTAGACGAAACTTCTTCTCAAGATGTTGTTGTGGCAATTGATAGGTTTTTTTTGTTTAGTTTTACAATTGGTTTTTTTTTCAGGATATTCCAAGATTCTTCTAAATTAACTGGGGATGCAATTATTCAATTTGTGCGTGCTCTTTGTCAAGTTTCGCTCGAAGAATTATGTAGCCCTGGGGGTCCAAGCATGTTTATGTTACAAAAAATTGTTGAAATTTCCTTCTACAATATGAACAGAATTCGAATAGAGTATTGAAAATTATTTTTGATTTAAAAAATTAATTTTTTAAGATGGTCGATGATTTGGAACGTGTTGGGAGAACACTTTAATTTGGTTTTTAAAAAATTAATTTTTTATATTTAATAATGTTTTCTTTCTAACAGGCTGGATGTTCTTCTAATGGAAATATTTCACATTTTGCATTGGAAGCTCTTCGACAATTGTCAATGAAATTTTTAGAGAAAGGGGAATTGCCTAACTTCCGTTTTCAAAAAGAATTTTTACATCCTTTTGAAGGTATATTCTTTAAAGTTTTTATTCAAAAATATTTTTAAATTTAGTAATTATGGATCGAAACCGTTCTTTGGCCTGTCGTGAGATGATTGTTACCTGTGTCACTGTAAATTATTTTATCTGAATAAAAGTGGATAATTTTTATTTTTAAGCATATGGTTCACTCTCACGCAGACAAAATTCGTTCGGGTTGGAGAAATATTTTTTCTCTCTTCAGCATGGCTGCAACTGAAAAAGATGAAAGAATAGTCGAACAAGCTTTTACTACAACTGCAGAAATTATTGGTTTTTTTCTTTTTTGTTACTAACATTTTCTTAATTTTTGAAGGTGATGTTTTTCCCAAACATTTTGCCGAATTATCACCTGACTCTTTCCATGACGCAATCAAGTGTTTGTCAGGATTTGCTTGTAATCCAGCATTCCCTGATACCAGCATGGAGGTTATTTTTGGAAAAAATTTAAAGAAAATTTCTTTTTTAGTCTATTCGATTAATTCGTCTAGCTGCTGCACTCGTTGATAAACACTCAGATTTAATAAATGCAAATTGGGGAAGTAATAGTGGAAGGCCTGAATCTTTTAAAGATTTGTCTAGTACTGGTTAGTAAATTTTTACATAAAATCTTTTTCAAAAAAATTCTCTAGAGGGTCACCCAATTTGGATCAAAGGATGGCTTCCTATAATATTCGAACTTTCCTGTATTGTTAATCGATGCAAGTTAGATGTCCGTACTAGAAGTTTAACAGTTTTGTTTGAACTTGTAAAATCTTATGGTGCAAAATTTGGAGATGATGCGTGGACTGACTTTTTCAAAATAATTTTTAGAATTTTTGATTTTGGAAAAATTGATGAACTTGGAAATGAGGTAAATTTAAGAAAAGAAAGGAAAATTATTTTTTAAAATAAATATTTATAGTCAACAGGATATTTAAAATATTATTTTGATGATTTTGTTTTGAGAAATTCTAAAGAGAATTCTTATTCAAAAGAAAATAATAATAGTATAGGGAAATTTATGAAAAATTCGATGAAGGGAAAAGGGGAAATTAAAGTAAAAAATAATTTTATTTGGAGAAGACTTAATAAAGAACAGGTGAGGGTTTAAAAATTAAAGAATGGCTTTTCTGGATGGGTGGAGTTGAAAGATGAAGGGATTTTTTGTGAAAGCGGGACTGCTACTTGTAATTTAATGGCAGTACCAATTTCCTTATTTTTGCTCCTCTATTAAACTGAATTTTTCAATTTTTTCAGAAAAATGAATGGATGATTACAACATGTAATCACGCACTCTATGCTATTGTTGACGTATTTTCTGAATATTATATATCGTTGGGTCCTCTACTTTTACCAGAAATTTATAAGCAATTATATTGGTGTGTGGAACAAGGGAATGAATTACTTGCCCGATCAGCTATTAATTGCCTCGAAAATCTTGTAGTTTCAAATGGAAATAAATTTAATAAACAAATGTGGGATCAAACAACTGAACAATTAATTAGAATATTTGATTGCTCTGTTGTTGATGTGTATGTTTTTTTAATTTTATTTGAATTTATTAGAGAAATTATTTTTAGAGATTCAACTGAATCTCTGACTAATGCGCATCCTGCAAAGTCAACAATTGCTTCGGCAACAAATTCACCCTCTACAACACCAAATGACGAAGGGTGAGGATTTTATTTAAGCACATTTTATAATTTTGAGAAAATTATTTCTTTAACCCCAGTCGAGGACATGGCGGCCACCGAAAATCTGTTGTTTTTGTGTCGGAGGCAATTTTTTCAAACTTAAAAACATCCCCCTTAACCATTTGCTCAAAAAATCTTAAAAAATCTATTTATTTTTTTAAATTTACTAGTTGTGGCAGTTTTGAGGATTGTGTTTTACTCTCATCAATAACTCGTTGTATTATTCAACTTGAGGTTTTCTTTTTTTTTCTCAGAATTAATTTATTATTTTTCCTTCCTTTTTAAGGTCGTAGATGCAGTTTCTAATATTCTTTTCGGTAGAAATGCATTTAAAGTAGAGCCACCAGCAAAAAGGCCTTCAAACACTTTCACTAATGAAAGGGGAGGAAATGGAGGGGGAGAAGGACGTTCAGAAGATTCTTTTTCGATTTGTGAATTGCCGGTAATTTTGTTTTTTAGATATCTATAAATTTCTTCAGTCAATGTTCCAATACCTCTCTACAAAAAATTTAATGTGCCTTGCCGATGCTTTATTGAGAAGTCATTCAATGGCTCGCCGCCTTTCTTCAAACACTACAGCTCAAAGAAATTTACTTTGGAAAGCAACATTTAAAGGCCGATCAAAGCCTAATATGCAAAAATTGGAGGCACATTCAATTCATTGTGCATTAAATATTCTTTTCCAACTTTATGCTCAATCTTCAAATGGGGAACCTGAAGTTGTTGAAATGTTTAAAAAACAACTTCAAAAGTAATTGAAAAAATAAATTTTAATAAAAAATTATTTTCTTTTAATTTTAGAACAGTAAAATATGCTTTAGAATATTATTTGACATCCCATTCAGACACTTTTCGTTCTTATTGGTTAACAGGTAAATAAATAAAATTTGTTTTTAAAATTTATAATTTTTTAGTTGTACAAATGATTTTAAACAGAACTTGTGATTTACCTAATGATCGGTTTGATGAATTGGGGGTTGAATTTAGACTATCTCTTACTTCATTGATTGAGTCTGAAGAAGTAAGTTTATTAGGGAAATTCTTTGAAAAATATTTGTAAAAACGTTTGTAGGGGGCATCCCTTTAGTTAAGTTTGCTTTTAAATTTTAAGATTAAGTTAACGATGGGGCGATCTAGTAGTTTGTTAGTATTTAAAATGTGTAGGAAAAGATCTAAGTCTTGGAAAAATTATCACCTCGACAGTAGTGAGCTCTTTATCTTATACTGATCGTTTATTTTTAGAATTATAGTTTTTAGAATATTTTAAATATATACTTTTTCTATTTTTAGCAACCAATTATTCGGAGTGCCTTACATCGTGTTGTTCAACGATTTATTACTCATGAACATCCCAATTCTTCTCTAAATACAATTTCTTAAAAAAATTATTTTTAGAACAACGACTTTATTTAAAATTCTATTGTTTTCTTGTGTATTTTTTGTGAAATCTATCTATATCTATCTTTGGCACTTAACTAATCTACCTTTCATATAAATTTGGACTATTCATTCCTTTTGTGTCAGAATATATTTTTCAAAAATATTATCTTTAATGTGACAAATAGCTTCTAAAAATATTTATTTTTTTGTATTGTCTGTTCATATAGCAGTAGAAATTTTAAATAATTATTTAAGCCAAGTAGTTGATTAATTATTAATTAACTTAAAATCATCCCAATTCTTTTTTTTTAAAGTTACGGGTATTTCCATACCAAAAAATTTCGACTAAAATTTGTTTTTGGGAATTCTTTTAAATAGAAAATGACACTTAAACAATTACTTGGAAAAATATATTTATTATTTTAATGGTTTTTACTATTGTCAATTTTCCTGATTAATAAATTGACAAAATTTTTGCGATTTTTAAAAAATATCCGCAAAATTTTCAAAGCCATAATAATTATGTAGAATTTAAAGAATTTATTGTTTCACCACTGTGATTAAAATAAAAAATCTTTTTATTATTCTTCCACAAATTTCTTTATTTCTGTCCTTTTCCTACATATTTTACATAAAAATTCCTAATATTATCAAAATACATATAAATATATTTTTAATTAATTTGAAAAAATAAAGGAAATAATTTATATTTTTATTAGCTATTATAAATACACTGATGCTGAAAAATTATAGTGAGGTGATTTACAAATGGTGGATATCTCTTAGACTTTCTTTATTTACACTCCCACACCCAATGGTCAAAATAATTAGACACTCCCACACCCAATGGTTAACTAAGGGGGTCTCTCCTGGCAGTTCTCCCACCCAAATTATGGAAGATTAATGGGTACTTTATAGTTAAAAATTTATAAAAATAAAATTTTTCTCTCTAAAATTTAAATATAAGCATTTGAATATCCATTACATTCATCCCAGTTTTTCCGATTTTAACGATATTTCTTCCTTCATTAAATTCACTCCAAAATTGATAAGAACGTTTTTCTTTTAATGCTGATTTTACTTTTGTAGAAAGGGAAGAAAGTTGTTCTGTTGATTTGTTTAGTAAATCATCACTACAAATAAAAGCTCCTGCTGCATCTGTTGGGCCATCCTTTATTTAGAAATAATTTTTTGTTAGAATTTTTATAAATGGATTTGTGGGGAGAGAATTGAATGAAGACAATTCACCACCAAAAATTAATTTTTTTAAAAAGGAATCAAAATAATTATTAACGGTTTCTTTAGGGGACATTGTTGGAAGTATATTCTCGCTCAACACAAAACTCTCTTTCCTTTGAAAACAATAATTGGACTGTCACTTAAAGTGTAAAGCATATAGCTATTAATTTCCTAAGGCTGAGCAGTAGGCGGCGTGGTGTAATGGCTAACACATCAGTCCGGTCTACTGAAGATGCTGGTTCGCTCCCAGCCGCCGAATAACCTTTTGCACTAGCTAAAGGAGAGAAATAGCTATAGCCCAGCTGCTTTACTAAAGGTGTCATTAATTATTAACAACACCTGTCCATCAGTTCCCAAACTTGTAAAAACAAACTCCAATCCATTCAAAATTTGCGTCTAAAAATTCATTTTATTTATTCACTTTATTTAGAGAACCTTCTTCTCTTCCTCCCCCAATAAAAGCAGTTCATTTAATACAGAAAGCACCATTTCTTGATTTCTACCACCTTTGGCTCCAGGCAAAACTTGACTCGAATCAAAACAAACAGTCGATTCACCACCAAAGATTAACACAATTTTATCGTTTTTTGAGATATCTATGTTCTGAAATGAGTGTGATATTAATGGCGAATTATGCCTCTCTAAATTATGAAAGGGGACGATTCACCGAAAAATGTTCAAGTCTTTTCGGTGAATTGTCGTTTCGGTGAATTGTTCAAAAAAACTTTTTTAACGTTAAAAAACTAAACAGATTTACTAAAAATTCTTCCACATTCACTGAAAACTCTTCTTTCAAAAAGTTGGAAATATCCAAAGCTAAATGCTTGGCTTGAGTTGCTAATTTAACCAATATTCTTGCCATTGATTGACCCAGTTTTGTTGCATTTCCTTCTAAACAGTTTGTAACAATTATTGGAATAAATCCAGCAGAGTTTAAATGAGCAGACAATTCCTAATTTAAATTTTAATTGTTTAAAGAATCGAAATTCCATTCCCTTTCCCAGATATCCTACCCTCCAACTTATCCCATCCAATATCTGAATTATTGCAATCTCTCAAATATCCCACACCTCTACCGTATCCAATCCCTCAAATATCTCTCAAGTAAAATTCCCCCGAAAAGTGGGATAATACATAGGTAGATTCTAATTAAAATCAAACTTTCAAAATCATCGAATTATTTGCCACAATTACATTTAAAATATCCACTTCTTTTTCTTTTTCTTTTACTTTTTCCTCCTTTTGTTCTAATACTTTAATAATTTTCTGTCCAATTTGTTCTCTCTTTATCCCCAATTTATTTATAATTTCCATTGGTTCTTGACTAGATTTATTTAAAATAACTGTTGGCCCACTAGAGATTAATTCTATAGGATCTCCAATTATATCAGAAACAATTAAGGCAATTTGTTGAGCTGGGCAAGCAAGTCGAGAAAGTCCTCCGCCTTTAATGATTCGAATTTTGACAATTTAAAATAGACTTTTGCAATTCCACTTTTCTATTTTACAAACCTTTTAGCCTCGAAAGAGCCTGTCTAACAACATTTAATTGTTTAATATCTGCCCCATAATTTTGAAGTAATTTAATAATTTCTAATTTATTTGCCAAAGAAATTCCATTAATTGGAGCAGGTAATAAAGCAGAACCACCCCCAGAAATTAAAAACTAATTTTTAAAAATTTATTTTTTGTCCATTTTCTACCAAAGAATTACCAAAATTAATTGATTTGGTTGGCCAATAAATCTAACAAAATTTTCAATTTGTTTTGTATTTTCTAATGCTTGTTCATCAGGCAAATTATTTTCAGCACCAAAAAGGAATTGAGTTTTTAAATTATTTGGGATAGTTGATCCGGTTGGAACAGAAGCAATTCCATCCACAAAGTGTTGACCAAGAATCTAATTTTTGAAGAGTTTTGAAAGAGAGGGGGGGGGGGACATTTTACTGATAGACGATTCACAAAAAGGGAGAGATTTTGGTAGGTGGAAGAGGGTAAACTTCAAGAAAGATTGCCTTTGGAACAATTTTGGAGATAAATAATAAAAAACTTTAATAGAATTTCCCTTCCAACCCCAAAAGAATCAAAACGGTTTAACTCATTTCGATCAATAATTGTCTAGACGGTGAATTGTCATTTTTGTAAAATCCACCTTTTCTGCCGTTTCAACCATTACAGGGGCTGCTTTTCCAATAGCCACCAAATGGACATTTTTATTTAATAAATAGAGTCTGTCAGCAACTTTTAATTGATTTCCATTTAAAGATAAACATTTATTTATATAAGCACCTAATGTTGAACTATTTAAAGTTGTTTTGAATGCGGAAAGGCAGGGAATGAAAAGAGAAGAAGCTGTTTTCATAAATACTAATTTTGGGGGGGGGGGGGGGGCAATATTTAAAAAATGGTTAGCGACGAAGTCTTTCCTGCAACAGAAAGTTTTGAGGGAAAGTCAGACAACTTGGAAAAACATTTATTATTCTTCTGAAAGGTCAATCTCGTAAAAACTTCCCTTTCCCGCTTTCTTCTGAAACTAAATATTTTCTAGAATATTCAAGTATAAAATAAGGTCCCTCAAATCAAAAAAAGGCAACAACACAAACAAAAGAGAATCAATAAAAAAGATGCACATTTTTATGTTAAATATTTCTTTCCTTTTTTATTCTTTAGTCTTTGTATAACCTTTAGATATTATCTTAAAACATTGTTTTTACATAAATTTTGTTTTCGACAGATCAAAGATTAAAAAACTTTTTGTAGACATTAAAATATGCAAAAGTTTCTTTTAAAATTCTTTAATGAATGATTCAGTGTTTTGGTTGTGACATTTTTTTGTTTAGATATTTTGAAAATACATTTTGATATTTTAGTGGATATTTAAATTTAATTGGAATTTGAGTCGAAATACATATAAAATTTTTTTATTTTTTGTTTGTTTTTATTTTTGTTTGGTATTTTTGATTATTTATCAGGGAAGCGTTTGGGTTTGTTGACAATGTTTATATTTTTAATATCAAATCGATCATTCACTTTTCCAAAGAAATTTTCTTTTTCACTTTAGATTTCTCTTTAGAGATTTTCAATTAAATTATTTCAATAATGTTTAATTCTAACATGGATACGAATACTACAAAGTTTTTTTCTCTTCTTTTTTAACTTTAAAATTTTTTTCTAGCTCAATGGAACAGACAAAGAATTCTGCTAGCGATGAATTTAGTTCCTTTATTGACAAATTGGAACAACTTTGGGATAAAGTACATATGGAAGAGTTTATGCGTGAAGAAAGAAGGCAACAAATCTCCAACTTCCATCGCAAGCTTCTTTCGGATCTTCTTACTGGCGAGGATAAGGTTTGGAAAATAAAGTTTGTGCTGACCTAAACTTCGCTTTTTTAGCTGGTTACGGAAGTTGGGGTTCATATTGTTGAGTATCGTAAGGCAGTTAATGGCCTGAATCAATTATTGTGTGAACCTTTATTTGATGAAAGTGCATACTTACCAGGATCCGTTTCTTTGGTAAAGGAGGTTTTTGTTGTCTTACGTCCTTTATTTTTTAAGTTGGAAGCTCTCAATGTTGAATGTAAGCGTTTGACGAAGAGACGTGATCAGGGATTTAAAGTCCAAAAGGAGTTATTTGATACTTATGAATTGGCCTGCAAACGTTTAGGTGAACAACCAGAAAATGTTGATGGACTTAACGAGCGGGTTTGTTTTTTATAGTTTGTTTTCTTGGTGTTTATAGAGCGTGCTGGTTCTGGTTTAAGACCTGGGTATTCCCTGAACATAGGTCTTGTGCATAACAATAAGCATTAGTTGCTTTCCTCATCTCCCCCTGGGTTTATGGCCCAAGTCTACCGTGACTATGACTAAAGATTTTTCTGCATAAATTATATTTTACAGTTCTTGTCCGCTTCTGAGTTGGAGGCTCTTCGCATAAGAGTTGCCGAATTAAAGAGAATTTTGAATGAGCGTTTGCAAAAGCTATTTCAATATCAATCGGAGGCCATCAAGTTTATTTTTATTCGAAATTAAAATATTTTTTATTTTATTTTAGGATTTACGACATTATCCACCACGCTTCCACTCCTGTTCTGACGGAAGCTGATCAGCATTATTTGAAGATTAATTTGCACAGTCACGACACTGTCATCTCAACTACTTTATTGGATAAATTGGAGGCTCTTTGTCAAAAGGTAAGGATTTCTTTTGGGGTTGAGAAGTCTCGTTGGGAAACATATCAAATAAGGGAAAACTAGGAAAGGAGAATAGGGCCCTTTAACTTTTAAAGTCTTTATCATTTTCTTTCTCTTGCAGCTCAAGGACCAACATGATTCATGGCTTGAACAAGTGGCTTTTCGTTATGATGAACTTTTAATCCAATTCAGCGATATTTCTGAGAAATGCTTTATGTCACCTGCGGCTAAACTTTCTTTTGAGAATATCGATCCTTGTATATTTTGTACATATTTTATAAATAATTTGATTATTTTTAAGCTAAACTCAATGAATCGGAACTTAAACGATTGCAAGAACAAATTCAGGATCGCGAAGAGCTCTACAAACGTGCTCAACCAGTTTTTGATTTGCTTCGAGAATGGATGAATAATTGGAGGCAAAAATTGGAAGCTGAACGTCGTGTTTGCCGCGCGTCTTTTTATAAGAATCGTGCTGGCAGTTTGAATCAAAAGCTTAAGGTATTTTGTTTTTAAATGACAATTTTGAAACAATTTGTTTTTAGCAACGTAAAATGCTTGACATGAAACTACCCAAGCTTATGCAAGAATTGCATGCTGCCTGTGACAAATATGAAGAACATTACATCGTGGATGATATTATGGTTAGCGGTCTTCGTGCTGATCAGTATGCTGAGCAAGTGGTTTCAGACTATGAACGTGAACGTGAATTGCTTCGTGTTCAAAAGGTTTGGTTGTTGTTAATATTATTTTATTAAGTTTAATTTTTTTAGCAACTTTCGAACACTAAAGGCCCGCAGACGCCAGGGCGCATCAAAAATGTTTTTGGAACAACGACTACAACCATAAGTGCACAATCAACACCGACACGAACAACTCCAGTGCGTCCTCCTGCTGCTCGCAAGATCATTCCTAAAATGCCGATTGCTGCTTTCAGGCCCCGAAAACGTTCACTTTCGGAGAGCCAGATTAGCTTTATTCATCCAATTCATCCGTCTATTGTAAGAAATTTTTAATTATAATTTGTTTAAAATAAAAACAATTTTTCAGGCTGGCCCGCATACAAGTTCTCCTAAGCCTGAAGCTGACTGTTCTTGAGTTTTCCTATAAGCCCACCTGATTAACAATCTCAATATATCAATTTGATGCAATAAATTAAGTGCCACTACTATGACTTTCACTATCTATATATAAAATGCATCTCATTTTAAATTATTTATTTTGTGTGGTACAAAGTAAAATTTGTGCAAATGTTTTTTTGTTTTATTTTTATATTGGTTTTAATTGACCAATTTTAATTATTTTCAACATTGTTTTTACTGTTTAACTTATGTTGGCATGTTTTTGTGATTTACATGGAATAGTAGGCCCTTAGCCATAGGGTGGGGTTATTCGATTTTTCTCGATAAGCTTAAATAAGATGATGCTTGTCGTGATTATTGGAATGATAATTTAAAATTTTTACTTTACAAACTTTAGAAAAGGTATTAAAATTATTTTAAATGTGGCCAGATGACCGACAAGGGACGAACCGGTATAATCGACAGACCAACGAACAAAATAGTTTAATTGCCAGCAATTCGTTTCAAGGATCTCGTGAGACTAGTGACAGTAATTCAATTCTGGTGATTGGAAGTTTTGCGCATTGCTTAGGACAAGTTACAACAGACACTGTAAATAAATAGCTTAATCAAAATATTTTAAAATAATGTTTTTAAGTTACGCACTCTTATCAATCAGCATGCTCAGAAGCCTGGTGTTCGCTCATATCGTGAAATGGTCTCCGAACTTTTTTATGCGGCTGGCGATGCATTTGCTTTTGTTAAGGTATATTTTTTGGACAAGCTGATTTTTTATCAATAAGTATTCAGATGCAATCTCACGATGCTGCAATTCGAGCTAAGGATGGATTAAATGGAATGGAAATTTTTGGAAGGTTAATTTTTTTGAATATTTTTATCCCTAACATTTTTCTGTTTCAGTGACATTCAGGTAGAATTCGTTCCAAATGCTTTATTGTCTAATATTGGTGGTAAAGACATTGTTGATAGACAACCTTCACGAGCAAGTTTAGTTGAATGCAAGACTGACTCAAACAAGCAATTAAGTACATCGATTGAGGCGAAGATTAATAAAGTTTCGAAGGAAGAGTCTACCGCTGAGAAAGATCCTTGGGGACGTCCTACAGGTTTTGATATTTAAAACTTGAAAATTGTATTGATTTTTAATATTTTTCTTGGCACTTCAAAATAGATTCCTGTGAGATTTATTTGGGGTTAAATTGGTTGTTAACTCAAACTTTTAAATGTTACTTTATGAGATTTTTCCCTTGATTTCTAAGGAAATTTTTTGTTTTGAATTTTTGGCTCTGTCGCTGTAAAAAACCTAAATTTAGATGGAAGTTGGGATAATCAAGATGTTGGTTGGGGTACTTATAAGCCGAACGACTCTTGGGGAGGTGGAGGGAAATCAACGACACAATCGAATTTTGCTGAAGAGAATGTTCGTTCAACTGTTGACAAAAAAGATAACCGAAGCTTTAAAAGTAACAACAATTATGACTTTAAACCAACTCAAGAAACTGTTAAAAACGAAGAAAATGACTCTTTTGCGCGTCCTACTGGTTCTTTTTTCGATTAATTTTTCTTTAAAATTTATATATTTTATCATAGAAGGTAATGCCAATGGATGGGGTGAAGTTAATAACAGTTGGGATAATGTTATTAATTCAAATAAGACTATTACGAATAATTTGTTAAATGAAAATGATGAATCCAATGTTGGAAATCAGCGAGAATATGGAAGGAACTCAAACAATAATAGCAACAATTGGAGGTCTAACAGGGGAGGATTTGACTCATCGACAAATAATAACAATTGGAATAATGATCGTCCAAGGGGAAATGACAGAGGGAGAGGTGAAAGAGGAGGGAATGTACGGTTGGTTTTGATTTAATTTTTTGGGAGGATAGGGGGGAATTTTTCTTAAGGTAAATTTAGTTTTCAATATTTTTTTGGACAAGGGGTTTTGGTTCCCTCGGAATTTTCTAAATTTTAAAAAATTTTCGGATCATGTAAACTTTCACTACGATAATTTGTAATCAACTATTTTTTAATTTTAGTGGTCGTGGTGGTTGGACGGATCGTAATTCGTATTCTCGAAACCAATACAATTCTGGAGACCGAGACCGTAATTTTTCTTCACGTAATGACTTCAACAGTGGTGACCGAAAATCTTATCGAGGTGCCTATAATACAGGGAAAGGAAATTTCTCGTCACGAGAAAACCTCAACGAAGACCGTATTATTGAAAAGAAGCTAAGCAATACTAGTGTCCACAAAGACCGAAATTATGACAATCGTCATACAAATTTTGAAAATCGACAAGTACGTCCACTTTTTGAACCGCCTCCTACCTACAGGGATTCTGGCCCAATTTTTCGAGGGCGTGGACGTGGAGGATCATTTGTTGGTTCTGGACAGCAAAGAAATGAAAACGAATCTCAACAACAATTTGAAGGTGGTCGTAATGAAAATAATCAGCGTAATGATGAAACAGACGGGTCAGATGGACATGATGAGGAAAATAAGCAACAGATTGGAAGTCCCAAAAAGTTTGGACAGCTGCCTAAAGGAGTAATAAAATTTTAATATTTTCTAAAAGTATTGACTACACATTACCTCCATCCTCTATAATTTAAGGCTTGAATTTCTGAAACTAGGTATATGTATTTGGTGTTAGAAGTTATTTTGACAAAAAAATAAAACAGTTCCCTAGATAATTACTTTAAATTCCAGATTACTTCGAAGGACGATCCATTTGAAATTAAAGATGACCCAGCTGGCGAAAGACTTGATAATCCCCCTTCGAAGGTTTTTTAAGTTTTCTTTAAATATCTAATTTTCAAATTTGAAGGTTATTTACATTAGCAACCTTCCTGGGGAAGTTAACAAAAGTGAACTTTTTGCTATGCTTTTTGCTAAGAAATTAAATATTGTTGATTGTGATGTTTTTCGTTATACACGTGAACATGATGATGCTGGGAATGCTTATTCTTTTGCGGAATTGGGAAGTGAAGAAGAGGCAAAAAATGCAATTGAGTTGCTTAATGATACGGAATTTATGAACAGGAAGCTTTTGGTAAATAATTTTGTTTTAAATAATTTTTTATGGGAGGATAAATGGACATTATTTCTGAAAATTTATCCATTTCCTCTATCTCAAATGATTCCGGTGTTTGACTGACCTTAACCGAAGCTATTTTTTATTTGCTCAATTCTCGATAGATTCGACAATATTAGATAGTCACAGCTAAATATTAACTAGACTGGAGTTTTTTCCTACTCCACTAAAACATTTTTTAGTTTTAAATTCTTAATCTTATTAAAGGTAATGTATTCACGAAAACAGACGATAAATATGAGCACAACAATGATGAGAGAAGCAAAACGTCGTAGAAATCGTGGTTTGGGTGGTGATACAAGTAGTGTTGTTAGTGCTTCAAATAATAATGATGGTTGGGGGGATAATGGAGTGAATAGTTTGGGCGGAGGAAGTAAGAAAAGATTATTTTTCAAATTTTTAATTAATGTAATTTATAGGTGGAGATTCTTGGGCTGATTTTGATGATAAACCTGAAGAGATTGGAAATAAAAATGAAATTGACACAAATTTGGAAATTAATTCTGAAGTTTTTCCAGAAAAGAGTGTTTGTGAGAAAGATGACGTTACTATAACTTTGAGTGAAGAAAATGTTGAAGAGACAAAAATTTGTTGTGTTATGGTTGCTGATGAAGTGGAATCACAACATTTGGAAGAAGAAATGGGCGATGAAGTTGAGGTATAAAATTTTATTGGGAATTTATTACAAATAAACATTCTTAAGCTGGGAATAAATCCAAAAGCTAAAAGAAATTATTAGGTGGTGTTTTAAGAAGGGAAATAATTAGTGAGTAATTGTCGATTTTATTTTTGAAAATTACTTATAAAATTAGAAGGGATTGATTTTCATCCATTTGTCATTATAGCCTTAAGAGTTGTCCTTTAAACCACCAGAGGATTTTTATTTATTAAAAAATTTCAAATTGACTAATATTTTTAATAATTTTAGATTTCAAACTTGGTTAATTCTTTGGTGGAAAATGTTGCAAATGAGAATGGTTCAAGTGAAAAGACTTGCCTATCTTCAGCTGAATCTTTAAATGAAAATAACGAAGAAACTAAAGAAGAAGAAGAGGATATTCTTCCTTCAGACGAAAATAATTCTACAAAATTGACAAAAGAAGGGAATACTCCATTTACTTCTACCGAATCTTTAATTGAGAAAGACAATGTTATTAATGAAGATGAAGAGACTACTACTCCTTTTGCTTCTATTGAATCTTTGGTAGAAAAAGTAGAAGAAAAGGAAGAAGAAAGTATTAACTAAAAGAGAGTTATTTTATTTTTTAATTTATTAAAAGAACAATTTTTGTTTTATTTTATTTTTAGAAAAGACACAAAAATTTTACTTTAGACTAAAAAAAGAAAGAAAATATTCTTGATGCTCATGTTTGTTTTTGCATAAAAACTTTTATAAATTTAATTTAAAAATAGTTGAAGGGTTTTAAATACCAATGAAAGAAAATTTATTTATTTTTTAAATTTTATTCATAAAAACACTCAAAAAAATCAAAAATCACTGTCCAACAATTTAATTAATAATTCGAGAAAGTTTTTGAACTTTATTAAGCAATATATCTCCATCACTAAAAAAAAGTTTAAATTAAAAAGGTTTGAAGGAATTCAAAACTTACTGAATAACTTTTTTGTAAAACAAATTCTTTTGGTCAGTTTGGGCTGTTTCAATAATTCCTTTACACGCGTCAATTCGACAGCTGAGTTTCCCAGAAGAAATAAAATTAAATAATTGTTGGTCCAAATATTCTTTACTAACACCAAAACTTTTTGCCATTACATCCAAACTAACCTAAAAAATTAAAAAGAAATATTCCAAGTTAATTTAAAATAGTGGCATTTGATTGGGATTCCCGAAAAATTACTGGATATCCGGAATTGCTAGCTATAATAAGCAACAGAAAAAATGAGGGCTAGTAGAAGTTTTACGGAAGTTTTTAAAGTTCCTGGGGTCTAAATCCAAATTTCTCAAAAATATAAACTAACCGTTTTGTATGGAGTCAAAAATTGTTGATAAGCCTTAATACGTAAAGTTCTTGTAAAATAACGACAATGTAATTGCAAATAACGATCTTTAACAAGAAAATCCCGTTCAAGTTTTCCAAGTGCAATCATAAAATTACTATAATCACAATTATAGAAAGTGTAAAGTAATTCTTTTGCGATTGGTAAATTTGCATTATTTCGACCAATTTCTGCGTTTAACTGAAAAAGTTGGCATTTGAAAAAAATTCGGAATTCTCTCCTAATTCAAATTCTATGTTTAATAAAAAGGTGAAATCTCCTAATGGATTAAAAAGTTCCTTAAAAATATATCTCCCTTAAAAAATAAAACCCTCCAATAATAAACAATCAGACAAGAAAAACAAAATTAAATAAACCTGTTGTTGTATTTCACTACAATTAACAACTTTTGTTTTTAAATCAGGACGATCCAATGCTAAAAAATTTATTAAAAAATAAAATTAAAGAAAAATTCCCAACCACAAACAGAAGTTATAACAGCATAAAAAATTAATTCTTCATAATTCATTAATTCATAAGCACCAAATGTTGGGACGGCTTCGAGAAATAAATCAGCAGCTCCTTTCATATCTCTAATAGCCATTAAATAAAGTCCTTGGTATGAACGTAAACGATTTTTTCTGTCCCAATCACCTCCCTTAAAAAATAAAAATAATTAGGCACAGAACAAGTCGAAAAATAATTAAAATATAGAGAAAATTTCCTAAAATTTTTTGGAAAATGTGTCAAAATCAAACACATTTTCCAATCTCAATTTTCAAGATAAATTAAACTTGAATCTTCCCGAATCTAAAGCAAATTCCCGCAAAACCCCTCTCTAAAAATTATCTCAATAAAAATAATTCCCAAATAAATTAAAAAAAACCTTTTCCATTAATTCCTTTGCCTTTTCAATATTTTCCGTAATTAATTGATGATCCATAAAGAAAAGTCCAATACGAATTAAATTAAAAACCAAATCAATTCGGTAACCAACCCCAACAGTTTTTTCAAAAGTTTTGTTAAAAGCAGCAACTGAATTTTCTTTATCTCCAATTTGGCATAAATATTCGGATTTGGCTAACCATGCCTGACGAACTTCGCTTTCGCCTTAAATTTTATAATTATGGTAATATACAGGACAAAATTAAATTAGTCGAGATTTTATTTCACAGATTTTTCGGTCTTCTCTAATCTTTATCTTCATAAGGGACTCGTTCAAATTACCTTTGGGTCCTAGACTACTGGAGCTCTTAAGCCTAATTTTTAATTATTTAAAAAACAATAGGTATAACATGTTAACCTCAACGATTTCTATCCCAAAAACTCCCAAATAAAATTTAATAAAAATACCCAAATTTTTCTCAGCATCTTCCAATTGTTTATTTATTTCTTCCAAACGTTTAGCATTTTGTTCTTTAAGTTTATCCAACAAAGCTTGGTCAATAGGAATTTTCAAAGAAGTACACATATATTCATAAAACGGTGCCATTTCATCCTTTTTGACATGCTTAAGAGAAAAAATATTTTTGAAATTTGGACAAAAATAACTTCAAGTAAAGCCAGCCAAGTAGAAGAATCATTCTTTTGCCCCATCAAAAAGAAAAGTTGGGCAATTTCAAGATTTGGATTTTTTGAAATTAACTTTAAAAATTAATTTAAATTATTCAAGCTTTTAATTAAACCTCTTTATCAAATTCTTCTTCTTTTTTATTTTGTTTTATAGTTTTGGTGTCTTTATCATCTTTTTGAACCATAATTAAAAAATATTTTTTATTTAATATTAACTAAAAAAAAAGTTAAATCTTAAGAAAAATATTAAACAAAATTTCCAGTCTTTTACAACAAAAAAATTAAATCAGCATTTTTTAATAAAAAAGTTTCTCTAACTGTCTAATTTACTACTCTAATTATTTTGGAATTCATTTTGGTAAATAAAGCAAATGTTAAAATGGAAACTTTTAAATACAGTATAAGGTTCTGCCAAGTGGTGGGCTAGAGACGACTGGCACAATGCTGCCTTTTTAGGATTAGTTTTTGGTTGGTATTTGTTAATTATTTTTGTGATTGTGTATTAAAATAAACTTATTTTGTTGTTCTTCGTTTTCAATGACATATCATCTGTCTTGTTTCGAGGCAGGCCCTCGACTAATCTATATCCAAAGATTCTTTTTAATAAATTTACTTAATATATAAAAATACATTTATTATTTTATTTAAGTGATACAATTTTTTTAATTTCAATAGCGATAAGTCCGCCGAAGTTAATTTTTGGGATGGGGGTTTTATTTTAAATCCCTGCATTTTTTGTGTTAGTTTACAGCGGGTTTAAGCTTAATCTTTTTCTAAATTATTTAATTTAATGAGACCATTTGCAAATAACAGTCAATATCATTAAAAAAGAAGGGTGATGGGAATGTTTAACAAGCCTAAAAGCCTTTGTGGTTGTTTTAATTACACCAAAGATAATTTCTTATTTAAAATTTAAAAAAATTTATTAAAATTTTTCCTTTTTAAAGCAAAAATAATGTCGTTTTGAATCATTCGTCACACCTAATTGCAAGTAATAATGTAAAAAACTATTTTGTATATTAGTATATATAGATTGAACGCCTTCGGCAAGGTCGATTCCTTCGCTGGGCCGAAAACATGGAAAAAGAAGGAGAAGCGAAAGTGTGTTTTTGTTGTTTTTGCTAACCTTTTTTACTCATTCCTTTGATTTTTTAGGGTAAAAAGGAGCAAACAAACAAACAAAAATAAATACACGTTTTAAAAACAACCTTTTCTCCTCAACACAATCATTTACACATACACACATTCACTATTTACTTTGTTTGGATAGCAACAATTAAAAAAATAAAGAAAAAATTCTCTCCTCTCTCTCTTTGAGGAATCGAGGGAAGGCTAAAAATTTTTAATTTTATTTTGATTAAAAAATCCCAGTCAACAATAGATAGCTTTTTCCTAAATTCATTTTTAGACAACAATAGATTGTATTAATTTTAATTTTTAAAAATAATGTTAGACGTTTTTATCGCTTTTAAAATTTTTAATTCAGCCAAATTTTAGTGGAGATAATGAGTGGGTTAAACTAGAAGAATTCAGTGTTCGATACTTTTTAAAAATTTTCATATCTAATTTATCCATAAATTAAAATAAATTGTGACTTAATAAAGGAGGAAATAATTGTTAGGCTTTTAAAATGCTTGTTAACATATGAGGGAATGTAAAAAGGAAGGAACTAACACGTATCCAATAAACTCCATAAAATTTATTATATTATCTTAGCGAAAGAAAGAGACAAAGATCGAATTATTTAAAATCAAAAAAACCCCTAAAATGAATATAACAGAAGCAACAACAACAACTTCGTTAATTATTAATTCAATTTCACCATTTCCCCCTACATTTTCTCCTTCTATTTCAACTCAACAAAACAACTTTACTACTTCTTCCTTAACAAAAACAACTTTTAATTTCCAACAAAAAAGGGATGTTTCTTTCCATTTTTCTTTAATTTTTGGTTCATTAATTGGGGGTGTTACTATTGTTGGATTAACTGCTAATATTCTTGTTGTTATTGCTATTTTGAGTGATAGAAAAATGAGAAAATCTCCAATGAATCTTTTATTGTTAAATTTGGTTGGTAATTATTTAAAAATGCTTTTTAATATAAAAATTAAGGGAAAAGTAAAAACAAAAAAAAATTATGAGATAAAACGAGAGGAAATATATGTCTTTATTAATAGATTTACTTAATATATTTAAATAGATTTACAATTTACTTTAAGTAATGACAGTTTGAATTGTTTTAGAAATTTTCGTCATTAGGTAATTTTTGGGTTTGGGGATTTTATTTAAAATCCCTTCTAAAACTAGCTTCTACGGTAGACAGAAAGCAATGCTTTCTTGTAAGCTGATAACAATTTTTCTTGTTTTGAGTAACAAAAAAGGATCTTTATTCAATGTCAAAATTTTAAACAAAAAAAGATTTCTTGGAAATGGGAACCTTCAAAATATTTGTCGCTAATTATTTGTTTCCCCGATTCAGATTTCCTCCACAATTTCCATTTTATCACACTTTCTATGTAGTCCTAAATTAGTGGTAAATGAAAGAATAATTTTGTTAACATTCTTTTAGTTACTTTCATCTGACAAAAAATTTCTTTAAATTATTTATTTTATTTTTTTATTTGAGTATTTTAATTTTTAAAAATTAATTTAAAAAAAGGCAATAGCAGATTTACTTTATTTGTTGGCATTTACACCTTTCTGGTTATCTATGAGTGTTTATGGAGATGGGGGTTGGCATTTTAGTGATATGTTTTGTCCAATTGCCAGATTTTTTGGAAATATATTTTTAGTAATTTCAATACTTACTTATTTAGCTATTTGTATTGAAAGGTTTTTTTGAGAAAGAGAATTTTTAATTTTATTTTTTTAAAAAGATATGTTGCTATTGTTCACCCTATAGGTATTTATTTTATCGTTATTAAAAACTGATTCTTTTAGTAAAAAAATATCTGGGAAAAAATTTTTTGCTCTACACCTTTCTAATAATTTTATAAGTGAATGAGTTAATCTTAGAGTAATCGGATTTGAATTAAAAATGGAAGGGGAAAGAAAGGGAGGTGTGTTTTTATTTAATTAGGTTGATGACTATGGGAGGGGGATGTCTCTTCCCTCCCCAAGGGTTCTCTTATATTTATGTGTAATACAAAATTTAACAATAAATTTTATTCAAAAAATTATAATTTCCACAATTCTAGCAATGCACACATCTGTTTGGTGTACTCGTTCACGTGTTTTGGTTATAGCTTTTGGTATTTGGGTATTTGCAATGACATACCAATTTCCTTATTTGGTTGTATTCCAAGTTTTTGATATTCCAGAAAAAAGTATTTTAAAAAATTAATTTTTCCCCAAAATTTCTAAAAAAAGATTTGCGTGTTTGTAGAAACCCTTTAGCGTCAAAAAGCAAAATTTGGAAAATTTATAAATGGTCTGAATTTTTATTAACTTATGCTTTACCTATAATTATTTCTGTTTTGTTATATTCTCGAATTTGTCGAGTTTTGTGGTTTAAAAATAAAAATGGAGAAAATTGTGGGAAAGGACAGAATGAAAATGGTAATTTTAAATAATTGAATATTTCTTGGGGGGAGGGGGGTAGAATAAAGGGAGAATTGTTTTTTTTCGGTTAATACAGAAATTTCTTTTTAGCTTTATTTTCTCGAGTAATTTACTTCACAAAATGGAAGGAAAATTATTTATAACAAAATTTGCCATTTAATTTGACTGAAATTCTTTTAAATTTTTTTTAAATTAAAAAGGATTTTATGAATACTTGTGACGTTTTAGACGCCTCACCATTCGCTAATTCAACCGAAAATTTTTTAAAATAATTTTAGAAATCCTTTAATGGTTTTTAAAAACTTACACGTCCATAATCTCTCATACCTAAACCTTCCCCTTTTCCCTCAACTTAAAAACTTGCAACTTTTCAGAAAACAAAACAGAATTAAAGCCAAACATAAATAAACGTCCAAGTGGCAGAACAATCAAAAAAGTATTGGAAACAAGATTTCGGGAAGCAATTTCTGATGTTCAAAATAAAAGGAAAGTTGTCCCAAAAGAAGAAGAAATTTTTAATTTTAATAATTCTTCTGAAAAAAGGCAGAAACCAATGAATGTTTCTTCTTCAGCCAATTTACGTGCTAGAAGGAGTGTTGTTAAAATGTTGATGGTAAATAAATAAAAATTTGAAGAGGATATACATACTAACTAGAAAATATATTGAAGGATATAACAATCACATATAGGTTAAATAGAGATTCGGTTTTTGGGTATCCAAGATTACATCCAGAATATGGATGTCTAATTAGCTAAACCCCTGAAACAGTCCCTTTTTCGACTCGAAACCTGATCTATTGAAAATTTTGAAAACCCTATCCAACCTTTTCCTCAACCCGATCGGATTCAAACCGAAAAATTAAAGATTCTTGGTTTGTCGAGGCAAAAAGAATTTGTCAAGATTAAAATTAATAAAATACTATATTTATTTACTAGTTATGTGTCGGCCTATTTTTCCTTTGTTATACACCAATGGTTGCCTATTTTGTTTGGAGGTAATTTTTATTAAAAATAATTTTTTCTTCCTAAAAATTATCATTTCCCTTTAAAAAGTGCATTATTTGGACGTCCACTTCCTTTGCCTTTCGAATTTGTATTAATTACAAGTGCTTTAGTTCAATTTCAAAGTGCTTTTAATCCTTTTCTCTACACACTTTTCGCTACACAATTTAGAGAAAAATTGTCAAAATTATTTTTAATTTGTAACAAAAAACAAAAAAATAAAATAATTAATCAACACAAAATTAGTGCAAAATCAACAAGTACTTTTTCTGTTTAAAGAAAAAATTAAAAAAAAATATTTTTTGTTTCTTAACAATAAAGTTTGGGAATAAACATGAAAAGAATTATTTTATTAATAAATTTACTTAATATATAAAAATTCATTTCATATTTTACTTAAAAAATAGAAACTTCGCAAAAGTAAAAATAATGCTATATTTATAAGCCCCAAAAAAGTTTTAAAACAATAGATAATGTTGAAAAATATCAGTAACAACAGAAGAGTTTGCTGCTCTCTGGTTCGTCATATATTGCGTAGCCGATGTTTTAGCGTTTGTTGTGTAATACTCCAAATTTGAATTTATCTCGTCATTTCCCTTAAAAAATGTTTAAAATTTTTACAATCCCTTACTCTGCTGGAATCCTCCACAAGCTTAAAGCCAGGTGAGAAAACGATGACAGTCCTGTTCAGTTTTTTCATCAAACTCAGGTTTTACATAAGTTGATGTGACATTCTAAAAAAGTCAATTATCAAAAAATTTATTTCTCTTAACGCCCTTTATTATATTTATTCAATTTTAGTTATTCTGCTTTTCTAATATTTTTTATTCTTATCCTCGTGTGATTATACAACAAAAACTAATGTTTCAAGTATTTGGACGATTTTTTAACTTTGATTTAAGCCGTTAGGTAAATTTTCATACCGAAAAGGGATTTGTATTTAAAAATCCAAATTTGCCATTTATATAGCAGTTCGCATAGGTAACTATACAGCCAGAGAGGGCGCCTTGCGAACCTCGAAAATTGGAAGTATTTATTTGACTTCTTATAGACTTGTTTGCATAGATATTGACAAACTTCTTTGTGCTGAATAAGATATGCATGATGGAGCTGATGTAACAAAAATTTATCTTATTACTCAATTCGCAACCAGGGCATTAACTCCTTTGCTAATTACCTATAAAAGAATAGGATTAGTGTTCAACACTGTTTTTTAAACTTTTCTTTCGTGTGAGATAATCTTGTTAATTATCATATTGTAAGTTGAGTCAAATTGTGATTGATTTAATGAAGAAGTGCAAATATTGCCACAATATGTAGACATTGTTGTTTTGTTTGGAATAGTTATTATATGTATTGTTTGAAATTTTAAAAACTAAAACAATTAAAGCTTAAATACTGTAAATTATCCGTTATCATCTCGAGAAATATGTTATCGAGCGGGAAAACAGTTCAAACTTTTGTTTCTCTCACTTTCGACGTAAAATTATATTTATTTCTGATATATGTATACTCATTGTTATGAAATTTAAATTTACAAAATTTATCTTTTTAAAATAATTTATAGTTAAATATAGAAATATTACATATTTCGATAACTTAATCACAATATCAAAAACTAATACTTAAGTTGATTTTTAAATTAATAATTAATTTTTATATCATTTAAAGATTAATTTTTAGATCATCTTCATGTCCGAGTATCTCAGTCCTCAAAACAATTGGCCATCCAAGTTTGACGAACTCGCCGAAAGAAATATTCAAGGCATCCCGATCCCTCGTTAGAATAAAGAGAGTGGTGAGGGATATCATCAATTATCGGATTTAATTTTTCATCCCTTTTAAAGGAGCCAGGAAAAACTGGATTGAATATCAGTACAAACAACTGCTTCAGTGTGCTTCAACCAATTTTACTCTCCACAGCTGGCTCCTCTTCTGCACACAAAAGCCTTAAGAAACTACATAAATACAAGCAATATTAGAGGAACAAGAGGAAGTCTTACAGGATGTTTAAGTGCATTGGCAAACCTTTATTGGTGTTGCAAATATCCTGTTTTAAATGTTGAACCAATTTTGGTAAACAATATAGCCTTAAATTTGAAGGAATAAAGTTAAATCCCCTTATTTAGACTATTTTTGCCACAGAAATAAGACCCGATTTTGGAGGAAAAAGATGCTCATGAATTTCTTTGGCACCTATTGAATAAGATGGGAGAAGATACCAATAGAGTAAATACAACTTGACAATAAATTTAGGGCTTATACGAAATAAATATAGTAATTACAGTAAAAGAACTTACGACAACGGCGTATAGTGAATAGAGCGTAGTATTTTCTTTTTAATTGTCTGGGGATGCTTCGTGCAGTTATTTACTCAGTTCCAAATTGTGAATGGGATATGTTACACTTGAATTCTTTGTCTTCTTGAAATTTTATGATAAGCACATCTGACAGATACCAGATCTTCTTCATTAGATCATTAACAGTTGAGCAATTGCTGCAACTAACTTGCGAAGTTTAAACTTGTTTGTCCAATAATTTAACCAGGTCAATATTTTCATTTACCGTATTTGCTCTAGTAATCCCCCAGAGGAATTATTGTTTCAACCCATCTCTAGAGTAATAATCCGCAATAAAGCAGTCGAGATATTCAAAAATACTGATTTAAAGGTTTTACTATTTTTTTAGATTCTTTAAACATTCAAACATTTAAGATCTTGATTTGTTTTTTGATATTTATTGAGTTTTTTATGATGTTTTTTGGTGATTTTTTTTATTAATATTGTTTTAAATAAATATATTGTTGAAATATAGAATGAAGAATTATTAGAGACTGGAGAATTAATTTTTCAGCCCATCTCTAGAGTTGGGAATTAATAGACTGGGAAATTATTAGAGACTGGGGGATTATTGTTTCAACCCATCCGTGGGGTGGGAATTAATAGAGCCTGGGGAACTATTAGAGACTGGGGAATTACTAGAGCAAATACGGTATTGTTATTTACATTTCTTTTATTAATTATTACAATATTGACAAAATTAAATTGCCTATTTTAGTAACAAAAGAAATGTATTGTTTTATTAATTTTTTTTCCATACTCTGATGTTAAATTCTATTTACACTCCATTAAATCTCAATAATTTTTACTAGTTAAAAAATTCAAAAGACCTCCTTATCCGGCGACTGGCAGTGAACATATTCCTTCATCTCCAACTCCATGGGAAATGACACTACTTTGCTATAATTAGAGGGAATGATTTAAGTTTTTTTACTTTTACTTACTTTTTAATCGACTCATCCTTAACAATTTAAGGACGAGGATATCGGACATTTTCCAGAGTTTGGTAACCTTCTGGCCAACAATTGAACAATTAATGCAACGTTCCATCTTTGTCTCGAAATAGCGATTGAGACCTGATTTGATGTTTTGATCATCAAGATGGATAGGCACAGCTATATCGAGCTACAAAGAAATAGAAAAAAAACATTTTCTTTTTAAAAAATATTTTATAAATTTAATTAAAAAAAATTTTTTTTTACTCATCCAATTTCCATAGAACTATTAATATCTTTTTTAAATCCAACAATCTATTTTCTGTTTTGTCGAAAAACACCTAGACATTAGCCATTGATTTGTAACTTTTTTAATTTTAATGATTAGACTAAATTTTATATTTTAAATTGGAAATTTTTTAAAGAATTTAAATTAAATTTTAAAAATCCTTGTAGGATTATATTTAGGATATCATTATGGTCGGTTTTGAACAGTAGAAAGAAGATGTGCTACGAAGTATTTGGCTAGATTTGGTGAAAGGATGTTAAAAATCCTTTTAGAATTAATTTTATATTTAGAGTTCATGGTGGTCGATGGAAGAAGGTCATGGATTAAGTACGCCATCCATCAATTCACCTTTATAAACAACTCCATAGGCGCCTTCACCAAGTTTAACTTTTGCTGAAGAAAGTAACCAATGTGGGCGAAGAATGGGAGACACCAAACGATCACAGTCTCCTTTAAGAATTATTGCCTGTTTTGTGCACTTAAAAGTTAAAAGAAAATTTTTGAAAAATAAATGAAAAATAAACCCAATAAAATTCAACCAATTCTTTAGATGTTGGCTCAGTTGATTTTTGACCTGCTAGATGGCATCCAGAATTATTCTTTTGAAGCACATAATTGGGTAAATGTGGAGATTACTGGTCCCGAAAAAAAATGAGGAAGAAATGATTTTTTCATATTTTTGAGGTTTGCCAGTAGGTAATCGGCCATGTTGATCACGAATCTGAGCTTAGATTTTGTTTATTTCGAACCCCGGACCCGATTTCGACCAAGTCGAATTCGGGGTAAAAAATTTGAAATTAAAAATTTATGCTAATCTGACACGCCTATTCGAGCTGAGTCGATTGGTATCAAGATTATTCAGTTTCGACAACTTTGGACGAAGTTATGATCAATTAAATTACGTTTGGTTAAACTTCCGTATATGTACAAATCAGAACACATAACTTCGTCCAAAGTTGTCGAAACTGAATAATTTTGATACCAATCGACTCAGAATAAAAAGACGAGTCAGGATAACCATAAAATTGTAATTTCAAATTTTTACCCCGAATTCGACTTGGTCGAATTCGGGTCCGGGTTCGAAATAAGCAAATTCTAAGCGCAGATTCGGACTCAGCACACTCGATTACCTAATGGCAAACCTCAAAAATATCAAAAAATCATTTCTTCCTCATTTTTTTTCGGGACCAGTAATCTCCACATTTACCCATAATTGGATATCTGAAGATAACAACATTAATGGACTCAAGATGGAAATTAGTGGGTTCCATTAGACTAGTGCCTAAAATGGAAACTGAAAATAAGTAATCCACTCAAATTTTTGGACCCAAAAATGTCCCAAAGTCTTATTCTTTATTCTAAAATAACCTTTTCAGGACCACCACAAAGCGTCAAACTCAAAGAATCATTCTCTAAACATCGCAACATAAATTCGTTTTTATTCTTTAAAAGTTCCAAAGCATCAGCATCAGGCAAATAACCACACCAGAAAGGAAACTTTGTGTGATTCTCTTTAATATTTGAATGTTTTGCTCCCATTGGGGATATTAGAAGAATATTTTCGAATCTGAAAATTAATAAATTGTGAGGCGAGAATGCAGAATATAGAATAAAGGAAATAAATGTAGTTTTAAATAGTATCGGGTCTTAATAGTTGGATATCCTTATGTTTGGATAAAAATACAAAATTTTATAAGTAATTAGGTAGATAATTAATTTACTTTATTATTTGCACATTTACTTTATTTGCCAATACATATTTAATCGTGAATTTTTTGGTAAGTGTATTTGACTTTTGTACTGAATTATTTTCTACGTGCCCTGAAACTACCTCAATCTTTTTTGGTGTTTTGAAAATTTAAAATATTGGCATTATGATATTTTTTTATTTTGATTTTTTTGAATTATTTTCTGAAATAATTTTTCTTCATTTTTAAAATTTTTAAACTTTTTTCTTTAAATATAATTATTTCAAATATTTTTTATTAAGTTTTTATTAACAACGTCATCTAATTAATTGGATTTTCTTTCAATCTCACAAAATTTTGATCATTTAACAATTACTCAAAATATGGATATTTATCAATGCCTCAAAATATTGAAGTTTTAACTAAAGCAAATTTTGAAGTCAACAAAATTGTAATTAAAATGGGTAGGTATTTTTAAATTAATTTAATCTAATTCCTTAAATATTGAATAGCAGGGTATTTGATGCGATACTTAATCGTCCCCTATCCAAATTTTCTGTAGCAGTTTTATTTAGTCCCGACCCTATAACTCATGAAGATTTGATCATTTTTAATGTTTTCGTTATAACTGGATAGAGAGAATTGAACACGGTAATTCCAAGCTTTGTCATCCCGCCCCCTCCTCTATTTTTTTCTTTATTAATAATGTAAATAATGATCAAATTTTCTCTTTCCTTAATTTTCACTATATTCCCCCGTGCCATATTCAAACAAGGGATCAATTTAAATATTTCCCTTCTGGGCCCGTACTATAAGAACGTGGTTTGTGGTCATTTAACCGGTTACCGGAGGTACCTTTGCTACTATAAGAAAAACCTCTGGTTTTTGGTCAAATGACCAGGTCATTTAACCAGGTTATTTGACCTTTGGTTAACCCGTACTATATGAAAAGCACTTTTTGGTCATTTAACCCCTACCGAGTGGTAAATCTCAAACCCTGCTCTATAGCAGGGTTAGCTAAAATTCCGAAGTCTATAACTCGGTTCGAAAAAATAGTAAAATTACAAAATTTTAAATTTAAATTCTTTAGAGTGTGTTCAACCGCCTATAAAAATTTCAGAATTTTTGGATAATTATTTCTAGAGTTATAGGGAAAATCGCAAGGTACCCCTTTTTTAGCCAATTTTAGCGTTTAAAAGTGTGGTAGGCTTATTAAAAATTCTATAAATTGAGAAATTTTTAAATTTCTTTCAATTTATATATAGAAAATTATCTCCTATATCTCATGGTGTAAAATTTAAGTTTTTATCTTTCTGAAAATTTTTTGATTTAACCCCCTAGATTAGTTTTTTTTCAAATCGTTAAGAATTTCATAATTTAATCAAAGAGAGACCATAATAATTCATTCAGTTTTTACTTTTTTATTTAGTCAGATGATCATCCTTTATTTTGTTTTTGTCTTTTCAAGTCAAAATATAGCCAAATAATATTTCATTTTTACTCGGTACTATAAGAACTTGGGTCGTGGTAAGCAAGAAGAAAAAATACCAAGCCTCTTATAGTACCAAATTGGCTCTCTGTATGGGTTAAATGACCTGGGCAAATGACCAGATTCTTATAGTACCAAATCTACGACTCGTTCTTGTAGTACGGGCCCTGGTGTATCTTTACTAGTTTTCAACCAACCTTCTTTTATTTGATACCAAGCATTTTCTTTGAATGTTAGGAATCAAATAAAAAGGAATTATGATATAATTCACGCAAAGACAAAAGTGTTGTAAAATTTACCGCACCAAGTTTAATTATTTTATTATTTTAGAGCTGTCGAGATACAATGAGTCAATTAATGATTTGGAAGGTCCAGAACTTTATAAAACTCAATGGTGTCGCAATATTTTATCGAAGTGAATTTGCAGGTTTGTTTTAAATCAAAATTTTGGGGAAACTGATAAAATATCTTTTAACATACCTATCCCTTCCATGAGGATTGACGAAAATCTATTTTGAGAAAAATGGATTTGGCCAATGTACCATCCACTAGTTTATTCATCTTGAAAATCCATAAAGTTACGTTATTTTAAGTTTAATTTATGATTTTCTCTAGCATTCTCTTTCTCACAAGAGTTGATGCTTTTTACTGTTCAAGTTCAAATACGGCTGCACCCTACTCTTTATTTGATGCTGGTTATAACTCTTGTATGCATGCTTTTAATAGTTCTCCCTTGCTGGAAAAAAGTGAGCTGTTTTTGTCTGATTTACGATCTAATCACAGGGTGTCTCCTTATCTCTTTTTAGAGTTCTTTACCTCTTTCTCGTTTAACTTTTTATTTTTTGTACTCTATTTCTCCATTTTTGGTTAGCTGAAGGTAAAATCCGTAGCATTGTTACTACCAGCACCAGTAAACATATGCTTGTATTGAACGTCATAGAATCTATATAAAGCGTATCATCTCTTTATTTCTGATCCCGATTTGCTCAATTTAGTTAAAACTAGCGAAAAATGTCAGTAAAATATAAATCACCTTTTGGTGCTTTAGATAGGGACACCCTGTTTAATCCTCTTTTAGGAACTTATGGCCACAGGACTTGTTAATATGTATACTGCATGCTACATTAATAGTGCCTTTCAAGTTTTACTCGACACTCCTAAATTTGCTAATTTATACATGACAAATTCATTACGAAACTTTATAAATGTAAATAATCGAGATGGCGGGCTCTAACTGGTGCCATTAGTGCCCTATTTGTTGCGCACCACTCTGGAAAATTTCGATACATTAATGCGCACAGATTATTGGTATATAGCTAAAATATTGAATTTTGGAAAAAAAATTTTTAGGGGATTTTTGCAATTAATATAAGCCAACAATTCAATGGACTCGAGAACGATAGCCATTTCTTCATCATGTGCTTAATAAATAAATTAGCAGAAGATGTGAACAGGGCATAATTTTTCTAATTTTTGTACTTTCGGTTAAGCTTTGTACTTTTGGTTACTAAATCATATGATTGTAGTGTTTGTTCACAAAAAATGAAATTATAATATTTCAGCAACAAGTAAATTATTTTTTTATTTAAAAATATATTTCAAATTTTTTTTTCTACTTCATATCGTCTATTTTCTCTCGCCCATATTTAATTATTCTATATATACTTACCTTTATTCTTTAAAACAATTATTTAACTTATATTTACATTATTGGAACAATATCATCTTAAAATAATTAACAACATCCATTTCACTCTCTAACTCCTTTTTCTTAATCACCTTTTCGGGGCTAATTAAGACTGACGGGCTTTTTGACTTTCAGGAAAAGTAATAAAATGCCAATATTTAATATAGAACAAATCAAGCCTTTGGCAATATACATATTAAATAAGTTTGGAAAATTAACTCCGCAGAAGGTCCATAGTCTTAGTAGTGCCCTTTTCTATATTATCTTATCAGTAGGGCTGGGAAAAACACGCAAATGCATAAAAATGGTGTTTTTACATTGGTTCATCACTTTAGGACCCGGTTCTTAATGCACATATTTCCATATTTCGGCCCTCTCTTGCATATTTTAGGAAATTTTGCATATTTTAGTCCATATTTCGGGTTTTTTAATCTTGGAAGAAATTTGGACAAAATTTTCAAAATGTTGGATTTTTTGGTTAAATTTTTTGGGCTATTTCAGTGCATTTGCCGAATTATACTACAAAAATTCACTCAGATTCTTTGTTAATTTAAATAACTCTACTGACACAAATGGTGCACTGACTGGAGCTGTCAGTGCTTTATTTGTTGCCTACTGGTCAAGAAAATTTCGATTTATACTTACATTTAGACTTATGGTAATAACTAAAAGTAGGAGAATTTTAGAAGTTTTTATTTTAGGAAACCTTTTCAAGAACAATTAATCCCGATTTCACTGGATATAAAGAACACGATGCACATTTTTTTTGTTCACTCATTGATAAAAAAATTATCTGAAGATGTGAATAGGGTAAGAAAAATTTGATAAATTTTTATACTTTATGTTGTGCCATCCTCAATTCCCCCTTCCTCATCCTCCCCTCTATAAAAATTAGTGGAGATTATGTCAAACAATACTAATATAATTTTTATTTTAAACAAATTCAGCTATTTTCTTATTTTAACACTTCCGTATCTTTTCCATGAAGACTAAAAAGAATTATATTGGGTTAATTTATAAGTCTCTTTATGGGCTTGTAAAAATGAATTTTTATTTTCCAATAATTGGATTCTTTTCCGATGGCTGAAAATTATGTTTTACCCTAAATACAAGATGTGTTTAAGTATCCTCCCATCTTTTTACTGTATATATCCCCAAAAATATATATACATTAGATATTGACTGTTTAATTAATTGGAAATTATAAGTAATAAATTTGTAATTAAGTTACAAACTATTAATTATTAAACTAATAATTAACGAGTAAAGAAAACAATTATTTTGCAATAAAACCTCAACCTACAGTGAGACGAACTAAGTGTTGGATTAATTCGAGACCATCGTTACTGGACTAATTGGGGTGTAGCATAACTAAAGATTGCCAAATTTTTATTTACCTTTGAAAGTTATAGGGATCGTATCCGATTGACATTGGCATAAAAAACGATACTTCAAATGATACAATGAGTGTTTGTGCAATGCGATATTTAGCAGCCCAACGTAAATATGCCTCATCTATCATTAGCGACATATTCCACATTATTATTACAAAAACCTATGATTGCCCAACTTGTCCGCAGAATACAAAAACATTCCAACAACACGTAAATTATTTATTTTATTTAAAAATATCTCTCTAAGATTTCTCCTTTATATTGCCTATTTTTCTCATTCATATCTAATCTCTTTATTCTTTAGAAAATTATTTAGCTTACATTTACAATAATAGAACAATATCATTAACAAAAATTCAGAACAACCTTTCACTGTCTAAACATCTTATTCTTAATCACTTTCTTTTTAATATGAAGAAATTAAATTATAATCCTTTTTCGAGACTAATAAAGGCTGAGGGTCTTTTTTGCGTACTTTAAAAAATCGTTTTTATTTTTTACCCTGAACAAAAACTACCACAAACACATGTTTGTTTTTATGTAATAATCCAAATTTGCCTGCAGTGTTTAAACTCATCAAAGAAAATTTTGTTGTGTATTCTTCTCATAGTGAAATTTTAAATCATTGAACAGTTATTTCCGGAAAAGTAGGATTACAATCTGATAGGATTGATACAAAAAATAAAATTACTTCATTACAATAGTAGATACGAGAATAGCGAAGGTGGCAATAGGCAGGAATAATGAAGTACAAGCGACAACAGTCTGCTCTAGCCCGAACAAAAGCATAATTCGTGGCTTGCTTTGACAATAACAATACATAAATTTAAAAAAATTTATAATAACCCCAAATCACCTATTAATAATTTAAATTTAAAAATTGGAAATTTGATATGTAAAAGACTAATCATAATTTGTTTAAGTTCGGGATTTATTTACCACTGCAGCCAGATGATGATAATAAAAATATCGTCAACTTGTTGGACAGATGCTCAAACCCATTCATTGTACCTTGCATCAACTGCAGCAACAAAAATACGCTAAATACCCATATCTGGATCTTCTCGTCATTCGACTTGAGAGGCAAACGTCATCAAAGCAGTAAAATATCAATAAAAGGGAGTAAAGATAATTAAAATTTATTTTTAGCTTCCAAATAGACTACCCTCTCGATGACCTTGATATTGGGAAATATTCACATCAGAATTCAGAAAAGACATAGCAAATATTCAGCATATGGAATAGTTGTGAGTGATTAGTTTTTGATAGTAAAAGATACTTTAAATCCTATAACTGTAAATCCTATAAAATAGCCACGGTGTCTGTTTTTTCGATCGACCTCTAGCGGAGCTATTTTAGATGAAATGCATTAAGAACCGGGTCCTAAAGTGCACATTTTAAGCATATCCGCATGAAAACACGCATTTCATCTTTTGTGAGTCCCTACTTGTAATTCAACTCCCCTTTAAGATACACATTGGAGACACCGCGCAGACATTTCGTAAGCCGCGTAAAAAATATAAACAACCCCAAAGAATGGCATCTCTATGATGATACGAAAGTTAGTAAGCTGGAATTGAAAGCAGTAAAGGTATAAATTATTTTTAGAATTTTTTTAGATTAATTATTTAGGAAAAAACAGCTTACATGCTCTTTAACGCCAAAAAAGGATTGAAAAATTTTGTTGATTTGAAAAACGAAAAAAGAATTGTATAGTTCCTGATGACTAAAAAAGCCACCCAAAACATGTTTTCATTATTCCAAAGATAATTCGAGCCTTAATTATTCCATATATTTATTTTAAATATGTTGTTGACTATGTGTTTACTTTTATTTTATTTAAATTTTATTAATAAATCTATTTTATTAGCTATTGTTATAAATTAATAGGAAATTCCTGTTATCGTTGTAACAAATGAACGTATTGATGTTTTTAGCATTAAAATCTTCTGAAAATCTGATCAATTTAATTCACGTTTATGTGCCTTGGAATGCTGAAAGTTGAAAAAAAACTGTTTACCCCTGGTACGAATTTCTCGTTATAGATTTCAAAATTTACTCAATACTTGTTGTTAATGAAAAGATTTATAAATTATATTTAAAAAATTTTAAGTATACTTTTCCTAATTAAACAAAAATTCATTTCTATTCAAAAATAAATTGTCAATCTGTTTTCTTTTACTCTTCTTTTTATTTGCAAAAAAATTTTTGTTGTTATTAAAATTATTTTTTGTTGAAATATTTAATTGGCAACTGCCGCTAGTATTTGTTTGAAAGAAGTTTGTTGTCGTTGTTGGAGAAAAAAGTTTATTTTCACAACAAGTATTTTCATGAGTAATTTCTTTGTTATAATTTGTTGTTAAATGTGGAGAAACTAAAAAAGAAAAAAATTACTTTTATTTTATTAATCCATTAATTATATCTAGAAAAAGGAGAGACAGAAAATGCAAGAAAAGAAGATTTCACTTGTTTAAGGAGATTCCCTAATTTTCTCTTTAATTATTATTAAAATAATCACCAGCAGCGGAAACATTCATTTGATTTTCTTCTTCTTCAATTCCAGTTAGACGTAAATTACAACGTTCAGCAGAGCTGCTTGCTTTAAAAAATAAAATTGGTTTTAAATTTAATTCAAATTAAATTGATTATTAAAATAAGTAGTATTTACCTAAAGAAGCATAACCAGAAGAATTTGGAGAGCCAGGAGAATCAACAAAATTAAATCCCTCGTTTTGACTTTGACTCTTGGGGAGTCGATTAATTAAATATTTATTGTTGTTAATTTTGGATTGTTTTTGTGTTGTTATTTTGTGTTGATTTGAAGTTTTATTAAAAGAACTCGAAGGTGGTGTAAAAAACTAAAATTTAGAAAAAAATCAGAGAAATTCCTAAATTGACATTTTTCGGAAATAAAGAATCCATAAAATATCAAAATCAAAGACAACACCCTTAAATATCGAAATTTCCCTTTATACGAGTAAAATAATTTTTAAAAGTTTATTTAATAATTTATCAAGCAAAAAAAATATTTTAAATTCTACCAACATTGCTTATTTTATTAGGCAAAGAAATTGTTCTCTTCATTTGTGAAGACATTAAAAAATTATTTTCATTTATTGTTGTGTTGTATGAACTTGAACTTGGTTTTAAATAAATTCTTTTTGATTTTGATATTAATGAATTAATTGCTTCTTCTTGTCTAAGTCTATCCATCTAAGTTAAAAAAATATTTGAAATAAAAAATATTCCAAAGGAAGGAGAGAAGCGTGGATTACAACAATTAAATTTTAAGGTTTATAATTCTTTAAAAAATTTTTAGTAATATTTTTGGTCAAGAAAAAGATCCCGAAAAAATTTTTTACTATAACTTAAACAATGCCCAACTAAAATCTCCAAAATTTTAAAAAGAGTTGGTATCAATGAGGATTTTTAATGAAAACTCGCTTGATTATAGACTAACAATAAACATTAAATTCCCCCTCCCAAAACTTCCTATAATTTATTTTAAAAAATAAATAATTTTTCCACCTTAATTAACCATTCAACATTTTGAATAGTTTTTGAAAGATATTCAGTCAAATATTTATTTAATTTAATTGGTTGTTGACTTTCCATTCCTTCAATAAATTCTTCTTTTTCTTCCTCTTTTTCTTCTTCATCAATTTCTTTTAAATTAATATTTTTAATGGCCAATTCTGCAAGTATTTCACGTTTTTCCATTTCAAGTGTACATTTTGGTATGCAACCAATTATATCCACAAAAAGCCCAGTTCCAATCCGTTTTTCTTCTTTTTTAATTATTTCTTCCTCGTTTTGGTTTAATTCTAAAAATAAAAAATTTATTTTGTAAATTTTAGGTAATTGTAGATGCAAAAGTATTATTTAATAGATAGCTTTAAATTAATGCTAAAATGTGCACCCAATTTTCAATTAAGTTTTCCGTATTAGTCCTCAGATCCCCAATATCCCTATTAACCTCATCAAATCTCTAGATAAGCCGAATATAAACTGAAAACGAGCAACTTTATTTTAACTCTCAAAGCTTCAGCCCCTAACAGCTAGTTCAGGAGAGAGGAAGTTTTACTGGAAAGGTTAAAACGCTTTTGAAAATATAATAATTCGTATATAAAATTTCAAACCATTTTTACTTAAAGGCCAAGAAGAAAAGAAACGAGAATGCCAACGAGTTGTTGTTAATAAATTTTGAGAACGTTGTTCGAAAGAAATAAATTGAAGACATAAACGTTTTCTCAAAACTACACAAGCACTGATTGGTTGGGATATTTTAATATAAGTCTAAAAAGAAAGTAAATTAAAAATCAAAAATTTTAAAAATACTTTAACAATAACATAAATATATTCCCCAATTTTTGATTCTCGATTCATTGCAGAACATTCGTGCAAAGAGCTATCCCAAGGACATATTACAGAAAGGCGAGTCTAAAAAATTTTAAAAATAATAAAATATAAAAAGGCAGCAGAAGCCAATAAAAAACGATGAGGCGGACCAGAAGTTTCATCTTCTCCCTTTAGATAAATAGCCCTGACTTGGACCCATTCCATCTTCTATAATTAGTTTACTCCCGGATTAGCTGCCTACGATACCGAAAAACTAAAGACTTGCCAGATTTGAATAAAGGAGATGCCAAAGATATTCTTACGAAGGAGGTTAGAAGTTTAATTTAAAAAAGCCTTCTTATACAGTTAAATAAAACCAAAAAAAACAAAAAATATACTTGATTTATATCCTTTTCTGTAATAACCAATTCTAAATTGTCATCTTCATTATTTTCGCCCATAAGGAAACAATCTTCTCCAATAACAGACATATTTTCGTCTTCACATTCCACATTTAAATTAATTTCATTTTCTTCTTTAAAAGAAAAAAAAATTTTTTATTTTAAATTTAAAAGAAACCTTTTCTATCCAAAAAAATAATTGGACAATATTTTTCAAACCCTTCTACATTAATTAACTCAATTAAAGCACCAGGAATTCCTTCTTTTGTAGGTAAAGACAATGCATTTCTTTCTTCAATTAATTCTATCCAAGATAAAAATAAAGAATTTTCTCTTTCTTTTTCTTCAAAATTATTTAAAGACTTCAATTCTTTTTTTAAATATTTTTCTCTTTTTAAAAGTAAATTATTCCAAAGATTTCCAATTTTAATTAAATCATTTTCTTGGTAACTATCCAATAATTTTTTTGAATTATTTTCTTCATTTTCTTCTTTTCCTTCTTCAATTAAAATTATAGAGCCAATCGAAACTGAACAAATATCTTCCAAATGTAAGGGTAAATAACCACCATTTTCTTCAAGAGAAGATATTGTTAGACAAAGACGGCGTTGCTGGCCTGGTCGAAGTCTTTTTGAAAATAAATTTATTTAAAAAAATTCTCAAAAATTCCCAAAAAAATACCGATAAATCCCTCCACTTCCACAATTGTTCTCTGTATCTACATTAACTGGAATATATTCTCCAACATCGTTCAATTCAAGAATTTCACAAAATAATTCTGAAATAAATTTAAGATTAACAAGCAGGCATGGATTTCTCTTTTGTTTATCAACATAAACTGATAAACAAAATAAGTAAAATAAGAGTTATTAAGGGTGCTGTTTTAAATGAAACCCTCCTTTTACCTTTCCCGTGTCATATAAAGAAATATTTTTTTACTTAAAATTTTTTACCCAATCTTTTAGTAACTTCTTTCCAGCGTTCTTGAAGTATTTGCATTTTTTGTTCAACAAAATTATTTAAATAATTATTCTCTTTTTGTTGTCTTTCCTCAATTTCTTCTTCATCATCTAAAGGTTGTTTATGTCCCCAAACTTCTATGGAAAGTGCGTCTTCTTGTATGTAATCCAAAAATGTTTGTGTACAAACTAATTCAAATTCCTTAAAAAATTATTTTTTATTAAGGCAAACCCTCGTTTTAAATACCCTTTTGGGACTAAAAAAATTGTACCCTATAATGAGTGGCATAATGAGTGGCACCACTCAATGTTGAACAAAACACTATATTGGGAGTATCTATTAAAAAAGGCTTGACTGTATAACCAAAAAAATGTTTTTTAAATTTTTCTAACATTTTTCGAGTTAAAATAAACGTCTGAAGAGTTGGTAGTATCACTACTATTTTGTGTATCATCTACATTTGTAATACTTGGAATTATTAATTGCGGTTGATCAAAAAATGAATATTGACAAAAAACAAGATGAGATTGATTTACAGGTAAATTTGTTGCTTTTAAAATTTCTACCTTAAAAAAAGAAAAATAATTGGATTAATTTATATATTTTGTCTTTTTCTTAAATTAATTTTCCGATTCCTTGAGAAACATTAATAAAAGGTGCGATCAGATACGAACAAAATGACTCAAAGTCACGATACCCTAATGTGAATGAATCGCATTTCCAAAAATATTCAATTTCTCACAAAAAATTATTTTTCCAAACCTTCGCAACAATCGATTGACCAAGTAATTGTCTTTCAGTTTCGTGATTTAATTCTTCCAAAATAACATCTTCTGCCTCCTCTTTATCAGAAAACTCCATAGATTCTGAAGATTCACTAGTACTTAACAAAACAGTTTTGTGTATTTGGACAGAAAGTTTTCCTTAAAAAAATTGACGTGTTTTTATTGTTTAATTCTTACCGCTAATCTCTCCCTGTTGATTAATAATCAAAACTTGGGTTTGCAGTGGAGAAGTTAAATTATGTAATAAAGCACCCAAATAAACATTTGCAACGCCGACAAGACTTTGTTTTTGCTAAAAAATAATTTTTAAAATATTTTTTGAGAAAAAATTATTATTTGGAGAGTTAAGAGTCACAAAATATTTTTGAGAAAATTAATTCCTTTTCAAGTCTGATTTTAAAATTTTAAATTTGTCACATTAAAGAGAAAAATTTAAAAAAATTTTCCAAATAATTCTTATATTATTACCAAAATAGATGAACGTTTATTGCAAGTATATTCCAATTCCTCCATTTCATCCCATTTATTTAATCCATCATTTATTATTGTTAAATTAGAATTTAATGAAACTGTTGAAATTGCTTCTCTCATTTCTTCTAATTTTAACTGAAAAAGCAAAAAAATATTTCCTATTTAAAAAATACCCTTACATTAATTTCTTCAATACTAAATTGTTGAAAAGATCCATTAGCAACTTCTTTAGAAAAACAATTTTTATTATTTTTATTTATTTGCCCCCAAACAGCCAAAATAACAGGTTCACAAATACAGTTAAAATATTCATAATTATTATTTTCTTCCTCGTTATTTAATGAATTTTTTCGAAATGTCTGAATTTTTATAAAAATTAGAAAATTTTAAAAATCAAATTAAACCTTAAAATTCAAAAAAGACGGCTTCAAATTATTAATTGGAATATGTAAATTAACAGAATAATATATTCGAGCATTTTTTCTAAAAATCCTTGCAAACATTTCTGATAAAAGATTTGCATCTGAACAAAGTTTATTCGCTTGTTGAATTAATTTTTGTAAATATTCTAGTCTAGCTGTGAACAATTGATCTCTAAAATTTAAAATTAAATTCAAAAGGAAACCACGATTTTATTATTAAACTACTTTATTGAAACATTTGCCTTTAATAGGCTTTTAATAGAGAGAGGCTACTATTAAAATCAAAATTACTAACCTTTCATTAGCCCACTCCAAAAATTTATTTTTGTCGTTTTTAATAGTTCCGTTATCACAAAATTGAGAAAAACCATTAAATGGTCCGGAAGGGGTTGTTGCTATTGAAGGGTATGGAGAAGACTGAAAATAGTAAAATTAGTCTCAATTAATGGCAAGAAGGGAAAGCTACTCTCTTCTAAAACGTAAAAATTTTGTGGACCCATTTCGAACGAGTAGTTTACAATAATTAAAAAATTAATATTCTATCAAAATTCCGCTCCAACCTAAAAATTAAAAAACAAACTTGTGTATTTGTCAACAAATCCCTAATATATTCAGCAAATTCTTCATATTGTTTTTCCAAAGCTAATTGTTTTTCTTTATTGTGTTGCTCTGCTATTTGTGCCATTGCTTCTTGTAAAACTTCTTGTTGTTTTTCTTGTGTTGTTTGGTTAAGAATTTTTAATCTTTCAACTTCTTCTCGAAGTTCTCGAATTATTTTGGCATTTGGATCCTGAAAAATTTTTTTTCTGCATTTAATTTCTCTCCCGAATTTTGGAAAACAAATTATTTTTAATTTCCAACCAATTCCGAAACAAATTTTAAAAAATCAAAAGAATTAAAAACCTCATTAACAACAGCATTTGTTTGAATACGTTTAGCTCTATCAGCAAACCGCAAGGTAGACAAAGTCTCTTCATAATGTTCAGAAGAAGGGGAAATTGTTGCAATCATTGTTGTTCTGCTATTTCCACCCTGAAAAATTTTTTCATTTTTGTAATATAGTAAGGACATTTTGTCCCAAAATTTTTTACAAAAATATTTTTAATTTATTCCCAATTCCTACCAAATTTTCTTTCAAAAGCCAAGTAAGCACACTATCTCTATACGGCACAAAATATTTATTGTTCGTTCCTCTTTTTGGTTGTGTCGTACTTCCATTATTTTTATTTGAAGCTAGAGCAGCAATAACCTTCCCCAAAGCTGTTAATGACTTGTTAATGTTTGAACCCTCTTCTAAACGTTTTCCTATTGCACCTTAAATAAAATTTGAAAAAATATTTTTACTATTGGATGACATGTTATCAGGAAATGCCAATTAACCGAAAATAACGATTTTTTGCTTTTCATTATTTTCGTAAAGATATGGATAGAGCTGTCGATTCCCGGAAATTTTCTGGATATCCCGATTTTAAGGGCCCAAACACTTTTGAGAAACTAAAGAAAAAAAGTAGTCTGGTATAATCAGCTTGTACTAAATTTTAATAAAAAGAAAATGTTTCTTAACAAACCTGTTTTTTGAACTCTTTCGCTTCCAGCCAAATCAACAAGGGATATTTTGCTAACCGTCTCCCCAGTAAACTAAAAATATTTTTTAAATAAAAAATAATAATTTTTCTCTCACATTTTTATCTTCTACAGCAACAACTATTTGAGTAATTTTAATTGAAAAAACACTGAAAAACAATTATTCTTTTAAAATTTAAAAAACCTGTGACTTCTACTACTTTGTTCATTCATTAAAGTCGTTGCTGTACTTCTTTGTCTATTCCCAATTGAAATAAACCGTTCAATTTGTTCAACATTAGTAACTTGAAAAATTGAAAGACCCTCTACTATTGGACCAAGAAGGGAATGTTCTCGGACTTTTAAAGGTTTCGAGTTGCTAAAAATGGAAATTAATAGTTTAAATGATTTCTTAAGTTAGAGACTATTGGAATAAGTTAAGGAATTGTATCAAATTTAGAAATGTGTGGATTAATTGGAGATTCTCTAAATCAAAAATGGTGGAGGGGGCAGACAAATAATCCAATAAAGAATTAGTATTTGGTGGAGGGGAAATACTAACAGTATTCATTCATCTGCTCAATTATCCCCCCCCCCCCCGTAGTAAAAGGAAAATACTTAACTCCCCCCCCCCTCTCAAGTAAAAACAAAATAATAATCATTTTAACAAATGATTTACAAAACAAACCTTAACAAGTCCCTTATTCTTTCATTATAAACTTCATAAAAAGAAATTTCCACTTTAATATTGCTTGAATTTTGATTAATTCGTTGAAAGAGTTCTTTGCATAAACGAGGAATTAAACCTTTTAAATTAATTTTTTAAACAAATTTTTCTAATTAAATAAATACCAGGCTCTTCTTTTGTTCCCATCATTGTATATGACTTGCCTGAACCTAAAAAATTTTTAAAAAAATTTCTTCAAAAACTCCCCCTCCCTTTCCTCCTCTTCCCCTCCCTCTTTACCAGTCTGTCCATAAGCAAAAACACAAGTATTAAATCCACAAAAAGCATTATTTACTACATCAATTCCAATTGTTTTAAATAAATGTTGTTGTGTTCCTTCCAATAAATTAGTAGTGAATTGTTGAGAAGATAAAGTTGAATTAAATGTAGAGGAGGAAGTACTGGCAATGTTTGGATTAACTAAAAAGAATTGTTAGAAAAAATGAAAAAAAAATTTTTATTCAATTTAGGTTGGAAACTAGAAAATAGTTATGTCATTCCTTCCCTTATTTGAATAAAAGGAAAGGAAAAATAAAAGAAAGTGGATGGTCAAAAAAGAAATTAGCAGATAGTGATGATTAACCTTTCTTTTGTTTAAACAAAGGAATGGGGGAATTTTTAAAAATAAAAATAAGGTAACATTAATCAAGTCTAAAAAAGGAAAACCTCAAAACTTTAAATTTAAAAAAATTTATTTTTGTTTACATTCTTGTTGTTGAGTAGAAGGAAAACAAAAATCAAATCCAAATTGTTTTGAGTTTGTAGAATCAAGATCATTTGGGTGTGAAAGAAGAATTAAATTGTTGGATAATTTTACAACATTTTTGGTTTTTTCTGAAAAAAAATTTTTAGAAAAATTTTTTTTGAAATTTTAACCTTTTTTGGAAAGTAGAGGACGTACTCTAACAGCAACTTTTACTTTATCTGAAGAAAATGTTGTAATTTGATTTTTAACAGTCATTTTGTTGGGGGTTTTAGTTCAAGTAAACCCTGAAAAAAAAGAATTTTTTTTTGAAATTTTGAACAAGAAAAAATAAAAAAATATTTTTAGAAAAAATAATTTTAATGTGAACAAGAAAAAGAAACATTTTTAATTTAAAAACAAATGTTTTTGTTGTTTTTAAATGATTAAAAATAGAAAAAAATAAAAGAAAAAGGTCAGTTGTTTTTAATAAAAAATAAATTTTAATTAAATTAATTCCCCAAAAAGTTTAAATAAACTTTTAGGAAAGAGAACAGGATAAAGTAAACTTTCTAATGAAAAAAAGAAAGGAAATTCTTCTTTAAATTAGGAAAATATTTTTTGATTTTTAGTTATCAATTGAAATTATTTTATTTATTTATTTGTTCTTTTCTTTATCAATTAAAATTGTGAAATATTTCTCTAACAAAATATTAAAAATAATTATTTATTTAGAAAAAATTTTTAATTGAAAGTAAATTTACATATTCGAAAGCAAAATCACCGAGTTTAGCCCGGAAATAGGATATGTATATATTTTGCAAAATTAGGTTTTCAATAAGAGTTGTACCCCCTCCCTGAAAGTTAAGGAATTTGATATTTTCGAAACTCCCTTGTCCTCTCCTTATGGCAAAATCTTTTCTGAACCTGTACATTTTCTGTGACGCTCCTTTGAAACACTAACACAGAAAATTTTGGGGGTAATTAAAATAACCCCCCCCCCCCCCCGGAAATAATCTTCGCGTGTTCGAAGTCTGATAAACTTAAGTAAATTATATTATGTGACACTTCTTTTTAAATTGAAGATGTTTTTGGAGAGAGGACAACTTATTTTCCCATAATTTAAAAACTTCTTTTCTCGGATAGGCGGCATTTTTACCGTTAAATATTTTTATTTTTACGTAAAAATAAGGGCAAATGCACCATTGGGAATTTTGAAGATGTAATGGAAAAAAGGCTGAAAATGAGTAGAAAAAAATATTGGAAAGATGAGATTTACTTTAAGAAAGGAGAAAATATGTATGTTTTTATTTGTAAGAAAATATTTGTCGCAAGGGAATTTTATTTAATCGTCAATTTCTTTGCAAAAAAATTAAAAATGACATTTTTTGAAGTTAAAAGGACATAAAAAATGTTTATTTTTAAAAATATTTTTTAGCTAAGAAGTGTTCGACATTCCAAATAACGGATATATACTTGTTAGTAAATACTCGAAAGAAAAAATAGGGTAGGCAAGATATTGAAAGGAAAATCGAGGTATTCCGTTACCTCTACATATTCTCCTTAAAAAGAGAAAATTGTAAAAATAGTGGTTACGTCTACCGCTATAAGGTGAATATTCCTCAATATCATTTCGTATTATAAAGCAGGTCAAATAGTTATATTAACTGTAAGAATATTCTAAGCCCTACTTCAATTAGCTTCTAGAAATAGGGATAAAAACATAGGGATAACTTTTGTCTTTGATTGAATTTCCGTCTCTTAATTTAAAATTTTACAAGGCAGTCCAAACTTAATCAAAATTTCTCTTAAATTTTCCTTATTTAATAAATTTAAATTAAACACACTTTTCTCAACAAATTTTAATAAAAATTTTTTTAAATGTTTGTGACAATAAAAGTAAATGATTAAATCAAATGAGGGGAGTATTTAATAAAATGTAAATTTGTATCAATTCCGGGGCCAATAATTTTTTTAAAAAATCCAAATATTAAAAGTGAATACCAAAAAACGAAAAAAATTGTTTGCGAAGTTTTCCATTTCAATTCCTTCTTTAAATCTTAAAAAAATCAAAAACGACCAATTCGACGATTATAAAGAGCAGACGAAGAAAGATTAAATAATGGAGGGACATTAATTGTTTTGTTTAATTGTGGAACATTTCTAAGCTCAGAGCTGTCATGCACAAACCAACATTTATCTTCAAAACTGAAAAAATTGTTTTTTAAATTAAACAAAATTTAATTTTCGGTCCCAGGAAGAGTAGAAACATTTAAATTTATTTTACAAATTTGAGGATATAGCGGTGGACATTTTATCCAAAAATTTATAGGGGGGTGGGACTATGCACTCAAAAGTACATTTCAAAAAGAAACACAACGACAATTAATATCTGCCTCTACCAATAGGAAGAGAGAAAAATTCCTTGAAAATCAAAAACTTTCCCTTCCAAATACTGGCCTAATAACTACTAAAAGAATTTAATAAAACCTGCAATTTCCCTTCACCAAAATATTGCGACACCACTGAGTTTTGTAAAGTTCTGGATTTTTTGGACCAGATGACTCTTTTTGACCAAGAATATTTGTTGTGTTAATATTTCCATCAAAAGACCAATGACGACCTTCCAAATCATTAATTGATTCCGTTGTTTGTTTGACTGCTCTAATAAAAAAAGAAAAATAAAAATTTAAATTCAAAAAAAGCATTGGGAAGGGAAATGGAACCGATATAAAAGGAGTGAAATAAAGGAAAGCTTGGGAAAAATATCCCAACCATTCATTTTCTTCGGAGATCTTTAACTTTAAATATAATCTTAGATAACATTAAAAATAGGTAAGTTTAAAGAGGACTATAGAACGATTACAGGAAAAATAGGAAGACAAAAAATGTATGGACTCTGAATTGCGTATAGTTGAAAATTGCCAAAACCAAAATCTATTCTCTAATAACACTAAACCCCTATCCTCTATTCTGAAAAAAAGAAAATATCAGTCTGCCAGGATTAAAAAATTTTCCTTTGAATGGGGTAACAAATTTATTAAAAATTTAAAATAAATTATCAAAAATACCTAGCCATTTTAATAATAATTTTGTTGACCTCAAAATTTGCTTTAGTTAAAACCTCCATATTTTGGGTAAATGATAAAATATCCATATTTTGAGTAATTGTTAATGGATCAAAATTTTGAGAGATTGAAAGCAAATCCAGTAAATTAGATGACATTGTTAATAAAAACTAAATAAAAGAAAATAAATTAAAAATAAATTCAAAAAAATAAAGAAAATGAAAATACTAATTCAAGAAAAAATCAAAAATAAAAAAAACATAATGCCAATATTTTAAATTTTCAAAACACCAAAAAAGATTGAGGTCGTTTCAGGGCACGTAAAAAATAATTCAATACAAAAATCAAATATTTACATTTACCAAGAAATTTTCTGAAATAAATTTAAAATTAACAAGCAGGCATGGATTTCTCTTTTGTTTAGCAACTTGAGCTCGACGAGCTGAGTCGAATGACATCAGTTTTCTATCGTAACGAATGACATCGTTACGATAGAAAAACAAAAACCTAAACCTATGGTCCGCAAAAGTCGGTCCGCAAGTTTCGCACTACCCAAAAAACTACTCTCTTAGGTAAAATATTAAATGTATTTTTTAACAATTTCCAATTTTCCAACCTTAGTTGAATTAAAATTAAAATAATTTTCAAACATCGCTATTTTTACTTTCCCCGTGTCATATTATGAAATAATTTTTATATTTTTTTTATTTAAAATTTTTTACCCAATCTTTTAGTAACTTCTTTCCAACGTTCTTGAAGTGTTTCCATTTTTTGTTCAACAAAATTATTTAAATAATTATTCTCTTTTTGTTGTTTTTCCTCAATTTCTTCTTCATCATCTAAAGGTTGTTTATGTCCCCAAACTTCTATGGAAAGTGCATCTTCTTGTATGTAATCCAAAAATGTTTGTGTACAAACTAATTCAAATTCCTTAAAAATTATTTTTTATTAAGGCAAACCCTCGTTTTAAACACCCTTTTGGGACTAAAAACTGTTCCCTATAATGAGTGGCATATTTAATTGGGTGTTTACACCAGCCAGTGTTGAACAAAACACTATAATGGGAAAAAATGCGGGACTGTATAACCCAACCCAAAAATTTTTTTAAATTTTCTAACATTTTTCGAGTTAAAATAAACGTCTGAAGAGTTGGAAGTATTGCTACAATTTTGTGTATCTTCTACATTTGCAATACTTGTTTCTTAATAATAAAATTTTTTTTCTTAATAATAAGTTTTTAATAATAAGTTTCTTAATAATAAGTTTCTTAATAATAAAATGGTGTTTCCTAAACAACAACAATTTTCCCTGTTCGATAAACAACTTTTCCCGTTGTTGTAAAAGTTGTTTGCGGAAGACGAAAACTCGCAGAGATATAGGCTCCCGAAAATCGAAAAACACTAGAGGAAACCAAACGGGTTTTGGGGTAAAAAAATTTGAAGATGCAAATTATAGCTCATTCGAAAGAGCTCTTCGAGCTGAGTTGACTGATACCAAAATTATCTTGTTTGGATGATTCTGAACAAAGTTATGACCTTTAGGTGAATAAGTCTTACGTTTATTTGGAGAGTTTCGCGAATAAACAGGTCGTTTTGCGAATAAATGGGCAGGTCATTTTGCGAATAAACAAACATTACTGTGCAATTGTCCACTGTGTAATTGTCCTCTGTGCAATTGTCTTACTGTGCAATTGGATCACTGTGCCCGTGTCGTGCCACCAAGAAATTCACGATTAGATATTGGCCCTATGCGCAAATAAGGTCGGAATCATTTTTTCATTAAGGAAATTTTTAGAAAAGAAAATTTTAGATAAAATCTATAAAATATTATTTCAACAAAAATTTTAGCTCGACCTTGCTGTTTTAATTGATCTCGATGATAACAATATTTTATCTGGCCTTAATCTGTACTTTAACAATGATGAAACCTTGCGTAAATTGCACCGTTTTAATTGAAGAGGAATCTCTAGCGACTGCCAGATATCCTTATCCTTAGTTTGTATAAGGAGTCGATAAAGAAGTAAATAATAAAAGAATCCGTCAAAAATTAACTTTTTATTACAGTAATGTCATTGATTTCCCGTTGGAATTGGACATGAAGCCTTATGTCCAAACGGAATCGCCGGATGTTAAGAGGAATACGATCTATTCCCTCTACTGGATGGCCGTAAGTGATTAAAACTTTTATTTACTAATTAATAGAAATCAACATAATTCTTTTGACAAAATCTATCTAAATCACCTAAAAATAAACACTTTCCAGGTCCATATCGGCGCGACGTATAACACCGACCATGTCCAAAGTGAAGTCCAATGATCATTGGCATTTATTCAATGACACAGAAGTTCATCGAATTAAATGGTTTAACAAAAACTCGTGCTACATTAACACAATACTTTTCGTTAAGACAATACGAAACCATATTAATACTTCCAATGGGCGAGGCTCGCAAGGCGCCCTTTCAGCCTGTATGGCAGCCTATGCCAACTGCTACCAGAGTGGCAAATTCCCGTTTTTGAACACAAATGCCTTCTTGGTATAAAAAATTTTTTAAAGGCCAAATAAAATTTAAATTATTTGTAACATAAATTTTAGTAGATGTATAGTCTAATGAGAATAGTTAGTAAAAAATTGGAAAGATTAAGCTAAAAAATGCCAGAACACTTTAAAAAATGTTACAAATCTTTGTAATAATTTCCTTATTTTTAGGATATTACAGAGAATTATATCCACTCTGACTACAATGGCGAATCAGAGCAAGATTGCCACAAGTTCCTCATATTGCTTCTAGTCAAGCTAGGGGAAGATAGCAATAGAGTATGAAATTTTTATTTAAAAAATTTAAACATTCTTAAAGGGAAATTATGAAAAAACATAAATTTGGAAAATTATAATGCCAGTGCAGCAACATCTGCCACCCAGTATTTGAAGAAAAGCCATAGGGTTGCGCCGGAAGACTATTCCAGACGAAGTAAAAGTAATTAAATTTTTGTATTTCATTTATATTGTAATTAGCTAGCTAATTATAAGATTTTAGTGTAAAAATAAACAACAAGCATTTTTATCTAAATATAAGCTTATCCATTACTATTAAAATCCGATACTATTTAAAGATAACTCTTACTAGTTTTTCATATTTCATTTATTTCCTTATTCTATTTCCGCATTCTCGTCTCATAATTTATTAATTTTCAGATTCGAAATTATTCTAATATCCCCAATGGGAGCAAAACATTCAAAAGTTAATGAGGATCACACAAAATTTCCTTTCTGGTGTGGTTATTTGCCTGATGCTGATGCTTTGGAACTTTTAAAGAATAAAAACGAGTTTATATTGCGATGCTTAGAGAATGATTCTTTGAGTTTGACGCTTTATGGTGGTCCTGAAAAGGTTATTCTGTAATAAAGATTGAAACTTAAGGACATTTTTGGGTCCAAAAATTTGAGTGGATATCTTCACTTTTCAATTTCTTTTTTGGGGACTAATTTAACGGAGCCCACTAATTTCTATTTTGAGTCCAATAATGTTGCTATTTTCAGCTATCTAATTTTGTACTCCAAAAAAATAATTCTGGATGGCATCTAGCAGGTCAAAAATCAACTGAGCCAACATCTAAAGAATTGGTTGAATTCTATTGGGTATATTTTTCAGTTATTTTTTAAAAATTTTCTTTTAACATTTAAGTGCACAAAACAGGCAATAATTCTTAAAGGAGACTGTGACCGTTTGGAGTCTCCAATTCTTCGTCCACATTGGTTACTTTCTTCAGCAAAAGTCTGGTTTGGAGACAAACTTGGCGAAGGCGCCTATGGAGTTGTTTATAAAGGTGAATTGATGGATGGTGGGACAGTTATTGATGTAGCTATTAAACAATTGGTTGGGAAGGATATGAAGAAAGAGCAGATAGCCAATTTGTGGTCAGAGGCACGTATAATGACCGGATTAAGAAATGAACATGTTATCAGATTTTATGGAATTGTTAATGATAGCAAGGTTTTTTTAATTATAAAAATAGTTTTTGGGAGTTGGCTGCTTTTGATCAACGCCAAAGGGCAAACGTTGGAATTTCGGGTCCCTCTTTTTCAATAACCAATCATTTTTCTAAAATATGGTTCATTCCTGAATATCGGAAACTAGAAAAATTTTTTTTATTTTTTCAGCCATTCAGTATTGTATTGGAATATATCAATGGAAAATCTGTGGACAGTTTCTTAAGAGAGGAAGGAGCAGATAGTGATGATAAAATGCGAACAAAAATAATTCTTGGCGCTGCTAGAGGTATGAAGTATTTGCATTCACAAAATCCTCCATTTTTGCATTTGGATTTGGCTACTCGAAATTTATTAATAAATTGGAATGGACGTCAGAAGACATTAAATAATATGGTTGTTAAGGTTTGTCCGACGGGAAAACTTTATTTTAAAAATTACTTTTTTAGGTTGCCGATTTTGGGTTAAGTAAGCGCGGCCAAAAACATACAATTGACACAGACCAACCAACAAATCTTCGCTGGTTAGATCCTGATTCATTTAGAAGCAAGTCTGTTGATAAATTGACAGATGTTTATGGTTGGTTTTTAAATTTTTTAAAAATGTAAAAGAATTTTAGCTTTTGGGATAACACTTTTTGAAGTTTTCATTCGTCCATATGAATTTCCTTATGCTAAATGGAGTGCGCGAAAGGTGGGTTTTAAAATTTATTTTTTATTACTAAATTTTGGCCCTGTCTGAATCTAACGACACATTTATTTTTTCCTTCCATAAAATTCTGACCATTTACTTAAGGAAGGAAAAGAATGAAAAAAATGATTGCGCCTTATATTCAGATTCTAAATTTTTATTATCTAAAGGTCTATGAACAAGTCATTGATGTTCCCAAAGATAAAAGGAAGAGATTAAATAAACCTGAAGGAATGCCCGTTGCTATTGGTAATTTAATGGAAGCATGTATGAAATTTGACGATAAAAGGGATGAAAGGCCTTCATTTGAACAAATTGAGAAAATTGTTGATAATATATATAGAAAGATGTAGAGGTGTAGAAAATAAAGGAAATATTTTTTGTTAGGATTTTGTGTATTTTATGCTTTTTTAGTGTTGTAAATAATGTTTAAAATATGTAAATGTTTTTCCCTTATGTTGAGTTTAATTTTATAATTTAATTAATACATATTCAAGGGTTGTTGATGACCAATTTTTAAATTGAATTTTTGAAAATGAGCGATTTTTTTAATTCCCCAAAAAACTCAAAACCTAAAATAGGATATTTAAAATTTTAGATTAAATGAACCCCTACGAGTACGATTATCCAAGCACTGCCGACAAACCTAATGCTCAATTAAAATTTTTCTCTTTTCAAGAAAGGAAAAGCAGAGATTATTTAAGTTAAAAATTTTTTAAAAATTTCAGACATTAGGGAATTGAACCTCAAAAACATGTACAATAATGATCACAGAAAAGTTAAAATTAGGAAAAACAAAGTTAATTAAAAATGAACAAAAAATCTTTAAAAAAAATTCCTGACACTCGCCTTTAAAGTTTTATTTAAAAAATTTTACTTAAATAAATATTATTTAAAATCATCAAGAAAAGAATATTATAAAGCTCATTTTCATGTCTATTTAATCATTTAGTTAACCTTTCTTTTGCACAATAGCAAGAGCATTACAAGCTATATCCCCAAGATTTTGCATGAGATTTTTGCATTGTTTACTAGCATCAGACAATAAATTACTTGGAGTGGTAGGTCCACAGTCACGAGGAAAGTTTTGTGCTGAATCTAAAAATTTAAAAGTACAAACAATTTTTTGTGAATTATCGGGTTATATTAAAATATTCAAACGAAAAAATTTTAAGAAATTGCGGATAATATTTGTGGACAAATTTATAAAAGCTATTATTGTCTACTATTTTCTCGTTGAATTACAAGTTCCATTTGTTTTCATTCCATTTTTCTACGAGGTTTTAATTAAGAGACCAAACTGGAAGGGAACACAAGAAACAAGATCGATAACTGGGATTTTTGTTCGAGATCTCGTCTCAGTTTCTATCTTTAATAGAAATAATGAAAAAATAAGCAAAAATTGTCCTAACCAAGAAGTTTTTGAAAATTTAAAGAAAATTTGACTTTTCGGGGTTGCAAAAAATTAAAATCAAACCAAATTCCAAAAGACGTCCTCCATAATGCAAATAAGCAATAAAATGAAATTCAACTTGAGTATCTGGAGGTGTTGCAGTTTCTCCACTCTCTGCACATTTCTTATGTGCTTGTGCCATTGAAGTGTGACTGAATAAACAATCAGAACGTTCTTGGACACCCAACGGTTTAGCTTTAGCATACCAATCGGCAAAAGATCCTTTGCCTAAAAATTGATAGTTCGGACATAATTTAATTTGATCAGCTAAGTAGACACAAAGACTGTCCCCAAAACTCGAAAATTACAGCCAAAATATCTGTAAGGATAGAAGCTACGAGGCTTATCGTTTAAAATATCCCAGACCATAAAACCTTTAAGACCAAATAATTCAAAAAATTTTAAGTGAACCCAAGCGAAGATCATCCAATTAATAAAAACTCTTACCCATGTCAATACTCTCCAAATTATTAGTCAACGAATGCAAAAGCGAAAAAGTCCCACACGCATTATGTATCTTCTGCTTCATAAAGAAAACTCCTTCAGGCACCTTATCCTTTCCCTCAGCAATTAAATCAGAATAAACTTTAGCTACAGACGAATAAGAAGTCTCAGAATATGGAAAACAAAAAATCAACGCCAAATGGGGGCCCGGCACAAAAGCAAGCAAATCATCATCAAATCCATAAATTTCGACACATTCAGCTTTTCCAACTTCAAGTCCATTAATATACTAAAAATAAATATATTTTAATTATAAAATAAATAAAAGGGGAAACCTTGTTAAAAGCTTCTGGATTCGATTCAAGAGGAATCCAAACAGGTCTACCATCACTAAAACCTGCAGAAGTCATTTTTTAAAAGAAAAAAGGATTTATAAAGCAATATTATTGTCTAAAAAAAGTAAAAAAAATGTTTCATAAATTTTAAAGAAAAATATTTTCAATGACAAATTCGTTGAACTTCAAAAGAAATTCATTAGAATTTTTCCTTCGATTTTTGGTTAATTGAAAAATTTTGCACTGATTGGCATTTCGTCTAATTGGCAAGTTGTCAAAATTTCTTCATAATGACTAATTTTTTTGGTCAATTTTATTTTTAGGATTTTTTTTGATTTCCTAATTTTTTTTATAAATCTTTTTGATCTTCTGCTCGATTTATTTTATCAACTATCAACTTTAATTATTTATCAACCTTCCCCCTTTTTAGGTGTTAATAAATAATAATTTCTTCCTTTGCCTATTTTTAGACACATTTTTCTCTGTCCCACATTATTATTTCCACTTCATCACATTTAATATCAACCCAATCCATCACTACGCGCGTGTACTTTCTTCTTCTGAATTCAGTAGAGGCAAGCTCAATCATTCAAGCACATGAATATTTTTAGTTTGTCTAAAATTCTTTAATTATTTATTATGAAGAGACGATTTACTAATTATCCTATAGATAACGGAAACGCACAAATGTATCCTGGAATGAATCAACATTATTCGAATGGAGGAAGTTCTGGTGGAGGAGGACCTAAACGTTTTCGAGGTGGAGGAGGGGGAGGCGGTGGTGGGCATGATAGCGTTGATATGTACCATGAAGCTTTGGCTGCTGGCAAATTTGAATTACGTATGCTTATTCCGAGCCGTTCTGCTGGGGCAGTTATCGGTCGTGGTGGAGAATATATCAAATCTTTACGTGCGAAGGTATTTTTAATTTAAATAATTTTTGGGAAGATATACAAAAAAGAGAAGTTTTTGGTTATGATCAGATTTTAGCCTATTTTTGACATTTTTTAATTCGAGCTGGACTAGGTTTTCATTTTTAGGGTTTTACATTTTCTTAGAGATCCATTCGGTACTAGGTCAATTATTTAGGCAGTCCAGTCTCCAAATCTCGATCTCTAGTTTTTAATGGCTATAATTATCATTTTCAGATTTTATTCACATTCTTGTTTTTTTCGTTTTATAGAAAGATTTATTAGTAGTTTTTACACAAAAAACAAAACTGGCTTGGTAATTTAAGTGCTAAATAGCACCACAAAATTTTTAATCTTCGCCATTGGCGAGAAGCAATTTTCACTGTGTGGTCCGGAACTAACCTCTCTCCATTTTCAGTACGATGCCAACATCAATGTCCCAGATAGGAGCACCCCCGAGCGGTAATCTCTTCTCCCTTTCGTGGACTTTATATTTTTATACTTCGAGGGCGTACCAGGGTCCCCTCCTTCCAAACTATTATTTTTATAATTTCTATCCCTCCCAAAGCTAGCTAATCCGAAAATAGCTATTCAATCCTCCAAAAACCTTCCCCTGGCACGCCCTTGACATATTTTAATTTTCTTTACAATTCTTAAAAGTCAAAAGGGATTTAATTTTTTTGATAAAATCTTTTGGTGGTACGCCTTTGCTTTTATTTTATCGAATTTGGACTTTTTAGCCTCCCTAGCATTTTTTTTTCCATTTCCTCTCTTTTAATTTCTTTGACCTTTAGGAATTGTAAAATTCTTTTGATAATCTCTAAATTTCTTCTATTTAGTGTGCTGACAATCATTTGCCATCAGGATAGTATTGAACAATGCGTTTTGGAAATTTTGAATAAACTTTCTGAGGTTTCTTTCTATTAATTTTACAAATAAATTGATTAAAAAATTGTAGGGAGAGAAGGCTAGTCGTGGGGAAGTTGATGTTAAAGTTTTGGTTCATCAGTCACATGCAGGTGCAATTATTGGTCGTGGTGGCAGTAAAATTAAAGAACTTCGTGAACAGACACAATGTCGCTTTAAAGTGTTCCAAGAATGTTGTCCAATGTCTAGTGATCGTGTTTGCTGTAAGATTTTTATACTTTCATATGTGTTGTTTGAGCGAGATGGCCAAATGTTGCTACATTATTCCAAAGCAGTTCTCGGGATAGATCTCAGTTTTTTTTCGGTTTTTTATCCTCAAAAATTTATTTGTCGGAATTCTCATGATATCGTCAGCTAACTCTGAAAATCCATCATTACTTGGGACTTAAAAATCACAAATTTTAAAATAATTTTAGTGATCACTGGTGATTCTGCTAAATTACCTGGCGCTGTTAAAATCCTCATAGATTTTGTCAAGAATATTCCATTCAAAGGACCACATGTACCATACGATTCAGCTGCTTATAATCCACAATTGTGTCATGCTTATGGCGGTTTTGAGGGCGGTAACATGGGAGGTTAGTAAATTAATAATTTTTTGATTAAAATTTTTTCTACTTTTAAGCCCCAGCTCCTCCTATGCCGCCTCCACATTTTGACTTTCCTCATCACGGACCACCACAGCCAGGAGTTGGCTATGCAGGCTTTGGACCAGGACCAGGTGGTCCTCCAACTCATACTCCAGGCGGGCCGCCGTTGATGGGACCTCCTGGTCCGTATCCGGGAGGTCCAGGAGGCGACCAGATAACTACAACACAGGTCTAATTTTAGAATTTTTAAATAAAAAAATAAATTTATTAGGTGACAATTCCAAGCAAACTTAGCGGCACAATTATTGGGAAACGTGGGGAATGTATCAATCGTATTCGAAACGATTCTGGAGCTCGAATTGAGATTGATACCCAAACAGATCCATTTGGTACAGATGAGCGCATTATTACTATAACTGGCACAACGCATCAAATTCATATGGCGCAGTTTTTGCTTCAGCAGAGGTTTAAAAAATATTTTCCTTTCAATCCTGGATTTCTTTCAATAATTTTCTCTACAAAATTTTCAAAATTTATAATTAAATAAATGGAAAATTCGGAGGAACTCTAATTCTGTTTTAACATACATATTATAAAGTTTTTGAAATTAAGTGACACCCACAATTTAAGATATTGACACTATAGTTCGAGATTTTTGAAAAGCCTGGACCTGTTCCTGGACGTTGGATTTGATTTATTGACTTTGGCCGGATCCTGGGCCTGTAGTCCAGGAAAACCCAGGCCTTGGTCCAGAACCAGCTTGACTAATTGACACCCCTAATTTAGACATCCCCAAATTTAAGACACTATAAGTTGCTATTTTTGGACCCAAAGGGATATCGAAAAATGAGTTCCGATTTTAGTTTTCTATTTTTATTTAGAGAAAAATATTAATAAATTTAAATAAAAATTTTTTTTTCAGCGTTCGTTCCTCAGAGTCAGGCCGTCGTTACTTGACTGAGAGACAGTGATTGGAATAATTATTAAAAATATTTGATGGATGGATAAAAAATAAAAGAATGGAAAAAAAGTTTTTTTCAACACAAAATTTTTTGGAGAGGGTTGAAAAAAGGTATATTTATATTGATGGTTATGGTTATTAATTATTTATGTTTTTTGTTCTGTTTGCCTATCTTTTTTTAAAATTATATTTGAATTTTTGGTTGGAATAAAAATGTGAAGAAAAAAAAAGAATTTATTTTTGACATTCTCTTTTTCCTCAGCCCTTTTAAAAAAATTATTTTTTTAAAGATTTGCGAACAGTTTCTCTTCTATCCTTTCTCTATTTTTTCTTTCTTTTCCTTTTTGTGACACAATTTTTGTTTCTGTTTTTGGAGCATTATTATAATATTATTATTTATTCAATTGTTTATGCATCCATCAAAAACATTATTTTTTTTAAAGTCAGATCAATGAATAAAATAAAGCATTTTTATACATGGATTTTAAAATATTTACAAAGGAGTTTAATGGAATTGAAAATTAAAAAAAATTTTTGGGTGGAGAAAGTACATGGAGAAATTTTTGAATAATTTTAATGAAAAATCTCTGAATAGGGTTGTCGGTTTTTGTAAAATCTTCGGATATACGGAACGGAACCGAAAAATCCTCGGTTCTTCGGTTTGGTTCGGTCCCAGAACCGACAACCCTATCTCTGAATAATATCAATGAATATGATAAAGATAATTTGATAAATAAATACATATATGTCGACAAAATTAGTATTTACAGGAGGGGAAGAATATTCGATTTTTTCTGGATCAGATAAACAATTAGACGTTTGAAAAATTTCCTAGTTAATATTGTAAATATAAGCGAATTTCTGTGAAAAATTCGAATATTTTTGTTTTTCAAGTGATTTTATGGAGGTTTGGATTTTGTGTGAATAAAAGAGAAAAAAATGTTTATAAAATAAAAAATTTTTTTTGTCATATTTCTCAATTCCTTTTTAATTTCTCTCCTTAATTTCCTTCAATTCCTCAATTAATTCTATCATTAAATCAAAATCACCAGTTCTCTTTAACATTTTATATATTTTCGACATTTTCTCATCTGTGGCTTTGGAACGTATTGAATGTTTTGTTTTTATTCTTTCTCCATTTTTATATAATTTATTTAAATTATCAAATGCTTTTAAAGTTTGTTGGGCAACTTGACGAACTTTGCCTCGCCAAATACTCCATTGTTTTGTTGTTGGGCAAACATCGAGTTTTCCGTTTTCTTGAACACTAGAAATGTTTTTGTGTCCATTTTCTAAAACAACTTGTTTTTCTTTTGTTTTATTCGATGTTTCCGGAATTTCTGCATTTTTCATTTCATTCTCATTTTCATTTAATTTACTCTCTTCGGGAAAGTTTATTTTAATTCGTAACATTGTTAAAAAACTTGGAATAAGTTCTCTAGCAATTCTAATACTTTTTAACCAATTTACAGCATTCTTCTCATTTTCAAACAAAAAATTTTCATTGAATTCTAATTGGGATACAAGAGAAAATAAATTTTCGTGTAGTGTTTTGGTAGCCTCGTTTAACCAAAAATACATGTGAGCACATCTGTAGCGTCGCAGAATTTTTTCGTATTCCTTAAAGGGGTTATTAATATTCTGCAAATATTTGCGGACAAAATCGTTGGGAGAGAAAACTGTTCACAAATTTTTGCGGACGATTTTTATAGATAATTTGCGGAAAATTTTCTCTAAACTTTAATATACATACAGTCGTGGAAAAAAGTATGGAAGCGCTAGAAAAATTTTTTTAAATTCTTAAGCGCTTCCATTCTAGCGCCTCCATACTTTTTTCCACGACTTTATGTCCAAAAAAAAACGAGAAAAAAGTCTAGTATATACAAAACAGTCAGTAAGCGTTTTTAAAACCATTTCTTACTTTATTTTCCTGTAATTCTTTAATAAATTCAGAACGAGCATTCTTCACAGCTTTAGTTATTCTCTTCAACTTTTTCATTGAATCTTTTTTCCAATCTAACAATGGAGAGAAAGAATCTGTTATAATTTCCGCTTTTTTGATAATATTTGAAATTTTAGTTTTTTCCTCCTTAATTTTTTTCAAAATTTCATTCAATTCAGAAATGGGTTTGAATATAAATTTGTTAAAATCTTGGGCTTCTTCAAAATATTTTAAAAGATTCTCGGGTATTGAAGGTATTGAGGTTTGAGAAGATAATTCCTTATTTAAATAATTTTGACATTTTAAAAGGATTTCCCTGAAATTTTGTTAAAATTAGAGAAAAATATTTTTTATAGTGTCCGCAAATATTTGCGGACATATCTAAAACAATTAAAAATATTTAAAAACATATTAATTTGTCCAAAACATATTAAAATAATTTTACTTTATTCCCAAGAAATTTTCCTTCTCATATACGGACAACAACAAATGTTTCCATTCTTTTTTGTTTTTATCAAATTCAATTGTCAATGATTTGAACATTGTTGGAGGGCCTTCTAACCCAACTAAACAACCAATTTTCGCTTCATTTAAAACATTCTCAACAGATGTTTTGATGTTTTCTATTGAAACTTTGTTTTCCAACTTGTTTTTATGTGTGACTTCGTTACTGTTTTCCGAACTTTTTTCCTTTTTTTCCAACTTGTTTTTCTTTTCAATGTTCAACTTTTCTTCTTCAAGTTTATCCAATTCAGAAAAAACATTTTCTTGCAACTTTTCCATTTCATTCAAGAAAATGTTTGGGGCTTGTTTACATGTTTGTCCGCTCACAAACAAAACTTCGCTAATTAATTTTTTTATTTGTTCGGAAGCAACATTTTCTTCAATTCCAGCACTTTCAACCAACTTCAAAACATCTCTGTCTTGTTCATTTGTTGTTAAAATGTTTTTAATTAATAAAAACAAAACAAATGTTTTAAAGAAATGTTTATTCAAACAAAACATTTTCTTCCTTAAATTTATGTTTTTATTAAACAAACAAAACATGTTTTGTTTGTTCAAGAAACCGGGAAAAATAGTACATAAAAAGAAGAGACCATGGAGAGAATTTTTTTAAACATTTATTTAAAATTAAAAATACATTTCTTTGAAAACTTTAAATATTATTTAGCATTGAAACAGGGAAGGGATTCTCCCCAACTTTCATTGAATATTTAAATAAATTCAAAGAAAAATTTAAAATAAATAAAAATTAGTTTTTCGTTGAATAATTGGAAGGATTTATTCAAAATTAAAGGACTTTTATTTCCCTCATTCACATATGTATTTCCCCAACTTCCCTCTCCACTTCCCCCCTTTCACAATGCACTTTAACAATAAAAATTTTTTTTTTAATTTCTTTATTAGACATATGATTTCAATCAGACATTCATGTCAAATGATAAATCACGTGATTTAAGTCAAATGATTTTTAAATCAATTTTTAATTTTTATTTAATTATAAAAAATATTTTTTTAAATAAAATTTTTTTTAATTTTTAAATTTTAATTTTTAATAGAAACATTCTTTAAGAAAATAAAAAAAGATAATTTTTTTTGATAAAAAAATCAAAATTAATTACATATTTTGTCAAAGGAGCTTCTATTATTATCTATATATAAAAAAACGCGACCTAAAAAAACATTTTTTTTAAATAACTTTTTTTCGGATCGGTCAATCTTTTTGAAATTTTTTTTACAGAACAATGATCTCCTATGAACCAACTTTGCTGTTGAGGTCGAATTTCGACTATTTCGGGAATGTCGAAATGTCGAAAAGTCGAAACACGAAATTGAGGATGAATGTCCCAAAACGAAATTGGAAAAATAAGGTGTTGGAAGATGAAATGTACCCCGTTTAATTTGGGATAGATTAACTGGAGCACTTTTTCGAATTCGATTTTCCTAACCCGAAATATTTTCGGTCGAAGTAGGCACTACCCACTTTTTTTTGATTTTTGCAAAATTGTTCGTTTTTTCGACATTTCGACATGAAGACGAAATGAAAAAAAAACGATTTTGACTACTGCGATAGAGCAGAGAATTCTCTATCGAATGACCGAGAGACTTTGAAATTTGGACTTTCCGTTCGAAAGTTATGGCTCCCCAAAATGTCAAAATTTACCAAAAATTTTGATCAAAATTTTCTACTTTTTTGGGTACCCTGGGAAAGAAAAAATAGGGCTCGACTCGAAAGTCGGATCCGGACAAACTTTTTTTTGTATGAGAGAGGATATTTGGGACCATAGAGGAAAACTATAGAGAGGTTCGAAAAGTCGACTTAAGTTGGTCAAAAGTCGAATGTGACGAAAATGTCAAAGAAAAATTTTTACATTTCGACATGATCCCGAACTCGTACGAGTTCGACCTTTCCTGAAGGTTAAATCTAGACTGAATTTCGCGTCGATTAAAAAAAAGTTCATGCAAATCCGATATTCCATTAGTGAGTTATGCGTGACACAACGAAACGGGGTAAAGACGAATTGGGATTTAGTAGGGGTGAATTAGGACAAAACGTCCGTGCAACAAAAGATCACTTTTTTCCTGCTGATATAAAAATTCCGAATTTGATTTTATACTAGGTAATCGAATATGGGGAGTTCGAAAAAATTATTTTTAGACAGGACACTTGAGTCTCAGAAGAGTTATATGAGTCTGAGTGCAAAAAAGAGTGATTTTTTGATTTTTCTTCGATATTTCGACATAAAGTCGAAATCCTAAAATATTTTATTTAGTACCTTTGAATGGCCATCTGATTCTCTATCGAATAACGTGAAATCTGTGCGCAACGGATTATTAGTTCGGAAGTTATAATAGTGTAAAATGTCAATTTTTTGCTGAAGCAACTTTTTGCTTCAGTTTTTAATTGAAGCAACTTTTTGCTTCAGATTTTGATTTGAAGCACATTTTTTGTGCTTCAGATTTTGATTTGAAGCATATTTTTTGTGCTTCAGATTTTGATTAGAAGCACATTTTTTGTGCTTCAGATTTTGATTTGAAGCATATTTTTTGTGCTTCAGATTTCGATTTGAAGCACATTTTTTGTGCTTCAGATTTTGATTTGAAGCACATTTTTTGTGCTTAAGATTTTGATTTGAAGCATATTTTTTGTGCTTCAGATTTTGATTAGAAGCACATTTTTTGTGCTTTAGATTTTGATTTGAAGAATATTTTTTGTGCTTCAGATTTTGATTAGAAGCACATTTTTTGTGCTTCAGATTTTGATTTGAAGCACATTTTTTGTGCTTCAGATTTTGATTAGAAGCACATTTTTTGTGCTTCAGATTTTGATTAGAAGCACTTTTTTTGTGCTTCAGATTTTGAGTTGAAGCACATTTTTTGTGCTTCAGATTTTGATTTGAAGCATATTTTTTGTGCTTCAGATTTTGATTAGAAGCACATTTTTTGTGCTTCAGATTTTGATTTGAAGCATATTTTTTGTGCTTCAGATTTTGATTAGAAGCACATTTTTTGTGCTTCAGATTTTGATTAGAAGCACATTTTTTGTGCTTTAGATTTTGATTTGAAGCATATTTTTTGTGCTTCAGATTTTGATTAGAAGCACATTTTTAGTGCTTCAGATTTTGATTTGAAGCATATTTTTTGTGCTTCAGATTTTGATTAGAAGCACATTTTTTGTGCTTCAGATTTTGATTTGAAGCATATTTTTTGTGCTTCAGATTTTGATTAGAAGCACATTTTTTGTGCTTCAGATTTTGATTAGAAGCACATTTTTTGTGCTTTAGATTTTGATTTGAAGCATATTTTTTGTGCTTCAGATTTCGATTTGAAGCACATTTTTTGTGCTTCAGATTTTGATTTGAAGCATATTTTTTGTGCTTCAGATTTTGATTAGAAGCACATTTTTTGTGCTTCAGATTTTGATTTGAAGCATATTTTTTGTGCTTCAGATTTTGATTAGAAGCACATTTTTTGTGCTTCAGATTTTGATTAGAAGCACATTTTTTGTGCTTTAGATTTTGATTTGAAGCATATTTTTTGTGCTTCAGATTTTGATTAGAAGCACATTTTTTGTGCTTCAGATTTTGATTAGAAGCACATTTTTTGTGCTTCAGATTTTGATTAGAAGCACATTTTTTGTGCTTCAGATTTCGATTAGAAGCACATTTTTTGTGCTTCAGATTTCGATTAGAAGCACATTTTTTGTGCTTCAGATTTCGATTTGAAGCACATTTTTTGTGCTTCAGATTTTGATTTGAAGCACATTTTTTGTGCTTCAGATTTTGATTTGAAGCACATTTTTTGTGCTTAAGATTTTGATTTGAAGCATATTTTTTGTGCTTCAGATTTTGATTAGAAGCACATTTTTTGTGCTTTAGATTTTGATTTGAAGCATATTTTTTGTGCTTCAGATTTTGATTAGAAGCACATTTTTTGTGCTTCAGATTTTGATTTGAAGCACATTTTTTGTGCTTCAGATTTTGATTAGAAGCACATTTTTTGTGCTTCAGATTTTGATTAGAAGCACTTTTTTTGTGCTTCAGATTTTGATTTGAAGCACATTTTTTGTGCTTCAGATTTGATTTGAAGCATATTTTTTGTGCTTCAGATTTTGATTAGAAGCACATTTTTTGTGCTTCAGATTTTGATTTGAAGCATATTTTTTGTGCTTCAGATTTTGATTAGAAGCACATTTTTTGTGCTTCAGATTTTGATTAGAAGCACATTTTTTGTGCTTTAGATTTTGATTTGAAGCATATTTTTTGTGCTTCAGATTTTGATTAGAAGCACATTTTTTGTGCTTCAGATTTTGATTTGAAGCATATTTTTTGTGCTTCAGATTTTGATTAGAAGCACATTTTTTGTGCTTCAGATTTTGATTTGAAGCATATTTTTTGTGCTTCAGATTTTGATTAGAAGCACATTTTTTGTGCTTCAGATTTTGATTAGAAGCACATTTTTTGTGCTTTAGATTTTGATTTGAAGCATATTTTTTGTGCTTCAGATTTCGATTTGAAGCACATTTTTTGTGCTTCAGATTTTGATTTGAAGCATATTTTTTGTGCTTCAGATTTTGATTAGAAGCACATTTTTTGTGCTTCAGATTTTGATTTGAAGCATATTTTTTGTGCTTCAGATTTTGATTAGAAGCACATTTTTTGTGCTTCAGATTTTGATTAGAAGCACATTTTTTGTGCTTTAGATTTTGATTTGAAGCATATTTTTTGTGCTTCAGATTTTGATTAGAAGCACATTTTTTGTGCTTCAGATTTTGATTAGAAGCACATTTTTTGCGCTTCAGATTTTGATTAGAAGCACATTTTTTGTGCTTCAGATTTCGATTAGAAGCACATTTTTTGTGCTTCAGATTTTGATTAGAAGCACCTTTTTTGTGCTTCAGATTTTGATTTGAAGCATATTTTTTGTGCTTCAGATTTTGATTAGAAGCACTTTTTTTTGTGCTTCAGATTTTGATTAGAAGCACATTTTTTGTGATTAATATTTTGATTTGAAGCATATTTTTTGTGCTTCAGATTTTGATTAGAAGCATCTTTTTTGTGCTTCAGATTTTGATTTGAAGCACATTTTTTGTGCTTCAGTTTTTAATTGAAGCACATTTTTTGTGCTTCAGTTTTTAATTGAAGCACATTTTTTTGCTTCAGTTTTTAATTGAAGCACATTTTTAGTGCTTCAGTTTTTAATTGAAGCACATTTTTGTGCTTTAGTTTTAATTTGAAGACAGATTTTGCTTCAATTTTTAGTTTGAAAACATTTGAATAGAAACTCAAACTATTACAAATTTCTTTTTGAAATTTTATATATTATGTATTTTTTGACATTTTTTTTAATTGAAGATGAAACTACTACAAATTTTATTTGAACTTTTATATATTATGTATTTTTTGACATTTTTTAAATTGAAGCTGAAACTAATACAAATTTTGTTTTGAAATTTAATATATTATGTATCTTTAGACACTTTTTAACTTGAAGGTGAAACTAATACTTGAAATTTTATATATTATGCATTTTTTAATTTTTTTTTGATTTTGTCCGCTTTTTCGAAACGAATAAACCTGAATTTGACTACTGCGATAAAGCATCAAATTCTCTATCAAAAGTCGGAGAAATTGTGCAAATCGGATTATTTCTTCGGGAGCTATGGTCCGAAACATGACGAACCCTCTTTTTAAATTTTTTTGATTATTGTCAGATTTTTCGAAATTCTGCCATAAATGCGAATGTAAAAATCTGATTTTAACTACTGCGTCTAAGCAGGTAATTCTCCATCAAATGACGAAAAAATTATGAAAATAGGACCAAGGGTTCGGGAGTTATAGTTCGACAAAATGTCGAAACTTGCCAAAAATGTTTATCTAAAATTTTTATTCAATTTCCAGAGTAAGTATAAATTCAGAATAGCTGTTCAAAAATAAAAAGTAATACTTGAAATTTCATATATTAAGTATAATTTGATTTGAAGCACATTTTTTGTGCTTCAGATTTTGATTTGAAGCACCTTTTTTGTGTTTCAGTTTTAATTGAAGCATATTTTTTATGCTTCAGTTTTAATTTGATCCACATTTTTTGTGCTTCAATTTATTATTTAAGCACATTTTTTGTGCTTCAGAGTTTGATTTGAAGCACATTTTTTGTGCTTCTATTTTTAATTTGAAGCACATTTTTTATGCTTCAATTTTTAATTTGAAGCACATTTTTTGTGCTTCAATTCTTAATTTGAAGCTTTTGTTTAGTTTTTAACTGAAGCAATTTTTGCTTCACTTTTTCTGTTCAGAAGTTAAAATTCGACAAGTTGCCGAATTTCCTAAAAATTTTTATCCAACATTTGTATCGGAAATATTTGTAGGAAAAATACATCTTAGCTGTTCAAACAAATAAAAAATAAAAATTGAAATTTTATATATTAAGTATAAAGTGTTAACTTTTTTTCTCATTTTCATACCTAAAATTATTTTTAATTGAATTTTTATATATTTTGTAAAATAGTCAAAAATAAGCACCAACCTGAAAATAAATTTAAATAATTTTTTCTTGGGTAGGTCGATTGAGCTGAAATTTTCTGCAAAAACATCCTCACCCGGGCCACTAAAAGTATGTTAACCAAAAGTTTCAAAATTTCGCGAAACACGGTTTTCGAAACACGAAACCGAAGTGAATGTCGTAAAACGAAATTGGACGAAATTTAGTTTTATTTGATAAAAGATGCTCCATTCAATTCTGCATCGACTAACCGAAGCACTTTTTGATTTGCACTCTCCTAACCTGAGATTTTTTCCGTGCAAAAATTTACTATCCCATTTTTTGACACTTTTGCGATTTGTTTCAGTTTTTTCGAAATTACGCCATAAATGCGAAATTGAAAAATCTGATTTTGACTACTGCGACTAAGCAGATAATTCTCTATCGAATGACGTAAAAATCCTGTAAAACTGATAATCCGTTCGGAAGTTATGGTCGAAAAAAGGTCGAAAACGCCTTTTTCAAATTTTAAAAATTTTGCCCGTTTTTTCGAAATTTCGTCATGACGACGAAACCGTAAAATTTGATTTTGACTACTGCGACTAAGCTGTGAATTCTCTATCGAATGACGGAAAAATTAAGTAAAACGGATTATCTGTTTAGGAGTTATAGTCGCCAAAATGTCGAAATACACAATTCTAAAATTTTCTCAATTTTGTCTCTTTTTTCGAAATTTCTCAATGAAAACGAAAATCAAAAAACTGCTTTTGACTACTGCGACTAAGCAGCGAATTCTCTATCGGATGACGAAAAAATTTTGAAATTTGGACCATTCCTTCGGGAGTTATGATCCGTCAAATTGACAAAATTTGCCAAAAATGACAAAATTGAAAGTGTGCCCGTTTACACTCGAATATTCGATTCCAGACTCAATTGACACTTTTAAAAGTATCTTAAAAAATTTCCCATATTATATTACATATTTTGACTAATTTTCTCGCAGAATGGATTATCTGTTAAAAAGTTGTTACGGTTTATTTGTTAAAAATAACCGAAAAAATATACCAAAATAATAAACATTTTTGCAAATCAATGGGTTCAAATTGTCAAATTTTAACAAAAAAGATGTTTTATAGTGGATTAATACATGGAGAATTCAAATCCGGTGTCAAAAAATATTTAAAAAAATTTTCCGAGAAGTTAGTGTCAAAATGACAGTTTGAGTCTCAGATAATTTCCTCGACCTTTATCTCTCTGAGACTCAAGTGTACCCCATACCAACCATGTATTTTTGGAGTCAGCAAAAGATGCCCTACAAGATACGCTATCTAAATCTCATTTCAATTTTTTGACCCGAAAAAATTTTCAATCATTTTGACGACTTAGACTCAAATATCATGGCCCAGACTCAACTGACCCTTTTGTAACTTTTTTTAAAAAATTCCCCGCAGTCGATTACATATTTGTACAAAATTTCAGCCAGATCAGCTGATCCGTTAAAAAGTTATGTTAAAATTAAAAAACCCAAAATCTGTAGAAATATATAATATTTCAATTAAGTTTTTATATATGAATTTCGAAATTTTTCCAAAATTAGGCATAATTCTGCAGAATTTTGTATGGCTGGTGAATTTCCCAGCTTATACGGGGCGAAAGCTCGATTTTTTGGTTATGGGTTAGTACCGCGAGGTCCGTTGGGACCGATGAGCGGGATCCTTAGAAAACCCTTAGGCACGAAGGTGCAGGGACGTGCGATCTTCCAATTCGGGGATCGGAGTGAACCTGTTTCCGTTTATCGGGGATAGGATGACTTCCCCCGACGGGAGTGAGCCTTTGGATGGTGTGCATCCAAATGAGTCCCGGCTCTCGGAGGGCGCGGGTGGGGTGAGCCCGGTGGCCGTGCTGGATGGACGAAGGCGCTATGCGGAGACTTTGTCTCTGGGCTCTTAGCCTCGTCTTGAAGGATCACACGGTCAGCGGTACGGAGTAAGAAAAAGCATGGTATCACCGGCCATGCAACCCCACTGGAGTCCCTGCCATGTTCGTGGATAAGCTTCGGCTTATTCACCTCACCCTGACGTCCGAAGCGTATGGGGTGTGATGGCATACTTCCAAACGCGCCGGAATAAAACCTGGCAGCTCGATGTTCGCCCTGGTGTGGCAACTCCCGAAGCTTGCAAGCAGGTCCTTGATCTCCGATGGTCAAAGCCAACTGATGGCTAAGCTATCAGGAGGCATGAACTTGGTAGATAAGTTCGCTTATCGACCTGTAGTTCGCGGGAGCTACAGGGCCAGGTTCATGCACTCTTGCATCACGTATTGGATGCACAGGCCATAACTCTTAAAGGGTGTATGTCTGGTGGATTCATGGCATTCTCTATGTGGTGTAAGACTCCTGGTACGTTTGGTCCTCTCGGTTTGAATCCACTGGGCATGCATCCGAAATTATTACTTTTCGTCAACATTCAATATGGATCGTCTACACGTCTACAATCAATATGTCAGAACATGCAACAAGAAGGAGCTGTACATGGATACGTGGGTTAAAAGTGTTAATTGAATCTTAAAATTGGGATTTGAGTCTTGAAACTTTTAGATGTTTATTAGTCATTATAAGTCTGAAAACAGTATAGGGGAGGGTTTTTGGGTCTTTAAAAGACATTTTTGTCAAGGTGAATTTTTGAAGAATTTGGGGGTTTTCTGGGTCTCGGAGCAGAGATACGAACTTCTAAGTGTGTTTTTCGGATTCCTCGACCAAACTTTACCCCCCTTTAATAAACCCCCAAATTCTAACGGTTAAGCTCTATCTTTAACGGGAAAAAAGTTATGCTTGAAAGTTTGACATCTCAGGGTAACTTTTTCAAGTGTGGGGTATAATTGAAATGGATAGTTTAAAATAAGCTTATTTAACATGATATTGATAATTATTAACAAAATTAATAGTTAAGAGTCTTATTTTTACTAAAATTCGGTTTTATTTAAAAATTGCTTAAATTCGTGTTCGCGGTTTTTGGTCGACTTGCGTTTACTTTTTCGTTTATAACTTTCGGAAAAAAACTAGCAGGGAGATTGTTTATATCTCATTCGAAAGCTAATAAATAGGGCTTCAAAACGTACCATAAATTATAAAATTAAAAAATTTTTTAGTGCCAAAAATGTTGGGTGCCGGACGTATGACCCCCTAAAAATAAAAAAATATTTTTTTGAAAAATTTGTTTTAATGCGATTTTTTGATTTAAGAATATTCAATGATTGTGTTTAATTGGGGAAAAACTATTTTAATTGTCATTAGTCTTAGAACGCATATTTGAGATTTTTAAAATTCTAAATACTTTTAACCATTTTTTAGCTTAGTTGTGTTGATTTGCTCAATATATTTTATTGTTGGCTTGATGTTTCTATATGATTACAGTTAGTTAACGTTTTTTTAAATTTAATTATTGTTTTTATTAGTTTTTGGCTAAATTCGTGTTCGCGGTTTTGGGTCGACTTGCCTTGACTTTTTCGATTATAACTTTGTCTAAAATCATAGAAACGAGGTTGTTTATATATCATTCGAAAGCTGATAAATAGGCCCTCAAAAGGACCATAAATTATGGGATTAAAAATTTTTTTAGTGCCAAAAATATTGGGTGGTAGATGTATGACCCCCTAAAAATTCAAAAATATTTTTTTGAGAAATTTTTATTTTAATGCGATTTTTTGATTTAAGAATATAAATTGAGTTAGTTTTATTTGGAAAAAATGTTTTAATGGTATTTTAATCGTAAAAATTCCATTTGAGTATCCTCAAAATTCCAAAAATTTTCAATTAATTTTTTAGCTTAGTTAGATTGCTTTGCTATTTGTAACGTATTTTTAATTTAAATATAGTTTGTATGCGATCAATTATACAATCAAACTGCTTCAAGTTTTGCTTGCTGACTCAATTATTGACAATTTTTTAATTATTAATGATTTGCTTTAACTTTTTAAAGTTAGTTTTATTTATATTTTCCAGTTTCAATAGTTTATTTTAAGGTTATTAAAATGCCCATTTGGTTTGTTTATTGTTACTTATTGCATGTTCTTTTAGATTTAAATTTGTTTATATATTTAATGTATGTCGATTTTCGTTTTTGTTTTTAATTGTATAATTTCAAGATATTATAATTGATATTACAATTTTTTATTATTGAATATTTTTACGTTTAACTTCTTGCGACAATTTATTTACAACAATGATTTGCTTCAAGTATTGCTTGCTGGCTTAATTATTTGACAATATTTCAATCAATTATGATTTTCTGTATGTTCTTATTTATATTGTTTTGATTTCCAATTTTTATAGTTTAATTTAAAGTTTAATTGGATTTGCACATATTAATGCATATACAACCAGTTAAGGCTTTGGATTACGGGTTGCTAAGTTCGTTAGCTTTTGTTTAATTTATTAGTTTTAATAGTATTTAATTAAGTTATTATTGATTGCTTTGATTATTTGGTTTATATGGTGAGTCGTTTCAATTATTTAAATTTTGTTTCAATTAATTAGAGTTTATTTTTTTGTTTTCATGTTTTCACTTTATTAATTTTAAGATATTTACATGGGTTGTAACAATGTGTACAGGTTTATTGTTAAATTAGGGACCCTGAGAAGCCGACAGTTGAATGTTTATCAGAGGCTGTCGATGGAGGGTGGTGCGCGTTTCCGCAAGCCTCCACGAAGGTGAATAGCACCGGGCTGCGCACTGGGCAACTTTTATCCATTTTTCGTTAATAGTGGATAAAAGGCTAAGTCTACCTCAAAAAGAGGGAGACAGCGGAATAGGTTTAAGACTATAATTTATTATTACTTAATTATAATAAGCTAAGAAGAATATTTTAATAATTTTATTTCAAATATATAGTTTTAATAAAATTTGTTAATATGTTTTTAATTTAGTTTAGGAATAGAGCATGCTTTAAGATGAATATTGTCTTTGTTCTTATCATATTATTAATTAAACATATTCTGATTTTTATATTTTTATTATATTTTACTTCTTTTATTACCATAATTAATAAAAATTTACTTTTGTGGAATAAAATTTTATTTTTATAAATTTATGCAAAATCACGTTTCTTTAGTTGTCGTTTCATCAAATTTATCATATTTTTTTCTCGAACATTATAATATTTTTTATTTATATTTTTAGCTCTAAATTTTACTTTGATATTAGATTTTATTTAATATGGTTTCTAAAGAACAAAAGAGGCGCGAAAAAAAACGTCTTGATTCTCGAAAACGAAGAAGTGATACTGCTTCAGTCTGTTCAGAAGAAATTGTTCCAGATAAACGTTTAAATGTTAAAAATGAAGATCAAAGTATTCAGAATTATCTAAAAATATTTTTCTTATATTTTTTTAAAGGCTCAATACATTCTGAAGTTTTCACTGCACCTGTAACTCCGTCGCACAGTCATGACCAAATTTCTGAAATTTTTGAAGGTACCTATCGATTAGAAATACGATTAATTATTTTAATCTATAGATAATATAGTAACAAATAAAGGAGGAAGACCGTGTAAGAGTAAGCGTGTTGGGTCCGGCAGGAAGTCCAAGAATCTTGACCCAGTTTCTCAGACAGCTGAAGATTTTGAAAATGAAGTTATCCAAGGAATTGCTCGCGAATTAGATCTTGATGATATTGGTTTTTAATATTTATTACGTTATGACTTGATAATTTTAGAATCTATTGAATCTACTTCACAAATAAGTGTTTCAACAGTTACTTTGCGCCGTTCCACTCGACATTCAAGCACTATATCGCGTTTTTCTGATATGAGTTTTTCGGATAAATGGCCCTCACATCGGCCTATTGCTAATAACTGTTCAAGAGTTCATAAAGGCCTTGGATGTGGTGCCAAAAATTCAAATCATATGCCAACATATTACAATTCTCTTTGCAAAGTATATCTATTAAAATTTTTGCCTAAACAATTTTTTAGAATAATATTTTGGTTGACTGCCGTTGTCCATATTGTAAGGCCCTTTTATTACCAGCAGAAACGATTGGTCCGGCTGCTTTCGTTAAATGTTGTGCAAAAGGAAGAGTGAATTTAACCGAGCGTTTCGCTTCTTTGCAAGATTTACCAATTGGTATTGATCTCATGCTTCACAATCCTGCTAATTCTTCGACAAGAGACCGTCTTTTTAAAAATGTATTGAGATATAACGACCAACTCTCATTCGGCCAAATTCGTATGGAGCGAACTTTTGACTTTTCTGACTCATATCGAATCGTCAAAACGAATAACATGTTTAACTATATGCTATTTGATTTTCGCCAGCCTGGTGGACAACATCAACCTGAATTACGAGGCCAACTGTACACAATACCGCCAAATTCATCTGAAATTCGACTAAACGATTTATCTACAGAGAATGAATTAGATGTTTGTTTAAATATATAATAATTCGAAAAATATTTTGCTTTTAGCCTATTATTCTGCAAGAGCTGTTTAGCATTTTGAAACAAAACCATTGGATGGCTGAACTTTTTAAAATTGCCTCAGACGTGTATCAAGATCTTTCGGCCGACTTACAGCTTCAGTTCCGAATGCTTGTAGTTGATGCCAATAAACGCGGAACTGAGCGCACTATTGAAAACGTTATTTATTAAATTTTATTTAAATTAACAAAAAATTTTAGGTTCCACCCATTGATATTAATCCAAATGATGCTTCTGTTTTACGCCAAATTCATCCTGGACGCCTTAGTGTTGAGACAGCTGCAGGAAACCAACTTGTCGCCCAATTTTATTTGGATAATGGTGAAAATGTACCACCTGAAGGCAAGTATGATGTGATTCTTACAGGACAAAAGGGAACTGGTCAAGTTAGTTTAAAATGGTGGCATCGTGCGGCGGACGCAGCGTGTTTCCCACTTCTGTATTCAAAAGGACAAAATGGATTTGGTTTTTAATAGTCAATTATTTAATAAAAATATATTTTAAGAAAATGGTATAAAGCTTATATTGCGACCAGGAGAATTTTTACAAGGAGCTAGACGTGTAATTGTTGGAAATGATGGAGAAATTGATCCGGAAATTGATCTTGGTGAAGGAGAGGAGTTCCTCCATGACGTTGACAATCAGGCAGAACATCAGCGTGAAAATGTCTCGAGAGCTCAATACTTTCGTTACATGTGTCAACAAAGAGGATCCTCATGGAAAGCGCCACACTGGCTTTGGGAGTGGAGTCAGCTTGCCCAACTTTACACAATTACTTACAATCAACGAATGGAAGCTCAAAAAGTCCAATATATGAAACAACTTCAAGGAAAATATCGTTATATCCGTCAAGCTGCTTTGTTGGATTGGCTAAAAAAACTGTTGGAAAAACAAGGCATATAAACATATTTAATAAATATAAAAATAAATTATAGGATTGCAAGGACCTATTGGCCAAGTGTATATGACCAACGAACATTTTAGAGGATCTCGTCAATACTACCAAAAGCAGTATGCTGCTTGCATGACCATCTGCAGGGAAATTGGCTCGATTGATCTTCTGATCACATACACTATGGATCCGTCTGCACCAGAATTAAGTGATATACTTCTCGAACATCAAAACTGGTCAGACCGCCCAATGGAAATCTGTCGCATATTTGTTGATAAACTTGCTGAAATTGTGAAAGACATTACACAACGTGAAGTACTTGGTCCAGTAAAAGCATGGTTCCACAGTCTTGAACATCAAAAGCGGTTTTTTATTCCTTCATATATTAGTTACATTTTTAGTGGTCTTCCACATGTGCATTTTGCTGTGATCTTGGACTGGGAAAAGATGCGCTCTTCTGGTCGTATTACGTCTAAAGAAGAATACATGGAACAATATATATCTGCTGAAATACCGGATTTACCACAACCAAATGATCGCACTGAATCGGCAGTTTCTCAAAGGCTTTTGCATCAAATCGTTGTGACAAAACATGTTCATACATGTAATCAACATTGCCTGCGAGACGGAATTCGTTGTGCCAAACGTTTTCCAGTAAGAATATTTAACTGTATTATTATGTATTTTTTAATTAAGCACGTTTATTCTGACAATAATATTTATTCCGACAATGCTTATCCAAAATACCGACGACGCCCTCCACCAACATCGGAGACTGAACGCAAAAAGAATCCTGAGCTATTTGGAAATATTCATAAATATGTTGATCGTTATGGCAAACAACATGTTGTTACAAACCAATATGTTGTTCCATTTAACCACTTTCTTCTATCGAAATATAGATCACAGTATATTATTATTTAATAATAATTTTATTTGTATTTTAGTATTAATGTCGAGCTCGTGGCTGGTGATGGATGTGTGAAGTATGTAACAAAGTATGTGATGAAAGGAGCCGATATGGCATTCATTAGGGTTGAGCAAGAAGGTGTTGAAGGAGGTGCTTGGAGGTACGACGAGTTTCATCAACTTCGTCTCGCCCGTTATATTACGTCTATGGAGGCTTTTTTGTCCCTTTGGGGTACAAAATTGGTTGTAAGATCTCATGTTGTATGTTTTTCTATTTTTTGTGTGTTATTCATTTCGTTTAGGTTGACGAGCTTGACATTCACGGACCTCAGGGTCATCATGTTGCTGTTGAAGAAGGAAGAGAATTAGAAATTGCTGAAGATTTGCAAAGAAGATTGAATGAAGGAGAAGAACGCCGCACCCAATTAACTGCCTATTTCGACTTCAATCGTCAAAGACAATTAATTGGTGAACCATCTGCTGGCTTGACTTATAGTAATGCTTACAAACAACTTCGCTATAATATCCACAAAAAGAACTGGCAATTCTATGTGAATCCCGATTTACATCAGAAGAAGCTTTGCCGTATTCGCACTGTTTCGCCGACGAATTTGGAACTTCTTGCAATTAGAGTACTTTAAATTAAATTTTTAACTTTATTTCAATTTTAGATCTTGCTAACTGTTGTTGTTGATCCCACTTGCTGGGAGGACTTGCGCACTTTTGAAGATGTTGTTTACCCAACTTTTTTAGAAGCTGCCAAGGCCCGAGGACTGATGTCTGATGATATAATTTGGAGAAGAACTATTCAAGAAGCATTCGATTCTAATAAGCGCATACAACAGCGCATTCGTTGGCTTGCCATGTTCTTTGGTTCTACAAACTTGACTAATCCGACTGCACTGCTTGACTATGTAATTCAATTACCGGAAGATTGGCTTGTATGTATTAATTTACTTTTTCGTTCTAATTAAATTTAGTATGGAACACGTGTTGCGCAATTGGATTTTGATGCCCGCCGAGATTATGTTTTATGCAATATGGAATGGTTTTTACGTGCTAATGGAATAAGACCTGATGAGATTGAGAGAGAGGATGGTACTTTTGAAACGGCTTGTGAGAGGATTCGGTAAAGATTGTGATATTTAAGTGAATCTATCTTTTATTATAACAGCCTTCCACGTCCATCTTGCCGAAACATCCAACCTGAATTGCTTAATGATGCTGAAATAGATCCTGAAATGATGATTCGAACGCATGTTGATATTCCTTTCTTAGAAGAACATCAAAGAGGCTCAACACAAGATTACTACCTTCGCCTGTTTTACAGTGATCCTCGCCCAACTGAGGAACAACAACATTTCATTGATGAAATTGTTCGTGGTATGTGGAGCGCGCGTCATGTCATCGACGGTTCAGAATCATCGTTTGCGCAAGACATTCCTCGATATTTCTTCATGACAGGAGAAGGCGGTTCTGGAAAGACCTTCATGTATAATGTATGTTCATTTAATCAACTTTATTTTCCAATTTTCTTTTGTAGAAATTAATCGCTTTCTTGCATGCTAATGAATTTCTGATTATGCCTATGGCAAGTACTGGTATTGCAGCAGAACTTCTATATGGAGGTGCTACTGTACATAAAAGACTTTGTCGACAAAAACATGTGGATTCTTCTACACAGCCTTTTGTTGACTATCGAGGACAATTCGCTGATACATTGCGGAAATTGCATGGAATTATTATTGATGAAGTGAGTATGCAACACAAAGATGTGTTGGAGTTTGTCGATCGTCTATTTCGTTCAATTGCTACTCCTTTGCTCAAGAATGTGCCGTTTGGTGGAAAAGTAAATTTATAAACATTATTTTGTGTCTAATAAAATTTTCAGTGTGTTGTTATCGGAGGAGATTGGAAACAGTTACTCCCGGTAGTTGCTGGTGGAACTTTACTACATCAATTCGATGCTTCTATCAAGAACACAGCACTATTCAAGAATTTCGTTACAAGAAAATTGAAATCTAATCTTCGCTTACTACCTGGACAGGATCGATATAGAACTTTGTTAAAGTGCATTGGAACCGGAGTTTTGAACGATGCTGATGATCGCGTTCAACTCCCTGTTAACATTTGTGTTAACTCGAGAGAAGAACTAATAAACTTTGTTTATCCACGCGATCTTCTCCAATCACCACTTGCCAAATGGGAAGAATTTTGCGGGCGCGCCATCTTATGCCCATTGAATACAGAAACCTTTGAAATGAATAATATGATAATGGTAACCTAGTGTTGTTTAAGTTTTTTTAATGTTTGGTTAAATAGGATCAAATTAACGGACATGAACGAACGTATTATTCGATAACAACACCAATTATGGATGATGCCAGTCTTGAAAATAATATTTCTGATGTCGATCATGAGAATCTAACAAGACAAACACCGCCTGGCGTTCCTGAACATTTGCTTCGTGTACGTGTCGGATCAATCATGATGATAATAATAAATCTATCTGTAATATTCAGTTTTAGTTTTTATTTGATAATTTAATTATAGGTTCAAAATGGTTTATGCAATGGAACACGCGTTCAAATTATAGGTCTTGGCAATAATTTGATTCGTTGTCGTGTGTTAACAGGTTCTGGAAAAGGCTCTGACTGCGATCTCTTTCGGACACGTTTCTTATATGGCTCTGATCCGAAAGCACCCCAAGAAGGAATGGTTAGATGTGAAAGAATTCAATTTCCGTTACGTCCAGGCGCCGTCATGACAATTAATAAGTCTCAAGGGTAAATAATCTTTTAAAAATATTTATAAATAATATATTCTAGCCAAACACTTTCTCGCGTTGGAGTCGCACTCGACCACTCCCAGTGCTTCTCCCATGGACAACTTTATGTTGCTCTTTCAAGAGCCCGTGACGCAGAAAGTGTTAAAGTCGCCACGCTCCGCAAAGACCGCAGAGTTAAGAATCCAGTCATTCCTGCAATGATTGATGAAGAAGACCTCACCGAGCTTGGACCAATGGAAATCGCCATGTCATCCGGCGACGAACCAGTTCTAATTGAACGGATTCCACACGAACAGGTGTATTTTAAAAATATTTACAAATTAGTAATTACAATTTTAGACAACAACATCGTCTAATGCATTAAATACACAACAGACAACAACATCGTCTACTGCTTTCATCTCACAACAACCAACAACATCGGATAATGCTATAATTCACACAATGCCAACAACATCGGCTAACGATTCAACACAGGCAACAACATCGCCAGCTATTGAACAAGATACACAGCAAAGATCTGCTGATTTGCCAAATTGTTTTCTTGATAATGTGCTCGGAGATGGAGATTGCCTATTTCGGTTAATTGATTAATCCTATTTTTATAATATATAATATAGGTCTATTGTTCGTGCATTATATGCTGGATCGGAAGACTTAGCTTTACACATGAATTATTTATATGAAGACTATCAACGAGGACTACGAAGGCTTATTGCACGCCGATATCAAGAAGACCTGCATAACATCGCAGATGAACACCTTACTGATGAGCGCATTCACGAGATCGAATGGGACGCTCCACATATTCGGCAGGCTGGACTTCGTTTGGATGTGACAGATCCTCGAAGATCTATGCGAGAATACAGTCTACATATGATGCAGCCGGCAAACAACAACAACACACGCTATGGATCTCATCTCGAAATCCGTTATGCTGAAATTGTTCTTGGACGCCGTATTCTCATTATTGAAAATCTCCGACGACGTGTGGTTGATGGAAATGGACGTAGTCAATGGAGAAATATGCCAAATGAATACCAAGGAATTTTCCTCTCTCCTGGCCTTTCAGCAGAAGAGATGGGTCTAACAAATATCACTGACTTTGGACAAATATTTCAAATTCTTCGTGCACATAACATTGACAATACCATCGTCCTCCGACTTGAAGGCGTGCATTATAGACCAATTTATTTGGTAGAATATTTTAAATAACTTAGTTTAATTAAAAATTTAAGCGTCCAATGCCTGTTGAACATGGTGAGGATAATGTAAGGCTTTTAGAGTTATTAAGTGATGTTCCTTTGGAGCCTTGGACACCGCAATGATGATTTTGAAAACGAATATGCTATTTAACTGTTTGGAAAGTTTTGCGAAATTTTAATATATGCTTGGATTGTACTATGGTTTGTTTGGAAAAATTGTAAGCAGTTTGAATTTGTTAATAAGTTATAAAATTTTGTTTTTAAGGAATTTTTATGTTGTGTTATTTTTTGGATGATATTTGTTTGAAATCTTTACTTTATTTGGATATTTTTGATTGTTATTTTTTGGTTGTTTTGGATAAAAATTTGTTTGGGTTTTAATTAAATGAATTTCTGGAATATGTCTTTGGATGTTTGGATTATTTTTCTTTTCATGTATTGGATTATGAGTTTTTTTTATTTTTGGGAAAAGATATTGAGAGTTATTTGGTAAATTGCATGTAGTTTAATTATTAATAAAATTTGAAATTTTTGTTAAGGAGGAAATGAAATTTATTTTGCAAATATTTTGGATGCTGCGCCACGTAGTGGAGTAGATTTTAAGTTGTTTTGATGTTATTGTTATTATTTCTTTGGATTTTTGGTTAATTGGATGTTTGGATTTCAAGTTCATTGGTTGCTTTGGATTATTTGTTTTTTGGATTTTTGGAAGAAAATTGAGAATTGTTCGATATATGTTGAGAATTGTTTGGCTAAATGTATGTAGTTTAAATAGTTAATAAAATTTAAAATTTTTTAAGGAGGAATAGTGATTTGTTTGGAATAGGCTTGGCTGTTGAATTTTTTGGATTATAAGTTTTTTGGATTTTGGGAAAAGATATTGAGAATTGTTTGGATAAATGTATGTAGTTTATATTACTAAATAATTTTAAACTTTTTGTTAAGAAAGAAAACGAGTTTTGTTGAAAATATTTTGGTTGTTGTGGATGTTTGAGAGTTTGTTTCTTTGGATTTTATGGATTTTTATTTTATTGGCTATTGTTTTACAAATTCTTTGAATGTGCAATTTTTTAATGCTTTGTTTACTATTGTTTTGGATCTTTTGAATGGTTTAATTATTTTTTGGTTTAAATGTTAGTGATATAATTTTGTTTGTTTATTTTATTTTCTATTTTATTCCAAATATGTTAAAGTTGCTTTTTATATATTGAGCCAAAAAATTTATATCTAAATTTTGTTTTTAAAGTAACCATAACACTTATTTAAGGTTTGGGGAGGGATGTGTAACGCATCTCACTCATTCCTAAGAATTTCAAATCTTCATTAGTTTTTGGCTCCTTATAATTTTTCTTGATAAGTATATTTTTAAATTTATTCTGTGTTATTTTTTGCTTATTTTTGTTCTGTTATTTTTTGCTTATTTTTTTCTTTCTTTAATTTAATCTATTAGTTATCTTCTTTATATTGAGCCAAAAAATTTTTATTTAAATTTTGTTTTTAAAGTAACCATAACACTTATTTAAGGTTTGGGGAGGGATGTGTAACGCATCTCACTCATTCCTAAGAATTTCAAATCTTCATTAGTTTTTGGCTCCTTATATTTTTTCTTGATAAGTATATTTTTAAATTTATTCTGTGTTATTTTTTGCTTATTTTTGTTCTGTTATTTTTTGCTTATTTTTTTCTTTCTTTAATTTAATCTATTAGTTATCTTCTTTATATTGAGCCAAAAAATTTTTATTTAAATTTTGTTTATTAAAGTTACAATAACTTTTATTTTAGGTTTGGGGAGGGATGTGTAACGCATCTCACTCATTCCTAAGAATTTCAAATCATTCATTAATTTTTGGCTCCTTATATTTTCTCTTGATAAGTATATTTTTAATTTATTCTGTGTTATTTTTTTGCTTTTTTTATTCTGTGTTATTTTTTTGCTTATTTTTTTCTGCTTTAATTTAATCTATGAGTTATCTTCTTTATATTGAGCCAAAAAATTTATATCTAAATTTTGTTTATTAAAGTTACAATAACTTTTATTTTAGGTTTGGGGAGGGATGTGTAATGCATCTCACTCATTCCTAAGAATTCAAATTTTCTTTCATTTTTGGCTCCTTATATTTTTTATTATATTATGTTTACTTTATTTTTTGTTAAATTATTTTATTTTAATGTTGTTTTAATAAATTTTTTGAAAAATAAAATTTTAAATTTTCATTGTATTAAGTATTATTATTAATAGTATTGATCTTTAAAGAATCTAAGACTTACTTTATATTATGTTATATATTTAAATAAAAATGTCTTTATCTATCCAAAACAATCAATCTGCTTTTCATTTAATTTCTATCGAAAACATTGACACAAATTATATCGTCAGCAATTTTTTCCAGTTGAAGATAACTTGAGATTTTAACAATGGAATAACCGAACCTACTTGGACAAGACTAGACACTTAAATTGTTAAAATTGACCGACAAGATTTTTTAATATTTAATCTCTCTCCCAAAATATTGAATTTTAAATAATTACAAAATAAGTCCGAGACTAAAATATTATTATGACTCTAACTTTGTGGGAAATTTTTGTGGCGTTTTTCTGACCTCAGATTTGGATTCAGCATATGTGATTCCTCTATAAACCACATTTTTTCAGCTAAAATAAAAAAATTTTATTTCCTCGATTTTTTCCGAAGGGGACCCCTTTTCAAAAAAATCGGAAATACTTAAGTGGTTATAACTTTTTTAAGAATTTATGTTTTTGTATGCAGTTTCTTTTAAAAATAAGAGCAAAAAATTAGAAATTTTTTAAGATCAATAATCTTTGAAAAATTTTTTACATAATGAAGTAGGGTTCAATTTTTAAAAAATTCAAAATTTTTCAGTTTTTTGCAAACTTTTTTGTTTTTTTGTCATTGCAGTTGAGTGAAAGTATTTTTCCTGTAAAGAGATTATTTTTCTAAATATTATAGAAATTTAAAATATTTAAAAAAATTATACTTTTAAAAAGTTATGATTTTTTAAAAATTTATAGTAATTTTTCGACCATGATTTTCGACCAAAAAATAATTTTTTCGAAAATAAAGATAAATGGCTCAAATGATATATCATTTGAAAGCTTTTATTAAGCTAAGTCTAAAAATAATTTTTGTAAAACCTTCCGCTCTATTTTGACCAAGTTAAAAAAGTTTAAAATTTTGGGGCAAGGGTATTTCAATTATGGATCCATATAATTGAAGATGAAACAATAATAAAAATATGGAATAACAATTAAAAATTTTCTAATCATAGAGGGCAGTTTGCTTGCTAAAAATGACCAGCCAGCTATTTAGAAATTTATCTCTATCCCAAAATATTGAATTTTAAAAAATTCCAAACTATGTCCGAGACTAAAATATTTCGAAGACTTTAACTTTGGGAAATTTTTGTGGCGTTTTTCTGACCTCGGATTTGGATTCAGCATATGTGATTTCTCTATAAATCACATTTTTTCAGCTAAAATTAAAAAATTTTATTTCCTCGATTTTTTCCAAATGGGTACCCCTTTTCAAAAAAATCGGAAATACTTTATTTGCCATAACTTTAGTAAAAATTTATGTTTTTGTATGCAGTTTCTTTTAAAAATAAGAGCAAAAAATTAGAAATTTTTTAAGATCAAAATACTTTGAAAATTTTCTAACATGGTGCAGTAGGGGTCGATTTTTAAAAAATCCAAAATTTTTCAGTTTTTTGCAAAATTTTTTGGGTTTTCGACATTCGAGTTGACTGAAATTATTTTTACTTTAAAGAGCCTGTTTTTCTACATATTATAAAATTTTAAAATATTTAAAAAAGTTATACTTTGAAAAGTTATCATTTTTTAAAAATTTATAGTAATTTTTCGACCATGATTTTCGGCCAAAAAATAATTTTTTCGAAAATAAAGATAAATGGCTCAAATGATATATCATTCGAAAGCTCTTATCAAGCTGAGTCTAAAAATAATTTTTGTAAAATTTTCTGATCAACAATTCTCAAATAAAAAATTAAATTTCTTTCAAATTAAACAATAAGCTTCATAAAAGTATTAATAACAACTTTTTACGGTTTTTCTCAAAATTTTTATATACCCAATCTTATACCCAGTAGCAAAAACGCTAGAGACAGCAGTTTCAATCGACTCAAGTGGCAACGCCCAGAACGCTAGTTATCTATATATAAAAAAACGCACCCCACCAAAACTCAAAATTTAAATAACTTTTTTTTGAGTTGTCGGATTGAGCTGAAATTTTTTATAAAAATATTTTCTGCTCAGAAGACACAACTTTGATGTTGACGACGAAATACGAAAATTTCGGGAAAGTCGAAATGTCGAAATTTCGAAACACGAAACTGAGGATGAAAGTCCAAAAACCAAATTGGAGCGTTTCGTGTTTGGGAGAAGAATTGTACAGCATTTAAAGCTGAATCGAACCACCGAAGCCGAATTTCGATTTGAACTCTTTGAACATGAGATATTTTCCGGGGAAAAAGGTACTACCCAAAAATTTCGCGTTTTCGCGAAATTTCGACATAAAGTCGAAATTCGAAAAATCAAAATTTATGTGCGTTTGAAAGCTCTATTTAAACTCTATCGAATGACAAAAAAATTATCCAAAACGGATAATCCATTCTGGAGTTATGGGATGGAACCTATGCTGAACTCCTTCATCCGAGATCCATATACATAAAAATGTTACATGCTCAAACTTTAAAAACTAATTTGAGCAGAACGAATAGTCATATCAAAAATATCTTTTTTTTGATTGATGGAGGTGCTAAGGGAAAATAGAGGAAAACTATAGAGAAGTTTCAAAAGCGGAGTTAAGTTGGTCAAAACTCGATATTGGCGAAATGTCGAAAGTGTTTTTTCGACATTTCGACATGATTTCGAAATCGGTCGATTTCGGTCCCAACTAAAGGGCACATCTCCCGTGAATTTCCTATCGAATAAAAAAAAGATCACGAAAATCCGACTTATCGTTCTGGAGTTATGAGTGATACCACGTTTCGCAATGGGTGGCGAAGTATAATTTGGACGAAAAATTATGGGAGAAGTTGGAAAGATCGCCAACCGACAAAAGGGAACATTTTTCAAAGTTGACAGACAATTTTCGAATTTAATCCTATAATAGGTAATCGGATATGGGGAGTTCGAAAAAAATATTTTTAAGTGGGACACTTGAGTCTCAAAAGAGATATTTGAGTCTGAAGCCGCATTTTCGAATTTTCGACATGAGATCGAAATGCGAAAAATATGAAACATATATCTTTTGAATCCGCTTTGAATTATCTATCTTATATTGAAAAAATTTTGGAAATCGGATGATCGGTTCTTGACATACTACATCCTAAATGTGTTGCCTCCTCGACCAAAAATCATAACCCAAAAAAATGTTATATGGTCAAGCTACAAAAACTAATTTGAGCAGAACGGTAAGTCGTATCAGAAAGATCTTTTTTTTTGATTGATAGGTAATAGAAAATAAATATAGCGAAGTTCTAAAAGCGAAATTATATAGGCCAAAAATCGATTGTGACGAAATCGAAAAGTTTTTTCGACACTTCGACATGAAAACGAAGTTGGACGGTTTCGACCCCGTTGAGAGGTTGGAGCTCCATGAAATTCTCTACCAAATGAAAAAAAGTCTTCCTATATCCGACTTTTTGAAATGGAGATTTCCCTTCTTAACCTTTTTTGGGGTGGGCATTTTTGTCGTTTTTTGATGCTTTTATGGGTGATCAAATCAAAACGTCGGCGCGACAAATTGCCACATTTTAAACGGTTAAATAAAAATTCCTGACTTAATCTTATAATAGGTAATCGAGTATAGGGAGTACAAAAAAATATTTTTGGGTATGCCAATTGAGTCTCAAAGAAGATATCTGAGTCTAGAGGTGAAAAATGATGGAAATGAGTGGATAATTAGTAAAAACTGACGACATACGATATTTGAACAAAACTTTTTGTGCTTCAGTTTTTAATTGAAGCACAGTTTTATGTTTCGATTTTTAGTTGCGCATTTTTTGTGCTTCGATTTTTAGTTGAAGCACATTTTTGTGCTTCTATTTTAAATAGAAGCACATTTTTGTGTTTTGACTTTTAGTTGCACATTTTTTGTGCTTCGATTTTTTGTTGAAGCACATTTTTTGTGCTTCTATTTTTAATTTGAAGCACATTTTTGTGCTTCGATTTTTAGTTGAAGCACATTTTTGTGCTTCTATTTTAAATAGAAGCACATTTTTGTGTTTTGACTTTTAGTTGCACATTTTTTGTGCTTCGATTTTTTGTTGAAGCACATTTTTTGTGCTTCTATTTTTAATTTGAAGCACATTTTTTGTGCTTCTGATTTCATTTGAAGCAAATTTTTTGTGCTTCAGATTTTCAATTGAAGCACGTTTTTTGTGCTTCGGATTTTAATTTTAAGCACATTTTTTGTGCTTCAATTTTTAATTTGAAGCACGTTTTTTGTGCTTCGGATTTTAATTTTAAGCACATTTTTTGTGCTTCAATTTTTAATTTGAAGCACATTTTTTGTGCTTCTATTTTTAATTTGAAGCACATTTTTTGTGCTTCAGATTTTAATTGAAGCACTTTTTTAGTGCTTCAGTTTTTAGTTGAAGCACATTTTTTTGCTGCAGATTTTAATTTGAAGCACATTTTGTGTCTTCAGAGTTTGATTTGAAGCACATTTTTTTGTGCTTCAGATTTTAATTTGAAGCACATTTTTAGTGCTTCAGTTTTTAGTTGAAGCACATTTTTTTGCTTCAGATTTTAATTGATATATTAAGTATTATATATTATATATTTATATATTAAGTATAAAGTGTTAAATTTTTTCTCATTTTCATACCTAAAATTATTTTTAATTGAATTTTTATATATTTTGTAAAATAGTCAAAAATAAACACCAACCCGAAAATAAATTTAAATACTTTTTTCTTGGGTAGGTCGATTGAGCTGAAATTTTCTGCAAAAAACATCCTCACCCGACCCACTAAAAGTATGTTAACCAAAAGTTTCAAAATTTCGCGAAACACGGTTTTCGAAACACGAAACCGAAGTGAATGTCGTAAAACGAAATTGGACGAAATTTAGTTTTATTTGATAAAAGATGCTCCATTCAATTCTGCATCGACTAACCGAAGCACTTTTTGATTTGCACTCTCCTAACCTGAGATTTTTTTCGTGCAAAAATTTACTATCCCATTTTTTGACGCTTTTGCGATTTGTTTCAGTTTTTTCGAAATTTCGCCATAAATGCGAAATTTAAAAATCTGATTTTGACTACTGCGACTAAGCAGGTAATTCTCTATCGAATGACGTAAAAATCCTGTAAAACTGATAATCCGTTCGGAAGTTATGGTCGAAAAAAGGTCGAAAACGCCTTTTTCAAATTTTACCATTTTTGCCCGTTTTTTCGAAATTTCGTCATGACGACGAAACCGTAAAGTTTGATTTTGACTACTGCGACTAAACTGTGAATTCTCTATCGAATGACGGAAAAATTAAGTAAAACGGATTATCCGTTTAGGAGTTATAGTCGCCAAAATGTCGAAATACACAATTCTAAAATTTTCTCAATTTTGTCTCTTTTTTCGAAATTTCTCAATGAAAACGAAAATCAAAAAACTGCTTTTGACTACTGCGACTAGGCAGCGAATTCTCTATCGGATGACGAAAAAATTTTGAAATTCGGACCATTCCTTCTGGAGTTATGATCCGTCAAATTGACAAAATTTGCCAAAAATGACAAAATTGAAAGTGTGCCCGTTTAAACTCGAATATTCGATTCCAGACTCAATTGACACTTTTAAGAGTATTCTTAAAAATTTTCCCATATTATATTAAATATTTTGACTAATTTTCTCGCAGATTGGATTATCTATTAAAAAGTTGCTACGGTTTAGTTGTGAAAAATAATCGAAAAAATATACCAAAATATTAAACACTTTTGCAAATCAATGGGTTCAAATTGCCAAATTTTAACAAAAAAGATGTTTTATAGTGGATTAATACATGGAGAATTTAAATCCGGTGTCAAAAAATTTTTAAAAATTTTTTCCTCACTGTTAGAGTCAAAATGACAGTTTGAGTCTCAGATAATTTCTTCGACTTATATCTCTCTGAGACTCAAGTGTACCCCATACAAACCATATATTTTCTGAATCAGCATAACTTGCTCTACTAGATAGGCCATCTAACTCTCATTTCAACTTTTTTACCCAAAAAAATTTCCGAGCATTTTCGACACTTAGACTCAAATATTACGGCCCAGACTCAACTGACCCTTTTGAAACTTTTTTTTAAAAAATTCCCCATATTCGATTACATATTCGTAGAAAATTTCAGCCAGATCGGATGATCCGTTAAAAAGTTATGATGAAATTAAAAAACCAAAAACGTGTAGAAATATATAATATTTCAATTAAGTTTTTATATATGGATTTGGAAAAATTGCTTATTTAGTGCATGATTCTGGTCAGAATCATGGTTATGGGTAAGTACCGCGAGGTCCGTTGGGACCGTTTGAGCGGGATCCAGAAAAACCCTTAGGCACGAAGGTGCAGGGACGTGCGATCTTCCAATTCGGGGATCGGAGTGAACCTGTTTCCGTTTATCGGGGATAGGATGACTTCCCCCGACGGGAGTGAGCCTTTGGATGGTGTGCATTCAAATGAGTCCCGGCTCTCGGAGGGCGCGGGTGGGGTGAGCCCGGTGGCCGTGCTGGATGGACGAAGGCGCTATGCGGAGACTTTGTCTCTGGGCTCTTAGCCTCGTCTTGAAGGATCACACGGTCAGCGGTACGGAGTAAGAAAAAGCATGGTATCACCGGCCATGCAACCCCACTGGAGTCCCTGCCATGTTCGTGGATAAGCTTCGGCTTATTCACCTCACCCTGACGTCCGAAGCGTATGGGGTGTGATGGCATACTTCCAAACGCGCCGGAATAAAACCTGGCAGCTCGATGTTCGCCCTGGTGTGGCAACTCCCGAAGCTTGCAAGCAGGTCCTTGATCTCCGATGGTCAAAGCCAACTGATGGCTAAGCTATCAGGAGGCATGAACTTGGTAGATAAGTTCGCTTATCGACCTGTAGTTCGCGAGAGCTACAGGGCCAGGTTCATGCACTCTTGCATCACGTATTGGATGCACAGGCCATAACTCTTAAAGGGTGTATGTCTGGTGGATTCATGGCATTCTCTATGTGGTGTAAGACTCCTGGTACGTTTGGTCCTCTCGGTTTGAATCCACTGGGCATGCATCCGAAATTATTACTTTACGTCAACATTCAATATGGATCGTCTACACGTCTACAATCAATATGTCAGAACATGCAACAAGAAGGAGCTGTACATGGATACGTGGGTTAAAAGTGTTATTTTAGTCTTGAAACTTTTAGGTGTTTATTTAGTCATTAGAAGTCTTAAAACAGTATAGGGGAGGGTTTTTGAGTCTTTAGAAGACATTTTTGTCAGAGTGAATTTTTGAAGAATTTGGGGGTTTTCTGAGTCTCAGGGCAGAGATACGAACTTCTAAGTGTGTTTTTCGGAATCCTCGACCAAACTTTACCCCCCTTTAATAAACCCCCAAATTCTAACGGTTAAGCTCTATCTTTAACGGGAAAAAAGTTATGCTCGAAAGTTTGACATCTCAGGATAACTTTTTCAATTTTGGTTTAAACCTTATATCGGTGGTTTAAAATATGCTTATCCATCATAATATTGATAATTATTAACAAAATTAATAGTTAAAAGTCTTTATTTTACGAAAATAAGGTTTTATTTGAAATCTGACTAAATTCGTCTTCGCGGTTTTGGGTCGACTTGCCCTTACTTTTTCGTTTATAACTTTCGGAACAAAATTAGCAGGGAGATTGTTTATATCTCATTCGAAAGCTAATAAATAGGGCTTCAAAACGTACCATAAATTATAAAATCAAAAAATTTTTTAGTGCCAAAAATGTTAGGTGCCGTACGTATGACCCCCTAAAAATTTAAAAATATTTTTTTGAAAAATTTTTGTTTTAATGCAATTTTTTGATTTAAGAATATAGAGTGATTGCGTTTAAGTGGGAAAAAAATATTTTAATGTCTGTTAGAGTCTTAGAACGATCATTTAAGTATTTTCAAATTTATTAAACTTTTAACAAATCTTTTTAGTTTAGTTAGGTTTATATGATAATTGTATTGTGTTAAATCCTTCATGGTGTTGGATAATGCTTAATCTCAGTATGTTAACGTTTTTTAATTTTATTAATATTTTTTTTATTAGTGCTTTGCTCAATTATTGACTGATTGCCTCACATGATTTGTGATTAATTCAATTATTCGACATCTGTCTATATATTTATGGTATGTTTGATTTTCGTTTTTGTTTTTAATTGTATAATTTTAAGACATTATATTTGAATTATAATTTTTGTCTAATTGAATATTTTTAAGTTTTATTTTTTGCGACATTTTATGTACAACAATCAATTTACTTTAAGTATTGCTTGCTTGCTTACTTATTTGACGACTTTTAAATCAATTATGATTTGGCTTAATTTTTTAGTTAGTTTTTTTTGGTTTCAAATTTTATAGTTTAATTTAAAGTTCAATTGTTTTGCACATATCAAAGAATATATTAATGAAGGCTTTGGATTACGATTTGCTAAGTATGTTGCCTTTTGTTTAGTTTATTATTAATTGTAATATTGATTTAATTCAGTCATTAATTGAATGCATTGATTATTTGGTTTATTTGGCAATCCATTACGTTTCAATATTTATAATTTGTTTCAATTAATTGGAGGTGGTTTTATTTTCGTTTGCCTGTTTTCATAATTTTAATTTAAAGTTATTTACATGGAATGTTTTACTTAGTATAGTTTACAGGTTTTTAGTTTAATTAGGGACCCTGAGAAGCCGACAGTTTAATGTTTACCAGTGGCTGTCGATGGAGGGTGGTGCGCATTTCCGCAAGCCTCCACGAAGGTGAATAGCACCGGGCTGCGCACTGGGCAACTTTTATCCATTTTTTCGTTTATGTTGGATAAAAGGCTAAGTCAACCTCAAAAAGAGGAAGACAGCGGATTAGGACACAGATATTTTATTACTTTAATTTCATATAAACTTTTTGTTTTAATTTCAAATAAAAATATTTCTTTTTGATAAGCCTTATTTTATGTAATTACTGCTATATTCATATTTATGTAAGCGTATGAACTTATTATTTGTGCGAATTTATTTTTCATACTTAATATTTCATATTTCGCTTTTTTAGATTAAATTATTATATATCTATTATTTCTTTAAATGGTTTCAAAAGATCGAAAACGAAAAGAAAAAGTGCGAGAAAATGCAAGAAAAAGAAAAAGTGAAAATGATTCAATTAGTTCGTTTGATTCTGCTTCTGAAAAACGAATGAATATTGAAAATGATGATCAAAGTATTTAGAATCATTTAGCTTTAGTTTTTCTTATCAATTTAATTTAGGCTCGATAGTTTCTGATGTTTTCACTGTACCTGAATCTCCAATATATGGTCAAGATGATATTTCAGAAATTATTGACGGTAGTATTCTATCATAAAAATTGTGAATCTTTTGTTTTATAGAGAAAATGATAAGAAATAAAGGTGGAAGACCATGCAAGAAAAGTCGTGGACCAGGAAGAAAGCCAAAAAACATCGATCCCGTTTCTCAAGCATCAGATGATTTTGAAAACGAAGTTATGCTAGGCATTTGTCGCGATTTAGATATTGACAATATTGGTATTTAAAAATTTCCATTAGCTATTATTCAAAAATTTAGAATCTTCATCACAAACAAGTATTTCTGTCACAACACTTCGGCGTTCTACTAGACATTCAAGCACCATAAGTCGTTTTTCTGATATTTCTTTTGACGATAAATGGCCTTCAAATCGACCTATCACTCACAATTGTTTTCAATCTCATTCTGGTCTTGGATGCGGTGCTAAGAAGTCAAAACATATGCCTAAATATTATAATTCTCTTTGCAAAGTATATTTCATAAAAGTATTTAACTTGATATATTTTTAGAGTGATGTTATTATTGACTGTCGTTGCCCATTTTGCAAGGCGTTATTGTTACCATCGGAAACAATAGGCCCATCGGCATTTGTTAAGTGTTGTGCGAAAGGACGTGTTAATTTGAACAGCCGTTTTACGAATCTGCAAGACATTCCACTAGGAATTGATCTTTTATTACACAATCCTGCCAATTCAGCGACACGAGATCGTCTTTTGAAAAATGTATTGCGATATAACGATCAACTTTCATTCGGCCAAATTCGTATGGAGCGAACTTTTGACTTTTCTGATTCATATCGAATTGTCAAAACAAATAACATGTTTAACTATATGCTATTTGATTTTCGCCAGCCTGGTGGACAACAACAACCAGAATTACGAGGCCAATTATACACAATACCGCCAACTTCGTCTGACATTCGACTAAATGCTCTTGCAACTGAAAACGAATTAGATGTTTGTTAAAATATATAAAAATTTGAACAATATTTGATTTTTAGCCGATCCTTCTTCGAGAATTGTTTACTATTTTGAAACAAAATCATTGGATGGCAGAACTTTTCAAAATTGCCTCTGACGTTTATCAAGATTTGTCATCTGACTTACAACTTCAGTTTAGAATGCTTGTGGTTGACGCCAATAAACGTGGCACTGAGCGCACGATTGAAAATGTTGTTTTTACATTTTACAAAAATATTAGAAATTTTAGGTTCCAGCCATTGATATTGATCCAAATGATGCTTCTGTTTTACGTCAAATTCATCCTGGACGACTTGGTGTTGAAACCGCTGCTGGAAGTCAACTTGTAGCCCAGTTTTATTTGGATAATGGGGAGAATGTACCACCTGAAGGCAACTATGATGTAATTCTTACTGGACAAAAGGGAACTGGCCAAGTTAGCCTGAAATGGTGGCATCGGGCGGCGGACGCAGCGTGTTTCCCACTTCTGTATCCTAAAGGACAAAATGGATTTGGTTTTTAATAGTCAATAATTTAATAAAAATATATTTTAAGAAAATGGAATAAAGCTTATTTTGCGACCTGGAGAAGTTTTGCAAGGAAGCAGACGTGTAATTGTTGGTGCCGAAGGAGAAATTGACCCCGAAATTGATCGTGGAGAAGGCGAGGAATTCCTCCATGATGTTGATATTCAAGAAGAACATCGTCGTGAACATGTTTCGAGAACTCAATACTTCAGATACATGTGTCAGCATAGAGGATCCTCATGGAAATCAAATCATTGGTTATGGGAATATGGTCAGTTGGCCCAGCTTTACACAATAACGTACAATCAACGAATGGAGGCACAGAAAGTCCAATACATGAAACAATTGCAAGGAAAGTATCGTTATGTGCGCCAAGCTGCGTTGTTGGACTGGCTTAAAAAACTGTTGGAGAAACAAGGCAAATAAATATAATTATTAATTACAAAGTAGCTTATAGGATTGCAAGGACCTATTGGACAAGTTTACATGACCAACGAACATTTCAGAGGATCTCGACAATACTACCAAAAGCAGTACGCTGCTTGCATGACCATCTGCAGGGAAATTGGTTCGATTGATCTTCTTATAACGTATACTATGGATCCATCTGCACCAGAATTAAATAACATACTTCTTGAACACCAAAACTGGTCAGATCGTCCAATGGAAGTTTGCCGAATTTTTCTTGACAAACTATCTGAACTTGTGAAAGACATTACAGAACGTGGAGTACTTGGTCCGGTCAAAGCATAGTTCCATAGCCTTGAACATCAAAAGCGGTTTCTTATTTTTTCGTCTATTAATTACGTTTTTAGTGGTCTTCCACATGTGCACTTTGCCGTAATCTTGGATTGGGAAAAGATGCGTTCTTCTGGTCGAATTACAACAAAAGAAGAATATATGGAACAATATATTGCTGCAGAAATTCCAGATTTGCCCAATTCAATGGATCGGACTGAAGCTGCAACTTCTCAAAGAATTTTACATCAAATTGTTGTTACAAAGCATGTTCACACTTGTAACCAACATTGTCTTCGAGAAGGAATAAGATGTGCCAAACGTTTTCCTGTAAGAATTTTTAATTATATAGTTTTGTATCTTTAAATTAAGCACGCCTATTCTGATAACAATATATATTCTGACAACGCTTACCCGAAATATCGCCGCCGTCCTCCACCAACATCGGAGATTGAACGCAAAAAGAATCCTGAATTATTTGGCAATGTTCATAAATATGTTGATCGGTATGGCAAGCAACATGTTATTACAAATCAATATGTTGTTCCATACAATCATTTTCTTCTTTCTAAATACAGATCACAGTATATTTATATTTAAATACAGTTTAACTTTGTTGTTTAGTATTAATGTTGAACTCGTGGCTGGCGACGGATGTGTACGTTACATAACATCGATGGAGGCTTTTTTGTCCCTTTGGGGTACAAAGTTGGTCGTGAGATCACATATTGTATTTATTTTTTCAATTTCTTTTTCTATTCGTTTCGTTTAGGTTGACGAACTTGATATTCATGGACCACAGGGTCATCATGTTGCTGTTGAAGAGGGCAGAGAATTAGAAATTGCTGAAGATTTACAACGAAGATTAAATGAAGGAGAAGAACGCCGCACCCAATTAACTGCCTATTTCGACTTCAATCGTCAAAGACAATTAATTGGAGAACCATCTGCTGGCTTAACTTATGGAAATGCCTATAAGCAACTTCGCTATAATGTTCAAAAGAAGAAATGGCAATTCTATGTGAATCCCGATTTGCATCAGAAGAAACTTTGTCGTATTCGCACTGTTTCGCCAACGAATTTGGAGCTTCTCGCAATTAGAGTATTTAAAGTTAAATTTTTAAATTTACATTGATTTTAGATCTTGCTTACTGTTGTCGTTGATCCCACTTGCTGGGAGGACTTGCGCACTTTTGAGGATGTTGTTTACCCAACGTTTTTAGAAGCTGCCAAGGCCCGTGGACTGATGTCTGATGATATAATTTGGAGAAGAACTATTCAAGAAGCATTTGATTCTAATAAACGCATACAACAGCGCATTCGTTGGCTTGCTATGTTCTTTGGTTCCACGAATTTAACTAACCCAACTGCATTGCTTGATTATGTTATACAACTGCCGGAAGATTGGCTTGTATGTATCATAAATAGTATTTTGTTTTATTTTAAATTTAGTATGGGACTCGTGTTGCTCAGTTGGATTTCGAAGCGCGACGAGATTATGTGTTATGTAATATGGAATGGTTTTTGAGAGCAAATGGAATCAGACCAGATGAGATTGAAAGGGAGGATGGTACCTTTGAAACGGCTTGTGAGAGGATTCGGTAATCACGAATATTTAATTCGATACTATTTTTATTATAACAGTCTTCCACGTCCATCTTGCCGTAACATCCAACCTGAACTTCTTAATAATGCTGAAATAGATCCTGAAATGATGATTCGAACGCATGTTGATCGACCTTTCTTAGAAGAATATCAAAGAGGCTCGACCCAAGACTACTATCTTCGCCTGTTTTACGCTGATCCTCGCCCAACTGAGGAACAACAACGATTCATCGATGAAATTGTTCGAGGTATGTGGAGCGCACGTCATGTCATCGACGGAGAAGAACCTTCTTTTGCGCAAGACATTCCAAGATATTTCTTCATTACAGGAGAAGGTGGATCTGGAAAAACTTTCATGTACAATGTAATTTAATCTAATTTAATTCAGATTGAAAATAAATTTTATAGAAGTTGATCGCATTCTTACATGCTAACGAATTCTTAATTATGCCCATGGCTAGCACTGGAATTGCTGCAGAACTTCTTTATGGAGGAGCAACAGTCCACAAAAGACTATGCCGTCAAAAGCATGTCGATTCTTCTTCAAAACCTTTTGTTGATTATCGAAGTCAATTCGCCGATACACTCCGGAAGTTACATGGAATTATCATTGATGAAGTGAGTATGCAACACAAGGATGTGTTAGAATATGTTGATCGTCTATTTCGTTCCGTCGCTCCTCGTGCGCTCAAACAAATACCGTTTGGTGGAAAAGTAAATTTACAAATAATATTTAACATACACTAAAATTTTCAGTGTGTTGTTCTTGGAGGAGACTGGAAACAGCTGCTTCCCGTAGTTGCTGGCGGAACCTTATTACATCAATTTGACGCTTCAATTAAAAATACTGCAATTTTCAAGAACTTTGTCACAATGAAATTACGCTCTAATCTTCGCTTGCAACCTGGACAAGATCAATATAGAACTTTGTTAAAATGCATTGGTACAGGGGTATTAAACGATGCTGATGATCGTGTGCAACTTCCGATTAACATTTGTGTTATTTCGCGAGAAGAGCTAATTAACTTTGTCTATCCCCAAGATTTACTTCAATCGGCAATTCATCGCTGGGAAGAATTCTGTGGTCGTGCAATTTTGTGCCCACTCAACACGGAAACATTTGAAATGAATAATATTATTATGGTATTATCTAATTTTAGCTTTGATATATTTAAATCCTAGGATCGTATTGCCGGACATGAACAAACATATTACTCGATTACAACGCCGATTATGGATGATGCGAACCTTGAAAACAATATTTCTGATGTCGATTATGAAAATTTAACGAGGCAAACACCGCCTGGAATTCCTGAGCATGTACTCCGTGTCCGTATTGGAGCTATCATGATGCTCATCATTAATTTATCTGTAAGAATTATTACTTTTAAAAATGTAATTTTAATACTTAAGGTTCAAAATGGCTTATGTAATGGGACTAGAGTACAAATTGTTGGTTTGGGCCAAAATTTGATTCGCTGCCGAATTTTATCGGGTTCTGGAAAAGGGGTTGAACATGATTTGTTCAGAACGAGGTTTCAATATGGTGCTGACCCGAAGGCTCCACAAGAAGGGATGGTTCGATGTGAACGCGTTCAATTTCCGTTGCGTCCAGGTGCCGTTATGACAATCAACAAGTCTCAAGGGTAAATAATTTTTTAAAAATATTTAAGTAAAATATATTCTAGCCAAACACTTTCACGCGTTGGAGTCGCACTCGACCACTCCCAGTGCTTCTCCCATGGACAACTTTATGTTGCTCTTTCAAGAGCTCGTGATGCTGAAAGTGTGAAGGTCGCCACACTCCGCAAAGACCGCAGAGTTAAGAACCCAGTCATTCCTGCAATGATTGATGAAGAAGACCTCAACGAGCTTGGACCAATGGAACTCGTCATGTCATCAGGCGATGAACCAGTTCTTATTGAACGAATTCCTCATGAACAGGTACTTTTTTCAAATATTTCAAATTCTCAATTAATATAGACTGCAACATCGTCTAATGCTATAACTTCACAACAGCCAACAACATCGGCTACTGAATCTACACAGGCAACAACATCGCCAAATACTGTCCAAAACAATTCTGAACCGACAATTACTAATTCGCTCAGTTACTTTCTTGACAATGTTACTGGAGACGGAGATTGCCTATTTCGGTTTAAATAAATACTTTTATTTTGTAATAAATAATATAGTTCTATTGTGCGCGCCTTATATGCTGGATCAGAAGGAGTAGCTATCCATGGCAACTTTTTATACGAAGATTCCCAACGAGGATTAAGAAGGCTTATTGCACGCCGCTACCAAGAAGACCTGCACAACATCGCAGATGAACATCTAACTGACGAGCGCATTCATGAGATCGAATGGGACGCTCCGCATATTCGACAGGCTGGACTTCGTTTGGATGTAACAGATCCGCGAAGATCTATGCGAGAATATAGCCTACATATGATGCAACCGGCGAACAACAACAACACACGCTATGGATCTCATCTTGAAATCCGTTATGCCGAAATTGTTCTTGGACGCCGCATTCTTATCGTCGAAAATCTCCGACGGCGCGTAATTGATGCAAATGGACGTAGTCAATGGAGAAATATGCCAAATGAATACCAAGGAATTTTCCTCTCTCCTGGCCTTTCTGCAGAAGAGATGGGTTTAACATCTATCACAGACTTTGGTCAAATCTTCCAAATACTACGTGCTCACAATTTGGACAATACCATCGTCCTACGTCTCGAAGGCATACACTACCGACCAATATATTTGGTAGAATATTTTTCAAATAATAAAAATTGATTAAACATTTAAGCGTCCAATGCCTGAAGAACATGTTGAAGATAATATAAGGGTTTTAAATCTGCTAGGCGACGTTCCAGATGAACCGTGGACTCCACAATGATTATTTTGAAAATGAATATGCTATTAAATGTTTCGAAAGTTTTGACAAATTTGAATATATTCTGGGATTGTGCTATGATTTGTTTGGAAAAATTGTAAGCAGTTTAAATTTGTTAATAAATAATTAAATTTTGTTTTTAAAGAATTTATATGGTGTGTTATTTTTTTGATCATATTTGTTTGGATCTTTATGTTATTTGGATATTTGGATTATTTATTTTTTGGCTGTTTTGGTTAACAATTTGTTTGGGTTTTAGGTTAATTGGATTTCTGGAATATATTTCTTTGGAAGTTTTGGATTATATTTAATTGAGTGACTGGATTTTAAGTTCGTTGGATGTTAAGGATGTTGTTGTTATAGTTGATTATGGAACAAGCAATGGAATTGGTGTAGGGTCAATCCCTCCTGATGACAGGTACCTCTTTTAGATTAATAACAATTAACTGATTAAATTAGAGTTTGTTCTTTGGCTGATTTGGTTGTAAATTTGTTGGGTTTTTTGAATGATAAGTTCTTTGGATTTTTTGGATTTTAGTTCTTTAGATTATTTGGATGTTTAGTTCTTTGGATGCTTTGGATGTTATTGTTATAGTTGATTATGGAACAAGACTGGAATTGGTGTAGGGTCAATCCCTCCTGATGAAAGGTACCTCTTTTAGATGTATAACAATTATTTAACTGATTAAATTAGAGTTTGTTCCTTGGATGATTTAGTTGTCAAATTTGTTGGGTTTTTTGAATGTTAAGTTCTTTGGATTTCATGGATGTTTAGTTCTATGGATTTTTTGGATGTTTAGTTCTTTGGATGTTAAGTTTTTTGTTGGTTGGAGCTACGGATGGAATGAATTATGGAAGGTTGATGGAAGTCGGTGTAGGGTCAATCCCTCCTGATTATGGAACAAGCAATGGAATTGGTGTAGGGTCAATCCCTCCTGATGAAAGGTACCTCTTTTAGATGTATAACAATTATTTAACTGATTAAATTAGAGTTTGTTCCTTGGATGATTTGGTTGTCAAATTTGTTGGGTTTTTTGAATGTTAAGTTCTTTGGATTTTATGGATGTAAAGTTCTTTGGATATTTTGATTTTAAATTCTTTGCTGTGCAATTCTTTAAATGTTTTATTTATTTTTTTGATATTTTGAATGTTAAAATTATTTTTTGGTATAGATATTTGTGATATTATTTTGTTTGTTTATTTTTTCTATTTTAATTTTACTATGTTAATGTTATTTTTATATATTGAGCCACTAAATAATTATATCTAATTTTTGTATTTAAAGTAACAATAAATATTTATTTTAGGTTTGGGGAGGGATGTGTAACGCATCTCACTCATTCCTAAGAATTACAAATCATTCACTAATTTTTGGCTCCTTATATTTTTCTTGATAAGTATATTTTGTTTAATTTATTTTGTATTATTTTGTTTTTGTTTATTTTTTTGCTTTCTTTATTTTAACTGTTAGTTACCTTCTTTATATTGAGCCAAAAAATTTTTATTTAAATTTTGTTTATTAAAGTTACAATAACTTTTATTTTAGGTTTGAGGAGGGATGTGTAAAGGGTCAATCCCTCCTGATGAAAGGTACCTCTTTTAGATGTATAACAATTATTTAACTGATTAAATTAGAGTTTGTTCCTTGGATGATTTGGTTGTCAAATTTGTTGGGTTTTTTGAATGTTAAGTTCTTTGGATTTTATGGATGTAAAGTTCTTTGGATATTTTGATTTTAAATTCTTTGCTGTGCAATTCTTTAAATGTTTTATTTATTTTTTTGATATTTTGAATGTTAAAATTATTTTTTGGTATAGATATTTGTGATATTATTTTGTTTGTTTATTTTTTCTATTTTAATTTTACTATGTTAATGTTATTTTTATATATTGAGCCACTAAATAATTATATCTAATTTTTGTATTTAAAGTAACAATAAATATTTATTTTAGGTTTGGGGAGGGATGTGTAACGCATCTCACTCATTCCTAAGAATTACAAATCATTCACTAATTTTTGGCTCCTTATATTTTCTTGATAAGTATATTTTGTTTAATTTATTTTGTATTATTTTGTTTTTGTTTATTTTTTTGCTTTCTTTATTTTAACTGTTAGTTACCTTCTTTATATTGAGCCAAAAAATTTTTATTTAAATTTTGTTTATTAAAGTTACAATAACTTTTATTTTAGGTTTGAGGAGGGATGTGTAACGCATCTCACTCATACCTAAGAATTCAAATTTTCTCCGTTTTTTGGCTCCTTATATTTTTTTATAATTATATTTTGTTTAAATTATTTTTTGTTAGTTTATTTTATTTTAATTTTGTTTTAAAAAAATTTTAAATAATAAAATTTTGAATTTTCTTTGTATTAAGTATTATTATTAGTAGTATTGATTTCTAAAGAATCTAAGACTTACTTTATATTAAGTTATTTATTTAAATAGAAATTTCTTTATATATCCAAAATTACAAATCAGATTTTTAACTTTAATTTCGATCGATATTAACAAAAATTTTTTAAATCATCAGCAAGTTTTTTCAAATTACAGATAACTTGATATTAGAATTGTGAAAAATATGTCCGACTAAAATATTTCTAGAACTCTAACTTTGTGGGAAATCTTTGTAGAATTTTTCTGTCAACGGATTCTGATTCAGCATATGTGATTCCTCTCTAAATCACATTTTTCAGCTAAAATTAAAATATTTTATTTCCTCTATTTTTTCCAAAGGGAAAAAATATTTTTTATATTTTTTCCAAAGGGAAAAAATAGAAAATCGGAAAAAAAATCAGAAATACCTTTTCAAAAAAATCGGAAATACTTACGTGGCCATAACTTTTTTAAGAATCTATGTTTTTATATGCATTTTCTTTTAAAAATAAGAGCAAAAAATTAGAAATTTTTTAAGATCAATAAACTTTGAAAAAATTTATACATAATGGAGTAGGGTTCAATTTTTAAAAAATACAAAATTTTTCAGTTTTTTGCAAACTTTTTTGTTTTTTTGTCATTGTAGTAGATTGGGATTATTTTTCCTTTAAAAAGCCTATTTTTCTGCATAGTATAATATTTTAAAATATTCAAAAAAGTTATACTTTGAAAAAGCTATGATTTTTTAAAAATTTAGAGTAATATTTCGCTCATGATTTTCGGCCAAAAATTTATTTTTCCCGAAAATAAAGATAAATGGATCAAATGATATATCATTCGAAAGCTCTTATCAAGCTGAGTCTAAAAATAATATTTGTAAAATTTTCTGATCAACTGTGCTCAAGTAAAAAAATAAATTTCTTTCAAATTAAACAATATCCTCATAAAGTCTGAGGCTGAATATTTCTAAGACTCTAACTTTGTGGAAAAATTTTTTAACATTTTTCTGTGAACGGATTCGAATTCAGCGTATGCGGTTACACTATAAATCATATTTTTTAGATAAAAATTATAATAAAATTTTTCCCTCGATTTTTTCATAAGGGTACCCCTTTTCAAAAATATCCGGAAATGTCTGAATTGCAATAACTTTTTAATAAATTTATATTTTCGTATGTAGTTTTTTTCATGCATAATAGCAAAAAATTACAAATTTTTTAAGATGAAGAAACTTTGAAAATTTCTTACCTGGAGGAGTAGGGCTCAATTTTTAAAAAATACGAAATTTTTTAGTTTTTTTCAAAAATTTTTGTTTTTTTGTCATTGTAGCTGAGTGAAATTATTTTTTTTGTAAAGAGCCTGTTTTTCTACATAATATAAAAATTTAAAATATTTAAAAAAGTTATACTTTGAAAAAGTTATGATTTTTAAAAAATTTCGAGCAATTTTTCGACCAATGTTTTCAGGCCAAAAATTTATTTTTCATAAAATAAAGATAAATGGGTCAAATGATATATCATTCGAAAGCTCTTATCAAGCTGAGTCTAAAAATAATTTTTATAAAATTTTCTGATAAACTGTCCGCGAGTAAAAAATTAATTTAAGTTCAAATTAAACAATGATCCTCATAAAAGTGTTAACAACGATTTTTTACGAATTTTCTCACTTTTCATATACCCAACTTTATACCCAGTACCAAAAACGCTAGAGACAGCAGTTTCTCCCATGCCCAGTGGCAACGCCCTGAACGCTAGTTATCTATATATAAAAAAACGCACCCCACCAAAACTCAAAATTTAAATAACTTTTTTTTGAGTTGTCGGATTGAGCTGAAATTTTTTATAAAAATATTTTCTGCTCAGAAGACACAACTTTGATGTTGACGACGAAATACGAAAATTTCGGGAAAGTCGAAATGTCGAAATTTCGAAACACGAAACTGAGGATGAATGTCCCAAAACGAAATTTTAAAAATAAGGGTCTGGGAGACAAAATGTACCCCGTTTAATTCTGCACCGATTAACCGGAGCACTTTTTCGAATACGACTTCCCTAACCCGAAAAAAAAACCGGATCAAAAATGTACTACCCACTTTTTTTCAGATTTTTGCATTTTTGCCCGTTTTTTCGACATTTCGACATGAAGACGAAATGCGAAAAAATGATTTTGACTAATGCGATAGAGCAGAGAATTCTCTATCGAATGACCGAGAGACTTTGAAATTTGGACTTTCCGTTCGGTAGTTATGGCCCCCCAAAATGTCAAAATTTACCAAAAAATTTTTGACAACTGTAAAAAATTTTGTATGTACCAAATAACTTTTTCAAGTTGACGCGGTTCCCAAAGTTTTTTCGAAAAACTCTTTTTTTTGAAAAATCGTGGATATAATGTAGTTTATGGGAAAAATCCGTTTTTTCCAAATTTCGATTTCGAAATGTCGAAAAGTCGATTTTGGCAAAATGTCGAAAATGATTTTTCGCCTTTTCGACTCGATCCCGAACCCGGACGATTTTGGCCCCAACTAAAGGGCACAGCTCCATCGAATTCCCTATCGAATAAAAAAAAGATTTTGAAAATCGGATTATCCGTTCGGGACTTATGCGTGACACAAACAAAACGGGGTAAAGACGAATTGGGATTTGATAGGGAAAAATTAGGACAAAACGTCGGCGCAACAAAAGATCACTTTTTTTGTGCTGATATAAAAATTCGGAACTTGATCCTATATTAGGTAATCGTATATGGAGAGTTTGAAAAAAATATTTTTATGTGGGGCACTTGAGTCTCAAAAAAGTTATTTGAGTCTGAGTACAAAATATGACGATTTTTTGGTTTTTCTTCGATATTTCGGCATAAAGTCGGAATCCTGAAAATAGGTTTTTTAATACATTTGAAAGGCCTATTGAAACTCTATCAAATGTCGAGAAAATTGTGAAAAACGGTTAACCCGTTCGGAAGTCACGACATTGTAAAATGGCGAAATTTGTAAGTTTTGTAAAAAATTTTTTTAACAAAATTACAATTTTTTGCTTCATTATGAAGCAAACTCTTTTTGCTTCAATTTGAAGCATATTCTTTGTTCTTCACATTTTAATTAAGCACATTTATGTGCTTCAGTTTAATTTGAAGCACATTTTTTGTGCTTCAGTTTTAATTTGAAGCACATTTTTTGTGCTTCAGTTTAATTTGAAGCACATTTTTTGTGCTTCAGTTTTAATTTGAAGCACATTTTTTGTGCTTCAGTTTTAAGTTGAAGCACATTTTTTGTGCTTCAGTTTTAATTGAAGTACATTTTTTGTGCTTCAGTTTAATTTGAAGCACATTTTTTGTGCTTCAGTTTAATTTGAAGCACATTTTTTGTGCTTCAGTTTAATTTGAAGCACATTTTTTGTGCTTCAGTTTAATTTGAAGCACATTTTTTGTGCTAAAGTTTTAATTTGATGCACATTTTTTGTGCTTCAGTTTTAATTTGAAGCACATTTTTTGTGCTTCAGTTTTAATTGAAGTACATTTTTTGTGCTTCAGTTTAATTTGAAGCACATTTTTTGTGCTAAAGTTTTAATTTGAAGCACATTTTTTGTGCTTCAGTTTTAATTGAAGCACATTTTTTGTGCTTCAGTTTAATTTGAAGCACATTTTTTGTGCTTCAGTTTTAATTGAAGCACATTTTTTGTGCTTCAGTTTAATTTGAAGCACATTTTTTGTGCTTCAGTTTTAATTTGAAGCACATTTTTTGTGCTTCAGTTTTAATTGAAGCACATTTTTTGTGCTTCAGTTTAATTTGAAGCACATTTTTTGTGCTTCAGTTTTAATTTGAAGCACATTTTTTTGCTTCAGTTTTAAGTTGAAGCACATTTTTTGTGCTAAAGTTTTAATTTGATGCACATTTTTTGTGCTAAAGTTTTAATTTGAAGCACATTTTTTGTGCTTCAGTTTTAAGTTGAAGCACATTTTTTGTGCTTTAGTTTTAATTGAAGCACATTTTTTGTGCTTTAGTTTTAATTGAAGCACATTTTTTGTGCTTCAGTTTAATTTGAAGAACATTTTTTGTGCTTCAGTTTTAATTTGAAGCACATTTTTTGTGCTTCAGTTTTAAGTTGAAGCACATTTTTTTTGCTAAAGTTTTAATTGAAGCACATTTTTTGTGCTTCAGTTTTAATTTGAAGCACATTTTTTGTGCTTCAGTTTTAAGTTGAAGCCCATTTTTTGTGCTTCAGTTTTAATTGAAGCACATTTTTTGTGCTTCAGTTTAATTTGAAGCACATTTTTTGTGCTTCAGTTTTAATTTGAAGCACATTTTTTGTGCTTCAGTTTAATTTGAAGCACATTTTTTGTGCTTCAGTTTTAATTTGAAGCACATTTTTTGTGCTTCAGTTTTAAGTTGAAGCCCATTTTTTGTGCTTCAGTTTAATTTGAAGCACATTTTTTGTGCTTCAGTTTTAAGATGAAGCACATTTTTTGTGCTTCATTTTTAATTTTAGGCACATTTTTTGCTTCAAATTTTGTGAACTCAACTAAAACTCAAACTAATACAAATTTATTTTTAAATTTTATATATTGTGTATTTTTGACGTTTTTGAATTGAAGCTGTAATTGAATTGAACCTGTAATTTTTTTCAAAATTTTTATCTTTTCATATTAATTAAGAAAATTACCAAAAAGTAGCTCAACCATATACAAATTCAAAATAGAACTTTTATATATTAAGTAGATATTAAGCTTATATTCTTTCTACCCTAAACTATTTATAAATTGAATTTTTATATATTAAGTAAATTAGTATGTTTTTTCGTCACAAGACGAAATGTAGAAACATGATTTTGACTACTGCGAATCAGTAGTTGATTCTCTATAGAATGACGCAAAAATTGTAAAAATCGGATCGTCCTTTCGGGAGTTATGATTTGTCAACGTGTCAAAACCCTATTTTTTAAATTTGTTTGCGTTTGGTCTGTTTTTTTGAAATTTCGTCATGGAAACGAAATGCCTACATCTGATTTTGACTATTGCGAATCAGTAGTTGATTCTCTATAGAATGACGGAAAATTTGTGAAAATCAGACCGTCCTTTCGGGAGTTATGATTCGTCAATGTGCCAAAACCCTCTTTATTAATTTTTTCGCTTTTGGTCAGTTTTTTCGAAATTTCGTCATGAAGACGAAATCGAAAAAGTTGATTTTGACTACTACGATTAAGCAGTTAATTCTTTATCGAATGACGATAAAATTTTGAAAATCGAGCTATCCGTTCCAGAGTTATGATTCGACAACGGGTCGAACCCCCTATTTTTAAACTTTACTCGATTTTGGCCGTTTTTTCGAAATTTCGTAATGAAGACGAAATTTAACAATCTGAATTTGACCACTGCGACTAATCAACTAAATCTCTATCGAATGACGGAAAAAGTGTGAAAATATAATTATACGTTCCTGAGTTATAGTTCGACAAAATACCGAAACTTTCCAAAAATGTTTATTCAAAATTTTTTTTCAATTTTCAGAGTAAGTATAAATTTAGAATAGCTGTTCAAATATAAAAATTAATAATTTAAATTTCATATATTAAGTATAATACAGCACATCTTCACAATAAATATTACTTATAAATTGAATTTTAGTATATTATGTAAAATGTTGGAAATAAGTACCCAATTGAAATTTGAAAACTAATTAACTTTTTTTTGGAAAGTTCGATTGGGATGAAAATTTTGGACGTGAACAATGATCTCCCGAGCCACAACTTTGCTATAGAAAAAATTTTCGAAATTTCGCGAAACCTGTTTTTCCGAAATTTCGAAACACGAAACCGAAGATGAATGTCTAAAAACGAAGTTTGACGAAATTGTGCTTCCAGGATAAAAGATGCTCCATTCAATTTTGCTTCTACTAACCGAAAAACTTTTTTATTTGAACTCTCCTACCCGAAGATATTTTTGGTTCAAAAGGGTACTACCCATTTTTTGATTCTTGATTTTTTGTCCGTTTTTTTGATATTTTGACATAAAGACAAAATGCGAAAATAAGATTTTGACTACTGCGGCAAAGAAGGGAATTCTCTATTGAATGATGGAAAAATTGTGAAATTCGAACTATCCGTTTGGGAGTTATGATCCGTCAAAATGTCAAAATTTGCCAAAAAAACAAAATTATACTTTGATTGACATAAATATTCGAATCAGAACTCAACCGGCGCTGTTGAAATAAGTCTTAAAAAATTCCCCATATTTGAGTACATATTTTGACAAATTTTGTCACAGATCTGATTATCTGACAAAAAGTTATTACATTTTAGTTGTAAAAAATCACCGAAAAAATAGACAAAAGTATCAAACACTTTTGCAAAACAATGGGTTAAAATTGACAAATTTTAACAAAAAAGGAGTTTTATAGTGGAAAAATACATGGAGAATTCAAATCCGTTGTCAGAAAAGTTTCAAAAAAATTTTCCTCGACGTTAGAGTCAAAATGACAGTTTGAGTCTCAGATAATTTCCTCGGCTTATATCTCCCCGAGACTCAAGTATGCCCTATACAAACCATATATTTTTTGAGTCAGTAGAAGAGGCTCTACAAGATAGGCTATCTAAATCTCATTTCAATTTTTTGACACGAAAAAATTTCCGACCATTTTCGACACTTAGACTCGAATATCAAGGCCCAGACTCAAATGACCCTTTTGAAACTTTTTTTAAAAGATTCCCCATAGTCGATTACATATTCGTACAAAATTTCAACCAGATCGGCTTATCCGTTAAAAAGTTATGTTAAAATTAAAAAACCCAAAATCTGTAAAAATATATAATATTTCAATTAAGTTTTTATATATGAATTTCGAAATTTTTCCAAAATTAGGCATAATTCTGCAGAATTTTGTATGGCTGGTGATTTCCCAGCTTATACGGGGCGAAAGCTCGATTTTTTGGTTATGGGTTAGTACCGCGAGGTCCGTTGGGACCGATGAGCGGGATCCTTAGAAAACCCTTAGGCACGAAGGTGCAGGGACGTGCGATCTTCCAATTCGGGGATCGGAGTGAACCTGTTTCCGTTTATCGGGGATAGGATGACTTCCCCCGACGGGAGTGAGCCTTTGGATGGTGTGCATCCAAATGAGTCCCGGCTCTCGGAGGGCGCGGGTGGGGTGAGCCCGGTGGCCGTGCTGGATGGACGAAGGCGCTATGCGGAGACTTTGTCTCTGGGCTCTTAGCCTCGTCTTGAAGGATCACACGGTCAGCGGTACGGAGTAAGAAAAAGCATGGTATCACCGGCCATGCAACCCCACTGGAGTCCCTGCCATGTTCGTGGATAAGCTTCGGCTTATTCACCTCACCCTGACGTCCGAAGCGTATGGGGTGTGATGGCATACTTCCAAACGCGCCGGAATAAAACCTGGCAGCTCGATGTTCGCCCTGGTGTGGCAACTCCCGAAGCTTGCAAGCAGGTCCTTGATCTCCGATGGTCAAAGCCAACTGATGGCTAAGCTATCAGGAGGCATGAACTTGGTAGATAAGTTCGCTTATCGACATGTAGTTCGCGGGAGCTACAGGGCCAGGTTCATGCACTCTTGCATCACGTATTGGATGCACAGGCCATAACTCTTAAAGGGTGTATGTCTGGTGGATTCATGGCATTCTCTATGTGGTGTAAGACTCCTGGTACGTTTGGTCCTCTCGGTTTGAATCCACTGGGCATGCATCCGAAATTATTACTTTACGTCAACATTCAATATGGATCGTCTACACGTCTACAATCAATATGTCAGAACATGCAACAAGAAGGAGCTGTACATGGATACGTGGGTTAAAAGTGTTATTTTAGTCTTGAAACTTTTAGGTGTTTATTTAGTCATTAGAAGTCTTAAAACAGTATAGGGGAGGGTTTTTGAGTCTTTAGAAGACATTTTTGTCAAAGTGAATTTTTGAAGAATTTGGGGGTTTTCTGAGTCTCAGGGCAGAGATACGAACTTCTAAGTGTGTTTTTCGGAATCCTCGACCAAACTTTACCCCCCTTTAATAAACCCCCAAATTCTAACGGTTAAGCTCTATCTTTAACGGGAAAAAAGTTATGCTCGAAAGTTTGACATCTCCGGGTTTTTTTTTCGATTTTGGGGTATAATTGAAATGAATGGTTTAAAATTAGCTTATTTATGATAATATTGATAATTATTAACAAAATTAATAGTTAAGAGTCTTATTTTTACTAAAATTTGTTTTTATTTAAAATTTTGCTAAATTCGTGTTCGCGGTTTTGGGTCGACTTGCCTTTACTTTTTCGTTTATAACTTTCGGAAAAATATTAGCAGGGAGTTTGTTTATATCTCATTCGAAAGCTAATAAATAGGGCTTCAAAACGTACCATAAATTATAAAATTAAAAAATTTTTTAGTGCCAAAAATGTTGGGTGCCGGATGTATGACCCCCTAAAAATTTAAAAATATTTTTTTGAAAAAATTTTGTTTTAATGAGATTTTTTGATTTAACAATATAGATTAATTGAATTTAATTGGGAAAAAAATATTTTAATGTTCGTTAGAGTCTTAGACGATTATTTAAGTATTTTCAAAATTATTAAAATTTTAACCAATTTTTAGTTTAGTTAGGTTCATATGATAATTGTATTGTATTAAATTCTTCATGGTGTTAAATTATGCTCAATCTCAGTATGTTTACGTTTTTAAATTTTTTATTATTTTTTATTTTAGTGATTTGATTCACTTTTTAACTGATTACATTTTATTAATCAAATAGTTGACAACATTACATTTATGTAATTTTCAATTATATTTCTATAATTACAATAATTTTCAGTTTAATTTGAATATGACTAATTATACAATCAATTTGCTTTAAGACTTGCTTGCTGACTCAATTATTTGCCGATTTTTCAATTATTTATCCTTTGCTTCAACTATTTAAAGTTATTAAAATGCTCATTTGGTTTATTTATTGTTACTTATTGCTTCTACTTAAATTTAGTATTTGTTTATATATTTATTGTATGTTTGATTTTCGTTTTTGTTTTTAATTGTATAATTTCAAGATATTATAATTGGTAGTGTAATTTTCTAAAATGAATATTTTTAAGTTTAATTTCTTGCGACAATTTATTTACAACAATCAATTTGTTTCAAGTATTGCTTGCTGGCTTAATTATTTGTCGATTTTTCAATCAATTATGATTTGTCATGATTTATTAGTTAGTTTTTTTTGATTTCCAATTTTTATAGTTTTATTTAAAGTTCAATTGTTTGGTAAATATTAATGCATATCTTAACGAGTTTAAGGCTTTGGATTACGATTTGTTAAGTTTGTTAGCTTTTGTTTGATTTATTATTAATTTTTTTAGCGATTTAATTCAATTATTACTTGGTTGTATTGATTATTTGGTTTATTTGGCGATTGTTTCATTTCAATATTTATAGTTTGTTTCAATTTATTTCATTTAGTTTTATTTTTATTTGCCTGATTTTAATGTTTTAATTTTAAGTTGTTTGCTGGATTGCTTTAATTAGTAAAGTGTATTATATATTGATAAAAATTAATTTCTGCTTTTGTTTTATAAAATTCAATTGAAAAATTTGTGGTTATATGTGATTTTTGTTTATTTAATAAAAGTTTTTTTTGCTCTTTGAATAAAAGTTATTTGTTTGTAATTTATATCATTGTTATTAACATATTACTTATAAATACTCTTGATTTTACTCTTTTTATTTTGTTTAGAATTGTTCTATTTTATATTATTAGTACAAATAAATAGTATGGTGTCAAAAGATCGTAAACGGCGTGAAAAGAAACGTGATGCTAAAAGAAAAAGTGATAATATTTCAATTAGTTCGATGGAAAGTGTTCCAGAGAAACGTTTAAATGTTGAAAGCAATGAACATAGTATTTAATATCATAATGATTAAATCTCAGTATTATTTTGTTTTAGATTCGACAATTTCACATGAGTTTGCATTACAAGATACACAAGAAAATAGTTGCCAAAATTTTGATTTTGTTTTGCCTGAAGAAAGTTTAAATGTTATAGATGATAAAGGTTTATTATTATTCGTTAACTTAACTATTATGAATGCAAAATTTTTCTAGACCCTATTGACTTTTCTTCATTTAATAATTCTGAAAATTATGATTCTTCCACGTGTAAATCGAATATTGGAGATTATGCTTTCCCAAATAGTAATAAGTTATTAAATTATTTAATTATAGTACCTTTTAAAGTTGATGATCTTTCTGCGAATAGAAGAAGAGGTAGGCCAGTAAAAAGTCATGGTGGAATTCGTGATAATGCTGGGAGAAAATCAAAGAATTTAAACCCTGTGTCGCAAGCATCAGTTGATTATGAGCATGAAGTTCTTGAAGGAATAAACCGTGAATTAGATTTAGATGGCATTGGTTAAATACCTCTTTTTTCAAACTTAGTCTTTGTTTCAGGAACAAATTCACAATTTAGTGTTTCTACAACTACTTTACGCCGTTCCACTCGACATTCGAGCACCATTAGTCGTTTTTCCGACATTTCCTTTGATGATAAGTGGCCTCCTAATCGCCCTATCACTCACAATTGTTATCAATCACACTATGGTCTTGGATGCGGTGCTAAAAACTCAAAACACATGCCAAAATATTACAATTCACTTTGCAAAGTATTTTTAATATAACTTTTTAGCTAGAAACTATTTTTAGAATGATGTTCAAATTGACTGTCGATGTCCCTTTTGCAAGGCCATATTGCTACCTTCGGAAACAATTGGTCCATCCGCATTTGTTAAATGCTGTGCAAAAGGACGAGTGAATTTACAAGAACGTTTCGCGACATTGCAAGACATTCCAATTGGTCTTGACCTTTTGCTTCATAATCCTGCCAATTCTGCTACACTCGAACGGCTTTTAAAAAATGTACTTCGTTACAATGATCAACTCTCTTTTGGCCAACTTCGTATGGAGCGATCTTTTGACTTTCCAGACTCATATAGGATTGTCAAAACAAATAACATGTTTAACTATATGCTATTTGATTTTCGCCAACCTGGTGGACAACAACAACCAGAATTACGAGGCCAATTATACACAATACCGCCAACTTCGTCTGACATTCGACTAAATGCTCTTGCAACTGAAAATGAATTAGATGTTTGTTAAAATATATAAAAATTTGAATAATATTTGATTTATAGCCGATCCTTCTTCAAGAATTGTTTACTATTTTGAAACAAAATCATTGGATGGCAGAACTCTTCAAAATTGCCTCTGACGTTTATCAAGATCTGTCGTCTGACTTACAACTTCAGTTTAGAATGCTTGTGGTTGACGCCAATAAACGCGGCACTGAGCGCACGATTGAAAATGTTGTTTTCATATTTTACAAAAATATTAGATTTTTTAGGTTCCAGCCATTGATATTCATCCAAATGATGCTTCTGTTTTACGTCAAATACATCCTGGACGACTTGGTGTTGAAACCGCTGCTGGAAGTCAGCTTGTAGCACAGTTTTATTTGGATAATGGGGAGAATGTACCACCTGAAGGCAACTACGATGTAATTCTTACTGGACAAAAGGGAACTGGCCAAGTTAGCCTGAAATGGTGGCATCGGGCAGCGGACGCAGCGTGTTTCCCACTTCTGTATCCTAAAGGACAAAATGGATTTGGTTTTTAATAGTCAATAATTTAATAAAAATATATTTTAAGAAAATGGTTTAAAATTGATTTTGCGACCTGGCGAATCTTTGCAAGGAAGCAGACGTGTAATTGTTGGAGCCGAAGGAGAACTTAATCCCGAAATTGATCTTGGAGAAGGCGAGGAGTTCCTTCATGATATTGGAAATCATGTCAAACATCAGCGTGAACATGTATCGAGAGCACAATACTATCGCTACATGTGTCAGCAAAGAGGAACCTCATGGAAAGCGCCACATTGGCTTTGGGAGTGGAGTCAGCTCGCCCAACTTTACACAATTACTTACAACCAGAGAATGGAGGCACAAAAAGTTCAGTATATGAAGCAGTTGCAGGGGAAGTACCGTTATGTTCGACAATCTGCATTGCTGGACTGGCTCAAGAAATTATTGGAAAAACAAGGTATATAAACATAATTAATATTTACACTGTAAATTATAGGATTGCAAGGTCCCATTGGCCAAGTCTATATGACAAATGAACATTTTCGAGGATCACGCCAATATTACCAAAAGCAGTATGCTGCTTGCATGACCATCTGCAGGGAACTTGGTTCGATAGATCTACTTATCACGTACACTATGGATCCGGCTGCACCAGAGTTAAGCAATATTCTCCTTGAACATCAAAATTGGTCAGACCGCCCAATGGAAGTTTGCCGAATTTTCCTTGACAAGCTATCCGAACTCGTAAAAGACATTACTGAAAGAGAGGTTCTTGGTCCAGTCAAAGCATGGTTCCACAGCCTAGAACATCAAAAACGGTTTTTCATTCTTTATAATAATATTCACGTTTTTAGTGGGCTTCCTCACGTTCATTTTGCCGTCATCTTGGATTGGGAAAATATGCGTAAATCTGGTCGTATTACATCTAAAGAAGAATACATGGAACAATATATATCAGCTGAAATACCGGATTTACCACAACCAAACGATCGCACTGAATCGGCAGTTTCTCAAAGGCTTTTACATCAAATCGTAGTGACAAAACATGTTCATACATGTAACCAACATTGTCTTCGAGACGGAATTCGTTGTGCCAAACGTTTTCCTGTAAGAATATTTAAATGTATCTTTATGTATTTTTTAAATTAAGCACGCTTATTCTGACAATAACATTTACTCCGACAATGCTTACCCAAAATACCGACGACGTCCTCCACCAACATCGGAGATTGAACGGAAAAAGAATCCTGAATTATTTGGAAACACTCATAAATATGTTGATCGTTATGGCAAACAGCATGTTGTTACTAATCAATATGTTGTTCCATACAATCATTTTCTTCTTTCTAAATACAGATCTCAGTATATTTATATTTAAATACAATTTAACTTTGTTGTTTAGTATTAATGTTGAACTCGTGGCTGGTGACGGATGTGTGAAATATGTGACAAAATATGTTATGAAAGGAGCCGACATGGCATTCATTAGAGTTGAACAAGAAGGATTTGAAGGTGGTGCTTGGCGCTATGACGAGTTTCATCAACTGCGACTTGCACGTTACATCACATCTATGGAGGCTTTTTTGTCCCTTTGGGGTACAAAATTGGTCGTGAGATCTCATATAGTATTTATACCATCTATTTTTGTATAATTTATTCCGTTTAGGTAGACGAACTGGACATTCATGGACCTCAGGGTCATCATGTTGCTATTGAAGAAGGCAGAGAGTTAGAAATTGCTGAGGATTTACAACGACGATTAAATGAAGGAGAAGAACGCCGCACCCAATTAACTGCCTATTTCGATTTTAATCGTAACAGACAATTAATTGGTGAACCATCTGCAGGCTTGACTTATGCTAATGCATACAAACAACTCCGCTACAATGTCCATAAAAAGAACTGGCAATTCTATGTTGATCCTAACCAACATCAGAAGAAACTTTGTCGAATACGTACTGTTTCGCCAACGAACTTAGAGCTTCTTGCAATTAGAGTATTTAAAATCAATCTTTTAAATAAACTTTAACTTTAGATCTTGCTAACTGTTGTTGTTGATCCCACTTGCTGGGAGGACCTGCGCTCTTTTGAAGATGTTGTCTACCCAACATTTTTAGAAGCTGCTAAGGCGCGAGGACTGATGTCTGATGATATTATTTGGAGAAGAACGATTCAAGAAGCATTTGATTCGAATAAGCGCATCCAACAGCGCATACGTTGGCTTGCCATGTTCTTTGGTTCCACAAATTTGACTAATCCTACTGCTTTGCTTGACTATGTTATTCAATTGCCGGAAGATTGGCTTGTATGTATCGTGTTAAATATTTTGTTTAAATTTAAATTTAGTATGGAACACGTGTTGCTCAGTTAGATTTTGAATCCCGTCGCGACTATGTTTTGTGCAATATGGAATGGTTTCTAAGGGCAAATGGAATTAGACCTGATGAGATTGAAAGGGAGGATGGTACCTTTGAAACGGCTTGTGAGAGGATTCGGTAAAGATTATGCCTTCGAATTTAATCTATATTTGTTATAATAGTCTTCCACGTCCATCTTGCCGAAACATCCAACCTGAACTTCTTAATGATGCTGAAATAGATCCTGAAATGATGATACGAACACATGTTGATAGACCTTTTCTAGAAGAACACCAAAGAGGCTCAACGCAAGATTACTACCTTCGCCTGTTTTACAGTGATCCTCGCCCAACTGAGGAACAACAACATTTTATTGATGAAATTGTTCGTGGTATGTGGAGCGCGCGTCATGTCATTGACGGTTCTGAAACATCTTTTGCGCAAGACATTCCCCGCTATTTCTTCATAACAGGAGAAGGAGGTTCTGGCAAGACGTTCATGTATAATGTATGTTATACAATTAAATTTAGTATAAAAATTTCATTTATAGAAATTGATTGCTTTTCTGCACGCAAATGAATTCAAGATAATGCCTATGGCTAGCACTGGCATTGCCGCTGAACTTCTTTATGGAGGCGCCACTGTGCATAAACGACTTTGTCGTCAAAAACATGTTGATTCTTCAACCAAGCCATTCGTCGACTACCGAAGCCAATTTGCTGATACGTTGCGTAAATTGCACGGCATTATTATAGATGAAGTTAGTATGCAACACAAAGATGTGTTGGAATTTGTCGATCTTCTCTTTCGTTCTGTTGTTCATCGTTCTTTGAAAAATGTACCTTTTGGTGGAAAAGTAAAATTATAAATACTAATTTACAGTAATAAACATTTTAAGTGTGTTGTTCTTGGAGGCGATTGGAAACAATTACTTCCTGTAGTTGCTGGTGGAACATTGTTACATCAGTTCGATGCTTCAATCAAGAACACTGCGATTTTCAAGAATTTTGTTACACGTAAACTTCAATCTAATCTAAGACTACAAGCTGGACAAGAACAATACAGGATTTTATTGAAATGCGTCGGAACTGGAGTTTTGAATGATGCTGATGATCGCGTTCAGCTCCCTGTTAGCATTTGTGTTAACTCGAGAGAGGACTTGATAAATTTCGTTTATCCACGTGATCTACTTCAATCAGCACTTGACAAATGGGAAGAGTTTTGCGGCAGAGCCATCTTATGTCCTTTGAACACTGAAACCTTTGAAATGAATAATATAATTTTGGTAATACTTTCGTTAAATTAAGTCTTATTTAACTTATGATTAAATAGGATCGAATTAATGGACAAGAAAGAACATATTATTCGGTCACAACACCTATTATGGATGATGCAAACCTTGAAAATAATATTTCTGATGTCGACCATGAAAATCTGACACGGCAAACACCGCCTGGCGTCCCAGAGCATTTGCTTCGAGTACGCGTTGGATCAATCATGATGTTGATAATAAATCTATCTGTAATTATTTCATTTTAATTGTGGTTTGATCATTGAATTGTAGGTACAAAATGGATTATGCAATGGAACGCGTGTTCAGATTATAGGTCTTGGCCATAATTTGATTCGATGTCGTGTGCTAACAGGTTCTGGAAAAGGTTCTGACTGTGATCTCTTTCGGACACGCTTCTTATATGGCTCTGATCCGAAAGCACCTCAAGAAGGAATGGTTAGATGTGAAAGAATTCAATTTCCGTTACGTCCAGGCGCCGTCATGACAATTAACAAGTCTCAAGGGTAAATAATCTTATAAAAATATTTATAAAAAATATATTTTAGCCAAACACTTTCTCGCGTTGGGGTTGCACTCGACCATTCACAGTGCTTCTCTCATGGTCAACTCTATGTGGCTCTTTCAAGAGCACGTGACGCAGAAAGTGTTAAGGTTGCAACACTCCGCAAAGATCGCAGAGTGAAGAATCCAGTCATTCCTGCAATGATTGACGAAGAAGACTTCAACGAGCTTGGGCCAATGGAACTCGCCATGTCATCCGGCGATGAACCAGTTCTAATCGAACGAATACCACACCAACAGGTACCTTTTTAAAAATATTTACAAATTATTAATTAAAATTTAAGACAACAACATCGTCTACTGCTTTAATCACACAACAGCCAACAACATCGGCTAATGCTATAATTCAACCAATGCCAACAACATCGGCTACTGATCATTTACATGCAACAACATCGCCAAATATTGAACAGAACAAACAGCAAAGAGCCGCTGATTTTCCACCTTATTTCCTTGATAACGTTACTGGAGATGGAGATTGTCTATTTCGGTTTAACTAATATTGTTTATTTTTAAAATAAATTATATAGGTCAATTGTTCGTGCTTTATACGCCGGATCGGAAAACTTAGCTTTACACGGTGATTATTTATATGAAGATTCTCAACGCGGATTAAGAAGACTGATTGCTCGCCGTTATCAAGAAGACCTGCACAACATCGCAGATGACCAACTCACCGACGAACTCATTCATGAGATCGAATGGGATGCACCGCATATTCGTCAGGCAGGGCTTCGTTTGGACGTAACAGACCCTCGAAGATCCATGCGAGAATATAGTCTTCATATGATGCAGCCGGCAATGAACAACAACACAAGATATGGATCTCACCTTGAAGTCCGGTATGCCGAAATTGTACTTAATCGCCGAATTCTCATCGTTGAAAATCTCCGACGGCGCGTGGTTGATGCAAATGGACGTAGTCAATGGAGAAATATGTCAAATGAATACCAAGGAATTTTCCTCTCGCCTGGGCTTTCAGCAGAAGAGATGGGTTTGACAACTATTACGGACTTTGGCCAAATATTTCAAATATTACGTGCACACAATCTGGACAATACCATCGTCCTGCGTCTAGAAGGCATACACTACAGACCAATATATTTGGTAGAATATTTTTCAAATAATATACATTAATTAAAAATTTAAGCGTCCAATGCCTGAAGAACATATTGAAGACAATGTTAGGAGTTTGAATCTGCTAGGAGAAGTTCCGGATGAACCTTGGACTCCGCAATGATTATTTTTAAAATGCTATTTAGATGTTTGGAAAGTTTTGCGAAATTTGATTCTGTGTTGTGATTGTCTATGATTTGATCGGAAAAATTGTAAGCAGTTGAAATTTGTTAAGTATATTTAAAAATTTTGTTTTAAAGGATTTTTTATGTTGTGTTATTTTTTGGATGATATTCGCTTGGACTTTTTATGTTATTTGGATTGTTTATTTTTTTGGTTGTTTTGGTTTACAATTTGTTTGGATTTTAGATTAGTTGGATTTCTGGAATATATGTCTTTGGATGTTTGGGTTATAAGATTTTTGTATGGTTTGGATTATGAGTTTTTGAGTTTTTTGAAGAAAATTGAGAATTGTTTGGATAAATGTTAAGAATTGTTTGGCTTATTAATAAAATTACCATTTTTAGGACTATAGTGATTTGTTTGGAACAGTTTTGGTTGTTGGATTATTTTATGGTTGGAGTTTACGTTGTTTAGATGGCTGATTTTAGTGCGTTTGATGTTTTGGATTTTATGTTTATTTGATGTTTTGGATTATACGTTTTTTGGATTTTTGGCAAATAATTTGAGAAGTGTTTGGATAACTGTATGTAGTTTAAATTCTTAATTAAATTTAAAATTTTTGTTCAGAAGGAAATGTGATTTATTTTGCTATATTTTGGATGATGAATTATTTTTGGATTGAATTTTATGTGGTTTGGATGGTTGATTTATATTTAGTTGAATATTTTGGATTATAAGTTTTTCGGGTTTTTGGAAAAGAAATTGAGAATTGTTTAGATAAATGTATGTAGTTTAAATTCTTAACAAAATTTAAAATTTTGTTCAGGAGCTAATGTGATTTATTTGGAGTTGAATATTTTGGATTTATGATTTATTTGGAGTTGAATATTTTGGATTTATTTGGAATATATTTTGGTTGTTTAGGATGTTTGAGGTATTAATTCATTGGATTTTATCTATTTTTATTTCTTTGGATATTTTGAGTTTTAATTCTTTGCTGTGCAATTCTTTAAATTCTTTATTTGTTTTTTTTGGATATTTTGAATGTTAAAATTATTTTTTGGTATAGATATTTGTGATATTATTTTGTTGTTTATTTTTTTTTCTATTTTAATTTTAATATGTTAATGTTATTTTATATATTGAGCCACTAAAAAATTATATCTACTTTTTGTTTATTCAAGTTACAATAACTTTTATTTTAGGTGTGGGGAGGGATGTGTAATGCATCTCACTCATTCCTAAGAATTCAAATTTCTTTACTTTTTGGCTCCTTATGTTTTTTCTCAATAAGTATACTTTGTTTAATTTATTTTGTGTTATTTTGTTTTATGTTTATTTTTTTTTGCTTTCTTTAATTTAATAATATTAGCTGCCTTATTTATATTGAGCCAGAAAAATTTTTATTTAAATTTTGTTAATTAAGTTACAATAACTTTTATTTTAGGTTTGGGGAGGGATGTGTAATGCATCTCACTCATTCCTAAGAATTTAAATTTTTATCAATTTTTGGCTCCTTATACTTTTTTATTAATTATGTTTTGTTTAGCTTATTTTTCGTTTAATTTGTTTTTTTATTGTTTCTTTATTTGCTTACTATTTAATTTAATTTTAAATTTCATTTTTATATATTGAGCCAAAAAATTATATTTAAATTTTCTTTAAAATATATTTAAATGTTGTTTTTAAAGTAACATAACTTTATTTTAGGTTTGGGGAGGGATGTGTAATGCATCTCACTCATTCCTAAGAATTCAAATTTCTCTGCTTTTTGGCTCCTTATATTTTTTGTTATATTTTGTTTAAATTATTTTTTAAATTATTTATTTTAATGTTTTTATAAAAAAATTTTTGGATAATAAATTTTGAATATTTATTGTATTACGTATTATTATTAATAGTATTGATCTCTAAGAATCTAAGACTTACTTTATATTGAGTTATTTTTTAAATAGAAATTTCTTCATATATCCTAAATAAAAAATCAAATTTTTTTTAAATCTAATCTTCATCGAAAATTATACACAACTTTTTTGAATTATATAACATTTTCTTCTATTGAAGATAACTCGATATTAAAACGATGGAATGAACCAAACTTCTCGGACAGGACAAGACACTGAAAGTGTTCAAAGATGTCCAACAAGATTTTTTAATATTTTATCTCTACCCCAAATTATTGAATTTTAAAAAATTCCAAAATATGTCTGAGAATGAAATATTTCTAAAACTCTAACTTTGTTGAAAATTTTTTTAGAATTTTTCTGACAACGAATTCAGGTTTAGCGTATACAATTCCACTATAAAACACATTTTTTCAGTTAAAATTTAAAAATTTTGTTCCTTCGATATTTTCCAAAGAGTACCCCTTTGTAATAAAAATCGAAAATGCTTAAATGGCTATAATTTTTTAAGGGATTGATATTTTCGTATAAAGTTTTTTTGTAAAAAAGAGCAAAAAATTAGAAATTTTTTAAGATCAAGAAACTTTGAAAATTTTCTTAACTGGAGGAGTAGGGGTCAATTTTTAAAAAATCCAAAAATTTTCAGTTTTTTGGAAAATTTTTTGGTTTTTCGAGATTGGAGCTGAGTGATATTATTTTTCCTGTAAAATGCCTATTTTTCTACATGTTATAGAAATTTAAAATATTTAAAAAAGTTATACTTTGAAAAAGTTATAATAAAATTTTGAATTTTCATTGTATTAAGTATTATTATTAATAGTATTGATTTCTACAGAATCTAACTTTGTTGCAAATTTTTTAGAATTTTTCTGACAACGAATTCAGATTTAGCGTATGCAATTCCACTATAAATCACATTTTTTCATCTAAAATAAAAAAATTTTGTTTCCTCGATTTTTTTTCAAAGGGGTACCCCTTTTCAAAAAAATCGGAAATGCTTAAGTGGCTATAACTTTTTTAAGGATTGATGTTTTTATATACTGTTTCTTTTAAAAACAAGAGCATTAAATTAGAAATTTTTTAAGATCAAAATACTTTGAAAATTTTCTAACATAGTGCAGTAGGGTTCGATTTTTAAAAAATCCAAAATTTTTCGGTTTTTTGAAAAATTTTTTGGTTTTTTGACATTAAGGCTGAATGAAATTATTTTTTCTTTAAAGGGTCTATTTTTCTGTATATTATAATATTTTAAAATATTCAAAAAAGTTATACTTTGAAAAAGTTATGATTTTTTAAAAATTTAGAGTAATTTTTCGTCCATGATTTTCGGCCAAAAATTTAATTTTCTAAAAATAAAGATAAATAGGTCAAATGATATATCATTCGAAAGCTCTTATTAAGCTGAGTCTAAAAATAATATTAGTAAAATTTTACGACCAACTTTGACAAAGTTAAAAATAAATTTTTTTCAATTTAAACAGTAATCCTCATAAAGCCTGAGGCTGAATATTTCTAAGACTCTAACTTTGTGGAAAAATTTTTTAACATTTTTCTGTGAACGGATTCGAATTCAGCGTATGCGGTTACACTATAAATCATATTTTTTAGCTAAAATTATAATAAAATTTTCCCCCCGATTTTTTTCATAAGGCTACACCCCTTTTCAAAAATATCCGGAAATGTCTGAATTGCAATAACTTTTTAATAAATTTATATTTTCGTATGTAGTTTTTTTCATGCATAATAGCAAAAAATTACAAATTTTTTAAGATGAAGAAACTTTGAAAATTTCTTACCTGGAGGAGTAGGGCTCAATTTTTAAAAAATACGAAATTTTTCAGTTTTTTTCAAAAATTTTTGCGTTTTTGTCATTGTAGCTGAGTGAAATTATTTTTTTTGTAAAGAGCCTGTTTTTCTACATAATATAAAAATTTAAAATATTTAAAAAAGTTATACTTTGAAAAAGTTATGATTTTTTAAAAATTTCGAGCAATTTTTCGACTAATGTTTTCAGGCCAAAAATTTATTTTTCATAAAATAAAGATAAATGGGTCAAATGATATATCATTCGAAAGCTCTTATCAAGCTGAGTCTCAAAATAATTTTTATAAAATTTTCCAATCAACTTTGACCATGTTAAAAAATAAATTTCAGTCAAATTAAACAATGATCCTCATAAAAGTGTTAATAACAATTTTTTACGAGTTTTCTTAAACTTTTTATATACCCAACCTTATACCCAGTACCAAACACGCTAGAGACAGCAGTTTCCCCCATGCCCAGTGGCAACGCCCCGAACGCTAGTTATCTATATATAAAAAAACGCGACCTAAAAAAACATTTTTTTTAAATAACTTTTTTTCGGATCGGTCAATCTTTTTGAAATTTTTTTTACAGAACAATGATCTCCTATGAACCAACTTTGCTGTTGAGGTCGAATTTCGACTATTTCGGGAATGTCGAAATGTCGAAAAGTCGAAACACGAAATTGAGGATGAATGTCCCAAAACGAAATTGGAAAAATAAGGTGTTGGAAGATGAAATGTACCCCGTTTAATTTGGGATAGATTAACTGGAGCACTTTTTCGAATTCGATTTTCCTAACCCGAAATATTTTCGGTCGAAGTAGGCACTACCCACTTTTTTTTGATTTTTGCAAAATTGTTCGTTTTTTCGACATTTCGACATGAAGACGAAATGAAAAAAAACGATTTTGACTACTGCGATAGAGCAGAGAATTCTCTATCGAATGACCGAGAGACTTTGAAATTTGGACTTTCCGTTCGAAAGTTATGGCTCCCCAAAATGTCAAAATTTACCAAAAATTTTGATCAAAATTTTCTACTTTTTTGGGTACCCTGGGAAAGAAAAAATAGGGCTCGACTCGAAAGTCGGATCCGGACAAACTTTTTTTTGTATGAGAGAGGATATTTGGGACCATAGAGGAAAACTATAGAGAGGTTCGAAAAGTCGACTTAAGTTGGTCAAAAGTCGAATGTGACGAAAATGTCAAAGAAAAATTTTTACATTTCGACATGATCCCGAACTCGTACGAGTTCGACCTTTCCTGAAGGTTAAATCTAGACTGAATTTCGCGTCGATTAAAAAAAAGTTCATGCAAATCCGATATTCCATTAGTGAGTTATGCGTGACACAACGAAACGGGGTAAAGACGAATTGGGATTTAGTAGGGGTGAATTAGGACAAAACGTCCGTGCAACAAAAGATCACTTTTTTCCTGCTGATATAAAAATTCCGAATTTGATTTTATACTAGGTAATCGAATATGGGGAGTTCGAAAAAATTATTTTTAGACAGGACACTTGAGTCTCAGAAGAGTTATATGAGTCTGAGTGCAAAAAAGAGTGATTTTTTGATTTTTCTTCGATATTTCGACATAAAGTCGAAATCCTAAAATATTTTATTTAGTACCTTTGAATGGCCATCTGATTCTCTATCGAATAACGTGAAATCTGTGCGCAACGGATTATTAGTTCGGAAGTTATAATAGTGTAAAATGTCAATTTTTTGCTGAAGCAACTTTTTGCTTCAGTTTTTAATTGAAGCAACTTTTTGCTTCAGATTTTGATTTGAAGCACATTTTTTGTGCTTCAGATTTTGATTTGAAGCATATTTTTTGTGCTTCAGATTTTGATTAGAAGCACATTTTTTGTGCTTCAGATTTTGATTTGAAGCATATTTTTTGTGCTTCAGATTTCGATTTGAAGCACATTTTTTGTGCTTCAGATTTTGATTTGAAGCACATTTTTTGTGCTTAAGATTTTGATTTGAAGCATATTTTTTGTGCTTCAGATTTTGATTAGAAGCACATTTTTTGTGCTTTAGATTTTGATTTGAAGAATATTTTTTGTGCTTCAGATTTTGATTAGAAGCACATTTTTTGTGCTTCAGATTTTGATTTGAAGCACATTTTTTGTGCTTCAGATTTTGATTAGAAGCACATTTTTTGTGCTTCAGATTTTGATTAGAAGCACTTTTTTTGTGCTTCAGATTTTGAGTTGAAGCACATTTTTTGTGCTTCAGATTTTGATTTGAAGCATATTTTTTGTGCTTCAGATTTTGATTAGAAGCACATTTTTTGTGCTTCAGATTTTGATTTGAAGCATATTTTTTGTGCTTCAGATTTTGATTAGAAGCACATTTTTTGTGCTTCAGATTTTGATTAGAAGCACATTTTTTGTGCTTTAGATTTTGATTTGAAGCATATTTTTTGTGCTTCAGATTTTGATTAGAAGCACATTTTTAGTGCTTCAGATTTTGATTTGAAGCATATTTTTTGTGCTTCAGATTTTGATTAGAAGCACATTTTTTGTGCTTCAGATTTTGATTTGAAGCATATTTTTTGTGCTTCAGATTTTGATTAGAAGCACATTTTTTGTGCTTCAGATTTTGATTAGAAGCACATTTTTTGTGCTTTAGATTTTGATTTGAAGCATATTTTTTGTGCTTCAGATTTCGATTTGAAGCACATTTTTTGTGCTTCAGATTTTGATTTGAAGCATATTTTTTGTGCTTCAGATTTTGATTAGAAGCACATTTTTTGTGCTTCAGATTTTGATTTGAAGCATATTTTTTGTGCTTCAGATTTTGATTAGAAGCACATTTTTTGTGCTTCAGATTTTGATTAGAAGCACATTTTTTGTGCTTTAGATTTTGATTTGAAGCATATTTTTTGTGCTTCAGATTTTGATTAGAAGCACATTTTTTGTGCTTCAGATTTTGATTAGAAGCACATTTTTTGTGCTTCAGATTTTGATTAGAAGCACATTTTTTGTGCTTCAGATTTCGATTAGAAGCACATTTTTTGTGCTTCAGATTTCGATTAGAAGCACATTTTTTGTGCTTCAGATTTCGATTTGAAGCACATTTTTTGTGCTTCAGATTTTGATTTGAAGCACATTTTTTGTGCTTCAGATTTTGATTTGAAGCACATTTTTTGTGCTTAAGATTTTGATTTGAAGCATATTTTTTGTGCTTCAGATTTTGATTAGAAGCACATTTTTTGTGCTTTAGATTTTGATTTGAAGCATATTTTTTGTGCTTCAGATTTTGATTAGAAGCACATTTTTTGTGCTTCAGATTTTGATTTGAAGCACATTTTTTGTGCTTCAGATTTTGATTAGAAGCACATTTTTTGTGCTTCAGATTTTGATTAGAAGCACTTTTTTTGTGCTTCAGATTTTGATTTGAAGCACATTTTTTGTGCTTCAGATTTGATTTGAAGCATATTTTTTGTGCTTCAGATTTTGATTAGAAGCACATTTTTTGTGCTTCAGATTTTGATTTGAAGCATATTTTTTGTGCTTCAGATTTTGATTAGAAGCACATTTTTTGTGCTTCAGATTTTGATTAGAAGCACATTTTTTGTGCTTCAGATTTTGATTTGAAGCATATTTTTTGTGCTTCAGATTTTGATTAGAAGCACATTTTTTGTGCTTCAGATTTTGATTAGAAGCACATTTTTTGTGCTTTAGATTTTGATTTGAAGCATATTTTTTGTGCTTCAGATTTTGATTTGAAGCACATTTTTTGTGCTTCAGATTTTGATTTGAAGCATATTTTTTGTGCTTCAGATTTTGATTAGAAGCACATTTTTTGTGCTTCAGATTTTGATTTGAAGCACATTTTTTGTGCTTCAGATTTGATTTGAAGCATATTTTTTGTGCTTCAGATTTTGATTAGAAGCACATTTTTTGTGCTTCAGATTTTGATTTGAAGCATATTTTTTGTGCTTCAGATTTTGATTAGAAGCACATTTTTTGTGCTTCAGATTTTGATTAGAAGCACATTTTTTGTGCTTTAGATTTTGATTTGAAGCATATTTTTTGTGCTTCAGATTTTGATTAGAAGCACATTTTTTGTGCTTCAGATTTTGATTTGAAGCATATTTTTTGTGCTTCAGATTTTGATTAGAAGCACATTTTTTGTGCTTCAGATTTTGATTTGAAGCATATTTTTTGTGCTTCAGATTTTGATTAGAAGCACATTTTTTGTGCTTCAGATTTTGATTAGAAGCACATTTTTTGTGCTTTAGATTTTGATTTGAAGCATATTTTTTGTGCTTCAGATTTCGATTTGAAGCACATTTTTTGTGCTTCAGATTTTGATTTGAAGCATATTTTTTGTGCTTCAGATTTTGATTAGAAGCACATTTTTTGTGCTTCAGATTTTGATTTGAAGCATATTTTTTGTGCTTCAGATTTTGATTAGAAGCACATTTTTTGTGCTTTAGATTTTGATTTGAAGCATATTTTTTGTGCTTCAGATTTTGATTAGAAGCACATTTTTTGTGCTTCAGATTTTGATTAGAAGCACATTTTTTGTGCTTCAGATTTTGATTTGAAGCACATTTTTTGTGCTTCAGATTTTGATTAGAAGCACATTTTTTGTGCTTCAGATTTTGATTAGAAGCACTTTTTTTGTGCTTCAGATTTTGAGTTGAAGCACATTTTTTGTGCTTCAGATTTTGATTTGAAGCATATTTTTTGTGCTTCAGATTTTGATTAGAAGCACATTTTTTGTGCTTCAGATTTTGATTTGAAGCATATTTTTTGTGCTTCAGATTTTGATTAGAAGCACATTTTTTGTGCTTCAGATTTTGATTAGAAGCACATTTTTTGTGATTAATATTTTGATTTGAAGCATATTTTTTGTGCTTCAGATTTTGATTAGAAGCATCTTTTTTGTGCTTCAGATTTTGATTTGAAGCACATTTTTTGTGCTTCAGTTTTTAATTGAAGCACATTTTTTGTGCTTCAGTTTTTAATTGAAGCACATTTTTTTGCTTCAGTTTTTAATTGAAGCACATTTTTAGTGCTTCAGTTTTTAATTGAAGCACATTTTTGTGCTTTAGTTTTAATTTGAAGACAGATTTTGCTTCAATTTTTAGTTTGAAAACATTTGAATAGAAACTCAAACTATTACAAATTTCTTTTTGAAATTTTATATATTATGTATTTTTTGACATTTTTTTTAATTGAAGATGAAACTACTACAAATTTTATTTGAACTTTTATATATTATGTATTTTTTGACATTTTTTAAATTGAAGCTGAAACTAATACAAATTTTGTTTTGAAATTTAATATATTATGTATCTTTAGACACTTTTTAACTTGAAGGTGAAACTAATACTTGAAATTTTATATATTATGCATTTTTTAATTTTTTTTTGATTTTGTCCGCTTTTTCGAAACGAATAAACCTGAATTTGACTACTGCGATAAAGCATCAAATTCTCTATCAAAAGTCGGAGAAATTGTGCAAATCGGATTATTTCTTCGGGAGCTATGGTCCGAAACATGACGAACCCTCTTTTTAAATTTTTTTGATTATTGTCAGATTTTTCGAAATTCTGCCATAAATGCGAATGTAAAAATCTGATTTTAACTACTGCGTCTAAGCAGGTAATTCTCCATCAAATGACGAAAAAATTATGAAAATAGGACCAAGGGTTCGGGAGTTATAGTTCGACAAAATGTCGAAACTTGCCAAAAATGTTTATCTAAAATTTTTATTCAATTTCCAGAGTAAGTATAAATTCAGAATAGCTGTTCAAAAATAAAAAGTAATACTTGAAATTTCATATATTAAGTATAATTTGATTTGAAGCACATTTTTTGTGCTTCAGATTTTGATTTGAAGCACCTTTTTTGTGTTTCAGTTTTAATTGAAGCATATTTTTTATGCTTCAGTTTTAATTTGATCCACATTTTTTGTGCTTCAATTTATTATTTAAGCACATTTTTTGTGCTTCAGAGTTTGATTTGAAGCACATTTTTTGTGCTTCTATTTTTAATTTGAAGCACATTTTTTATGCTTCAATTTTTAATTTGAAGCACATTTTTTGTGCTTCAATTCTTAATTTGAAGCTTTTGTTTAGTTTTTAACTGAAGCAATTTTTGCTTCACTTTTTCTGTTCAGAAGTTAAAATTCGACAAGTTGCCGAATTTCCTAAAAATTTTTATCCAACATTTGTATCGGAAATATTTGTAGGAAAAATACATCTTAGCTGTTCAAACAAATAAAAAATAAAAATTGAAATTTTATATATTAAGTATAAAGTGTTAACTTTTTTTCTCATTTTCATACCTAAAATTATTTTTAATTGAATTTTTATATATTTTGTAAAATAGTCAAAAATAAGCACCAACCTGAAAATAAATTTAAATAATTTTTTCTTGGGTAGGTCGATTGAGCTGAAATTTTCTGCAAAAACATCCTCACCCGGGCCACTAAAAGTATGTTAACCAAAAGTTTCAAAATTTCGCGAAACACGGTTTTCGAAACACGAAACCGAAGTGAATGTCGTAAAACGAAATTGGACGAAATTTAGTTTTATTTGATAAAAGATGCTCCATTCAATTCTGCATCGACTAACCGAAGCACTTTTTGATTTGCACTCTCCTAACCTGAGATTTTTTCCGTGCAAAAATTTACTATCCCATTTTTTGACACTTTTGCGATTTGTTTCAGTTTTTTCGAAATTACGCCATAAATGCGAAATTGAAAAATCTGATTTTGACTACTGCGACTAAGCAGATAATTCTCTATCGAATGACGTAAAAATCCTGTAAAACTGATAATCCGTTCGGAAGTTATGGTCGAAAAAAGGTCGAAAACGCCTTTTTCAAATTTTAAAAATTTTGCCCGTTTTTTCGAAATTTCGTCATGACGACGAAACCGTAAAATTTGATTTTGACTACTGCGACTAAGCTGTGAATTCTCTATCGAATGACGGAAAAATTAAGTAAAACGGATTATCTGTTTAGGAGTTATAGTCGCCAAAATGTCGAAATACACAATTCTAAAATTTTCTCAATTTTGTCTCTTTTTTCGAAATTTCTCAATGAAAACGAAAATCAAAAAACTGCTTTTGACTACTGCGACTAAGCAGCGAATTCTCTATCGGATGACGAAAAAATTTTGAAATTTGGACCATTCCTTCGGGAGTTATGATCCGTCAAATTGACAAAATTTGCCAAAAATGACAAAATTGAAAGTGTGCCCGTTTACACTCGAATATTCGATTCCAGACTCAATTGACACTTTTAAAAGTATCTTAAAAAATTTCCCATATTATATTACATATTTTGACTAATTTTCTCGCAGAATGGATTATCTGTTAAAAAGTTGTTACGGTTTATTTGTTAAAAATAACCGAAAAAATATACCAAAATAATAAACATTTTTGCAAATCAATGGGTTCAAATTGTCAAATTTTAACAAAAAAGATGTTTTATAGTGGATTAATACATGGAGAATTCAAATCCGGTGTCAAAAAATATTTAAAAAAATTTTCCGAGAAGTTAGTGTCAAAATGACAGTTTGAGTCTCAGATAATTTCCTCGACCTTTATCTCTCTGAGACTCAAGTGTACCCCATACCAACCATGTATTTTTGGAGTCAGCAAAAGATGCCCTACAAGATACGCTATCTAAATCTCATTTCAATTTTTTGACCCGAAAAAATTTTCAATCATTTTGACGACTTAGACTCAAATATCATGGCCCAGACTCAACTGACCCTTTTGTAACTTTTTTTAAAAAATTCCCCGCAGTCGATTACATATTTGTACAAAATTTCAGCCAGATCAGCTGATCCGTTAAAAAGTTATGTTAAAATTAAAAAACCCAAAATCTGTAGAAATATATAATATTTCAATTAAGTTTTTATATATGAATTTCGAAATTTTTCCAAAATTAGGCATAATTCTGCAGAATTTTGTATGGCTGGTGAATTTCCCAGCTTATACGGGGCGAAAGCTCGATTTTTTGGTTATGGGTTAGTACCGCGAGGTCCGTTGGGACCGATGAGCGGGATCCTTAGAAAACCCTTAGGCACGAAGGTGCAGGGACGTGCGATCTTCCAATTCGGGGATCGGAGTGAACCTGTTTCCGTTTATCGGGGATAGGATGACTTCCCCCGACGGGAGTGAGCCTTTGGATGGTGTGCATCCAAATGAGTCCCGGCTCTCGGAGGGCGCGGGTGGGGTGAGCCCGGTGGCCGTGCTGGATGGACGAAGGCGCTATGCGGAGACTTTGTCTCTGGGCTCTTAGCCTCGTCTTGAAGGATCACACGGTCAGCGGTACGGAGTAAGAAAAAGCATGGTATCACCGGCCATGCAACCCCACTGGAGTCCCTGCCATGTTCGTGGATAAGCTTCGGCTTATTCACCTCACCCTGACGTCCGAAGCGTATGGGGTGTGATGGCATACTTCCAAACGCGCCGGAATAAAACCTGGCAGCTCGATGTTCGCCCTGGTGTGGCAACTCCCGAAGCTTGCAAGCAGGTCCTTGATCTCCGATGGTCAAAGCCAACTGATGGCTAAGCTATCAGGAGGCATGAACTTGGTAGATAAGTTCGCTTATCGACCTGTAGTTCGCGGGAGCTACAGGGCCAGGTTCATGCACTCTTGCATCACGTATTGGATGCACAGGCCATAACTCTTAAAGGGTGTATGTCTGGTGGATTCATGGCATTCTCTATGTGGTGTAAGACTCCTGGTACGTTTGGTCCTCTCGGTTTGAATCCACTGGGCATGCATCCGAAATTATTACTTTTCGTCAACATTCAATATGGATCGTCTACACGTCTACAATCAATATGTCAGAACATGCAACAAGAAGGAGCTGTACATGGATACGTGGGTTAAAAGTGTTAATTGAATCTTAAAATTGGGATTTGAGTCTTGAAACTTTTAGATGTTTATTAGTCATTATAAGTCTGAAAACAGTATAGGGGAGGGTTTTTGGGTCTTTAAAAGACATTTTTGTCAAGGTGAATTTTTGAAGAATTTGGGGGTTTTCTGGGTCTCGGAGCAGAGATACGAACTTCTAAGTGTGTTTTTCGGATTCCTCGACCAAACTTTACCCCCCTTTAATAAACCCCCAAATTCTAACGGTTAAGCTCTATCTTTAACGGGAAAAAAGTTATGCTTGAAAGTTTGACATCTCAGGGTAACTTTTTCAAGTGTGGGGTATAATTGAAATGGATAGTTTAAAATAAGCTTATTTAACATGATATTGATAATTATTAACAAAATTAATAGTTAAGAGTCTTATTTTTACTAAAATTCGGTTTTATTTAAAAATTGCTTAAATTCGTGTTCGCGGTTTTTGGTCGACTTGCGTTTACTTTTTCGTTTATAACTTTCGGAAAAAAACTAGCAGGGAGATTGTTTATATCTCATTCGAAAGCTAATAAATAGGGCTTCAAAACGTACCATAAATTATAAAATTAAAAAATTTTTTAGTGCCAAAAATGTTGGGTGCCGGACGTATGACCCCCTAAAAATAAAAAAATATTTTTTTGAAAAATTTGTTTTAATGCGATTTTTTGATTTAAGAATATTCAATGATTGTGTTTAATTGGGGAAAAACTATTTTAATTGTCATTAGTCTTAGAACGCATATTTGAGATTTTTAAAATTCTAAATACTTTTAACCATTTTTTAGCTTAGTTGTGTTGATTTGCTCAATATATTTTATTGTTGGCTTGATGTTTCTATATGATTACAGTTAGTTAACGTTTTTTTAAATTTAATTATTGTTTTTATTAGTTTTTGGCTAAATTCGTGTTCGCGGTTTTGGGTCGACTTGCCTTGACTTTTTCGATTATAACTTTGTCTAAAATCATAGAAACGAGGTTGTTTATATATCATTCGAAAGCTGATAAATAGGCCCTCAAAAGGACCATAAATTATGGGATTAAAAATTTTTTTAGTGCCAAAAATATTGGGTGGTAGATGTATGACCCCCTAAAAATTCAAAAATATTTTTTTGAGAAATTTTTATTTTAATGCGATTTTTTGATTTAAGAATATAAATTGAGTTAGTTTTATTTGGAAAAAATGTTTTAATGGTATTTTAATCGTAAAAATTCCATTTGAGTATCCTCAAAATTCCAAAAATTTTCAATTAATTTTTTAGCTTAGTTAGATTGCTTTGCTATTTGTAACGTATTTTTAATTTAAATATAGTTTGTATGCGATCAATTATACAATCAAACTGCTTCAAGTTTTGCTTGCTGACTCAATTATTGACAATTTTTTAATTATTAATGATTTGCTTTAACTTTTTAAAGTTAGTTTTATTTATATTTTCCAGTTTCAATAGTTTATTTTAAGGTTATTAAAATGCCCATTTGGTTTGTTTATTGTTACTTATTGCATGTTCTTTTAGATTTAAATTTGTTTATATATTTAATGTATGTCGATTTTCGTTTTTGTTTTTAATTGTATAATTTCAAGATATTATAATTGATATTACAATTTTTTATTATTGAATATTTTTACGTTTAACTTCTTGCGACAATTTATTTACAACAATGATTTGCTTCAAGTATTGCTTGCTGGCTTAATTATTTGACAATATTTCAATCAATTATGATTTTCTGTATGTTCTTATTTATATTGTTTTGATTTCCAATTTTTATAGTTTAATTTAAAGTTTAATTGGATTTGCACATATTAATGCATATACAACCAGTTAAGGCTTTGGATTACGGGTTGCTAAGTTCGTTAGCTTTTGTTTAATTTATTAGTTTTAATAGTATTTAATTAAGTTATTATTGATTGCTTTGATTATTTGGTTTATATGGTGAGTCGTTTCAATTATTTAAATTTTGTTTCAATTAATTAGAGTTTATTTTTTTGTTTTCATGTTTTCACTTTATTAATTTTAAGATATTTACATGGGTTGTAACAATGTGTACAGGTTTATTGTTAAATTAGGGACCCTGAGAAGCCGACAGTTGAATGTTTATCAGAGGCTGTCGATGGAGGGTGGTGCGCGTTTCCGCAAGCCTCCACGAAGGTGAATAGCACCGGGCTGCGCACTGGGCAACTTTTATCCATTTTTCGTTAATAGTGGATAAAAGGCTAAGTCTACCTCAAAAAGAGGGAGACAGCGGAATAGGTTTAAGACTATAATTTATTATTACTTAATTATAATAAGCTAAGAAGAATATTTTAATAATTTTATTTCAAATATATAGTTTTAATAAAATTTGTTAATATGTTTTTAATTTAGTTTAGGAATAGAGCATGCTTTAAGATGAATATTGTCTTTGTTCTTATCATATTATTAATTAAACATATTCTGATTTTTATATTTTTATTATATTTTACTTCTTTTATTACCATAATTAATAAAAATTTACTTTTGTGGAATAAAATTTTATTTTTATAAATTTATGCAAAATCACGTTTCTTTAGTTGTCGTTTCATCAAATTTATCATATTTTTTTCTCGAACATTATAATATTTTTTATTTATATTTTTAGCTCTAAATTTTACTTTGATATTAGATTTTATTTAATATGGTTTCTAAAGAACAAAAGAGGCGCGAAAAAAAACGTCTTGATTCTCGAAAACGAAGAAGTGATACTGCTTCAGTCTGTTCAGAAGAAATTGTTCCAGATAAACGTTTAAATGTTAAAAATGAAGATCAAAGTATTCAGAATTATCTAAAAATATTTTTCTTATATTTTTTTAAAGGCTCAATACATTCTGAAGTTTTCACTGCACCTGTAACTCCGTCGCACAGTCATGACCAAATTTCTGAAATTTTTGAAGGTACCTATCGATTAGAAATACGATTAATTATTTTAATCTATAGATAATATAGTAACAAATAAAGGAGGAAGACCGTGTAAGAGTAAGCGTGTTGGGTCCGGCAGGAAGTCCAAGAATCTTGACCCAGTTTCTCAGACAGCTGAAGATTTTGAAAATGAAGTTATCCAAGGAATTGCTCGCGAATTAGATCTTGATGATATTGGTTTTTAATATTTATTACGTTATGACTTGATAATTTTAGAATCTATTGAATCTACTTCACAAATAAGTGTTTCAACAGTTACTTTGCGCCGTTCCACTCGACATTCAAGCACTATATCGCGTTTTTCTGATATGAGTTTTTCGGATAAATGGCCCTCACATCGGCCTATTGCTAATAACTGTTCAAGAGTTCATAAAGGCCTTGGATGTGGTGCCAAAAATTCAAATCATATGCCAACATATTACAATTCTCTTTGCAAAGTATATCTATTAAAATTTTTGCCTAAACAATTTTTTAGAATAATATTTTGGTTGACTGCCGTTGTCCATATTGTAAGGCCCTTTTATTACCAGCAGAAACGATTGGTCCGGCTGCTTTCGTTAAATGTTGTGCAAAAGGAAGAGTGAATTTAACCGAGCGTTTCGCTTCTTTGCAAGATTTACCAATTGGTATTGATCTCATGCTTCACAATCCTGCTAATTCTTCGACAAGAGACCGTCTTTTTAAAAATGTATTGAGATATAACGACCAACTCTCATTCGGCCAAATTCGTATGGAGCGAACTTTTGACTTTTCTGACTCATATCGAATCGTCAAAACGAATAACATGTTTAACTATATGCTATTTGATTTTCGCCAGCCTGGTGGACAACATCAACCTGAATTACGAGGCCAACTGTACACAATACCGCCAAATTCATCTGAAATTCGACTAAACGATTTATCTACAGAGAATGAATTAGATGTTTGTTTAAATATATAATAATTCGAAAAATATTTTGCTTTTAGCCTATTATTCTGCAAGAGCTGTTTAGCATTTTGAAACAAAACCATTGGATGGCTGAACTTTTTAAAATTGCCTCAGACGTGTATCAAGATCTTTCGGCCGACTTACAGCTTCAGTTCCGAATGCTTGTAGTTGATGCCAATAAACGCGGAACTGAGCGCACTATTGAAAACGTTATTTATTAAATTTTATTTAAATTAACAAAAAATTTTAGGTTCCACCCATTGATATTAATCCAAATGATGCTTCTGTTTTACGCCAAATTCATCCTGGACGCCTTAGTGTTGAGACAGCTGCAGGAAACCAACTTGTCGCCCAATTTTATTTGGATAATGGTGAAAATGTACCACCTGAAGGCAAGTATGATGTGATTCTTACAGGACAAAAGGGAACTGGTCAAGTTAGTTTAAAATGGTGGCATCGTGCGGCGGACGCAGCGTGTTTCCCACTTCTGTATTCAAAAGGACAAAATGGATTTGGTTTTTAATAGTCAATTATTTAATAAAAATATATTTTAAGAAAATGGTATAAAGCTTATATTGCGACCAGGAGAATTTTTACAAGGAGCTAGACGTGTAATTGTTGGAAATGATGGAGAAATTGATCCGGAAATTGATCTTGGTGAAGGAGAGGAGTTCCTCCATGACGTTGACAATCAGGCAGAACATCAGCGTGAAAATGTCTCGAGAGCTCAATACTTTCGTTACATGTGTCAACAAAGAGGATCCTCATGGAAAGCGCCACACTGGCTTTGGGAGTGGAGTCAGCTTGCCCAACTTTACACAATTACTTACAATCAACGAATGGAAGCTCAAAAAGTCCAATATATGAAACAACTTCAAGGAAAATATCGTTATATCCGTCAAGCTGCTTTGTTGGATTGGCTAAAAAAACTGTTGGAAAAACAAGGCATATAAACATATTTAATAAATATAAAAATAAATTATAGGATTGCAAGGACCTATTGGCCAAGTGTATATGACCAACGAACATTTTAGAGGATCTCGTCAATACTACCAAAAGCAGTATGCTGCTTGCATGACCATCTGCAGGGAAATTGGCTCGATTGATCTTCTGATCACATACACTATGGATCCGTCTGCACCAGAATTAAGTGATATACTTCTCGAACATCAAAACTGGTCAGACCGCCCAATGGAAATCTGTCGCATATTTGTTGATAAACTTGCTGAAATTGTGAAAGACATTACACAACGTGAAGTACTTGGTCCAGTAAAAGCATGGTTCCACAGTCTTGAACATCAAAAGCGGTTTTTTATTCCTTCATATATTAGTTACATTTTTAGTGGTCTTCCACATGTGCATTTTGCTGTGATCTTGGACTGGGAAAAGATGCGCTCTTCTGGTCGTATTACGTCTAAAGAAGAATACATGGAACAATATATATCTGCTGAAATACCGGATTTACCACAACCAAATGATCGCACTGAATCGGCAGTTTCTCAAAGGCTTTTGCATCAAATCGTTGTGACAAAACATGTTCATACATGTAATCAACATTGCCTGCGAGACGGAATTCGTTGTGCCAAACGTTTTCCAGTAAGAATATTTAACTGTATTATTATGTATTTTTTAATTAAGCACGTTTATTCTGACAATAATATTTATTCCGACAATGCTTATCCAAAATACCGACGACGCCCTCCACCAACATCGGAGACTGAACGCAAAAAGAATCCTGAGCTATTTGGAAATATTCATAAATATGTTGATCGTTATGGCAAACAACATGTTGTTACAAACCAATATGTTGTTCCATTTAACCACTTTCTTCTATCGAAATATAGATCACAGTATATTATTATTTAATAATAATTTTATTTGTATTTTAGTATTAATGTCGAGCTCGTGGCTGGTGATGGATGTGTGAAGTATGTAACAAAGTATGTGATGAAAGGAGCCGATATGGCATTCATTAGGGTTGAGCAAGAAGGTGTTGAAGGAGGTGCTTGGAGGTACGACGAGTTTCATCAACTTCGTCTCGCCCGTTATATTACGTCTATGGAGGCTTTTTTGTCCCTTTGGGGTACAAAATTGGTTGTAAGATCTCATGTTGTATGTTTTTCTATTTTTTGTGTGTTATTCATTTCGTTTAGGTTGACGAGCTTGACATTCACGGACCTCAGGGTCATCATGTTGCTGTTGAAGAAGGAAGAGAATTAGAAATTGCTGAAGATTTGCAAAGAAGATTGAATGAAGGAGAAGAACGCCGCACCCAATTAACTGCCTATTTCGACTTCAATCGTCAAAGACAATTAATTGGTGAACCATCTGCTGGCTTGACTTATAGTAATGCTTACAAACAACTTCGCTATAATATCCACAAAAAGAACTGGCAATTCTATGTGAATCCCGATTTACATCAGAAGAAGCTTTGCCGTATTCGCACTGTTTCGCCGACGAATTTGGAACTTCTTGCAATTAGAGTACTTTAAATTAAATTTTTAACTTTATTTCAATTTTAGATCTTGCTAACTGTTGTTGTTGATCCCACTTGCTGGGAGGACTTGCGCACTTTTGAAGATGTTGTTTACCCAACTTTTTTAGAAGCTGCCAAGGCCCGAGGACTGATGTCTGATGATATAATTTGGAGAAGAACTATTCAAGAAGCATTCGATTCTAATAAGCGCATACAACAGCGCATTCGTTGGCTTGCCATGTTCTTTGGTTCTACAAACTTGACTAATCCGACTGCACTGCTTGACTATGTAATTCAATTACCGGAAGATTGGCTTGTATGTATTAATTTACTTTTTCGTTCTAATTAAATTTAGTATGGAACACGTGTTGCGCAATTGGATTTTGATGCCCGCCGAGATTATGTTTTATGCAATATGGAATGGTTTTTACGTGCTAATGGAATAAGACCTGATGAGATTGAGAGAGAGGATGGTACTTTTGAAACGGCTTGTGAGAGGATTCGGTAAAGATTGTGATATTTAAGTGAATCTATCTTTTATTATAACAGCCTTCCACGTCCATCTTGCCGAAACATCCAACCTGAATTGCTTAATGATGCTGAAATAGATCCTGAAATGATGATTCGAACGCATGTTGATATTCCTTTCTTAGAAGAACATCAAAGAGGCTCAACACAAGATTACTACCTTCGCCTGTTTTACAGTGATCCTCGCCCAACTGAGGAACAACAACATTTCATTGATGAAATTGTTCGTGGTATGTGGAGCGCGCGTCATGTCATCGACGGTTCAGAATCATCGTTTGCGCAAGACATTCCTCGATATTTCTTCATGACAGGAGAAGGCGGTTCTGGAAAGACCTTCATGTATAATGTATGTTCATTTAATCAACTTTATTTTCCAATTTTCTTTTGTAGAAATTAATCGCTTTCTTGCATGCTAATGAATTTCTGATTATGCCTATGGCAAGTACTGGTATTGCAGCAGAACTTCTATATGGAGGTGCTACTGTACATAAAAGACTTTGTCGACAAAAACATGTGGATTCTTCTACACAGCCTTTTGTTGACTATCGAGGACAATTCGCTGATACATTGCGGAAATTGCATGGAATTATTATTGATGAAGTGAGTATGCAACACAAAGATGTGTTGGAGTTTGTCGATCGTCTATTTCGTTCAATTGCTACTCCTTTGCTCAAGAATGTGCCGTTTGGTGGAAAAGTAAATTTATAAACATTATTTTGTGTCTAATAAAATTTTCAGTGTGTTGTTATCGGAGGAGATTGGAAACAGTTACTCCCGGTAGTTGCTGGTGGAACTTTACTACATCAATTCGATGCTTCTATCAAGAACACAGCACTATTCAAGAATTTCGTTACAAGAAAATTGAAATCTAATCTTCGCTTACTACCTGGACAGGATCGATATAGAACTTTGTTAAAGTGCATTGGAACCGGAGTTTTGAACGATGCTGATGATCGCGTTCAACTCCCTGTTAACATTTGTGTTAACTCGAGAGAAGAACTAATAAACTTTGTTTATCCACGCGATCTTCTCCAATCACCACTTGCCAAATGGGAAGAATTTTGCGGGCGCGCCATCTTATGCCCATTGAATACAGAAACCTTTGAAATGAATAATATGATAATGGTAACCTAGTGTTGTTTAAGTTTTTTTAATGTTTGGTTAAATAGGATCAAATTAACGGACATGAACGAACGTATTATTCGATAACAACACCAATTATGGATGATGCCAGTCTTGAAAATAATATTTCTGATGTCGATCATGAGAATCTAACAAGACAAACACCGCCTGGCGTTCCTGAACATTTGCTTCGTGTACGTGTCGGATCAATCATGATGATAATAATAAATCTATCTGTAATATTCAGTTTTAGTTTTTATTTGATAATTTAATTATAGGTTCAAAATGGTTTATGCAATGGAACACGCGTTCAAATTATAGGTCTTGGCAATAATTTGATTCGTTGTCGTGTGTTAACAGGTTCTGGAAAAGGCTCTGACTGCGATCTCTTTCGGACACGTTTCTTATATGGCTCTGATCCGAAAGCACCCCAAGAAGGAATGGTTAGATGTGAAAGAATTCAATTTCCGTTACGTCCAGGCGCCGTCATGACAATTAATAAGTCTCAAGGGTAAATAATCTTTTAAAAATATTTATAAATAATATATTCTAGCCAAACACTTTCTCGCGTTGGAGTCGCACTCGACCACTCCCAGTGCTTCTCCCATGGACAACTTTATGTTGCTCTTTCAAGAGCCCGTGACGCAGAAAGTGTTAAAGTCGCCACGCTCCGCAAAGACCGCAGAGTTAAGAATCCAGTCATTCCTGCAATGATTGATGAAGAAGACCTCACCGAGCTTGGACCAATGGAAATCGCCATGTCATCCGGCGACGAACCAGTTCTAATTGAACGGATTCCACACGAACAGGTGTATTTTAAAAATATTTACAAATTAGTAATTACAATTTTAGACAACAACATCGTCTAATGCATTAAATACACAACAGACAACAACATCGTCTACTGCTTTCATCTCACAACAACCAACAACATCGGATAATGCTATAATTCACACAATGCCAACAACATCGGCTAACGATTCAACACAGGCAACAACATCGCCAGCTATTGAACAAGATACACAGCAAAGATCTGCTGATTTGCCAAATTGTTTTCTTGATAATGTGCTCGGAGATGGAGATTGCCTATTTCGGTTAATTGATTAATCCTATTTTTATAATATATAATATAGGTCTATTGTTCGTGCATTATATGCTGGATCGGAAGACTTAGCTTTACACATGAATTATTTATATGAAGACTATCAACGAGGACTACGAAGGCTTATTGCACGCCGATATCAAGAAGACCTGCATAACATCGCAGATGAACACCTTACTGATGAGCGCATTCACGAGATCGAATGGGACGCTCCACATATTCGGCAGGCTGGACTTCGTTTGGATGTGACAGATCCTCGAAGATCTATGCGAGAATACAGTCTACATATGATGCAGCCGGCAAACAACAACAACACACGCTATGGATCTCATCTCGAAATCCGTTATGCTGAAATTGTTCTTGGACGCCGTATTCTCATTATTGAAAATCTCCGACGACGTGTGGTTGATGGAAATGGACGTAGTCAATGGAGAAATATGCCAAATGAATACCAAGGAATTTTCCTCTCTCCTGGCCTTTCAGCAGAAGAGATGGGTCTAACAAATATCACTGACTTTGGACAAATATTTCAAATTCTTCGTGCACATAACATTGACAATACCATCGTCCTCCGACTTGAAGGCGTGCATTATAGACCAATTTATTTGGTAGAATATTTTAAATAACTTAGTTTAATTAAAAATTTAAGCGTCCAATGCCTGTTGAACATGGTGAGGATAATGTAAGGCTTTTAGAGTTATTAAGTGATGTTCCTTTGGAGCCTTGGACACCGCAATGATGATTTTGAAAACGAATATGCTATTTAACTGTTTGGAAAGTTTTGCGAAATTTTAATATATGCTTGGATTGTACTATGGTTTGTTTGGAAAAATTGTAAGCAGTTTGAATTTGTTAATAAGTTATAAAATTTTGTTTTTAAGGAATTTTTATGTTGTGTTATTTTTTGGATGATATTTGTTTGAAATCTTTACTTTATTTGGATATTTTTGATTGTTATTTTTTGGTTGTTTTGGATAAAAATTTGTTTGGGTTTTAATTAAATGAATTTCTGGAATATGTCTTTGGATGTTTGGATTATTTTTCTTTTCATGTATTGGATTATGAGTTTTTTTTATTTTTGGGAAAAGATATTGAGAGTTATTTGGTAAATTGCATGTAGTTTAATTATTAATAAAATTTGAAATTTTTGTTAAGGAGGAAATGAAATTTATTTTGCAATATTTTGGATGCTGCGCCACGTAGTGGAGTAGATTTTAAGTTGTTTTGATGTTATTGTTATTATTTCTTTGGATTTTTGGTTAATTGGATGTTTGGATTTCAAGTTCATTGGTTGCTTTGGATTATTTGTTTTTTGGATTTTTGGAAGAAAATTGAGAATTGTTCGATATATGTTGAGAATTGTTTGGCTAAATGTATGTAGTTTAAATAGTTAATAAAATTTAAAATTTTTTAAGGAGGAATAGTGATTTGTTTGGAATAGGCTTGGCTGTTGAATTTTTGGATTATAAGTTTTTTGGATTTTGGGAAAAGATATTGAGAATTGTTTGGATAAATGTATGTAGTTTATATTACTAAATAATTTTAAACTTTTTGTTAAGAAAGAAAACGAGTTTTGTTGAAAATATTTTGGTTGTTGTGGATGTTTGAGAGTTTGTTTCTTTGGATTTTATGGATTTTTATTTTATTGGCTATTGTTTTACAAATTCTTTGAATGTGCAATTTTTTAATGCTTTGTTTACTATTGTTTTGGATCTTTTGAATGGTTTCATTATTTTTGGGTTAAATGTTAGTGATATAATTTTGTTTGTTTATTTTATTTTCTATTTTATTCCAAATATGTTAAAGTTGCTTTTTATATATTGAGCCAAAAAATTTATATCTAAATTTTGTTTTTAAAGTAACCATAACACTTATTTAAGGTTTGGGGAGGGATGTGTAACGCATCTCACTCATTCCTAAGAATTTCAAATCTTCATTAGTTTTTGGCTCCTTATAATTTTTCTTGATAAGTATATTTTTAAATTTATTCTGTGTTATTTTTTGCTTATTTTTGTTCTGTTATTTTTTGCTTATTTTTTTCTTTCTTTAATTTAATCTATTAGTTATCTTCTTTATATTGAGCCAAAAAATTTTTATTTAAATTTTGTTTTTAAAGTAACCATAACACTTATTTAAGGTTTGGGGAGGGATGTGTAACGCATCTCACTCATTCCTAAGAATTTCAAATCTTCATTAGTTTTTGGCTCCTTATATTTTTTCTTGATAAGTATATTTTTAAATTTATTCTGTGTTATTTTTTGCTTATTTTTGTTCTGTTATTTTTTGCTTATTTTTTTCTTTCTTTAATTTAATCTATTAGTTATCTTCTTTATATTGAGCCAAAAAATTTTTATTTAAATTTTGTTTATTAAAGTTACAATAACTTTTATTTTAGGTTTGGGGAGGGATGTGTAACGCATCTCACTCATTCCTAAGAATTTCAAATCATTCATTAATTTTTGGCTCCTTATATTTTCTCTTGATAAGTATATTTTTAATTTATTCTGTGTTATTTTTTTGCTTTTTTTATTCTGTGTTATTTTTTTGCTTATTTTTTTCTGCTTTAATTTAATCTATGAGTTATCTTCTTTATATTGAGCCAAAAAATTTATATCTAAATTTTGTTTATTAAAGTTACAATAACTTTTATTTTAGGTTTGGGGAGGGATGTGTAATGCATCTCACTCATTCCTAAGAATTCAAATTTTCTTTCATTTTTGGCTCCTTATATTTTTTATTATATTATGTTTACTTTATTTTTTGTTAAATTATTTTATTTTAATGTTGTTTTAATAAATTTTTTGAAAAATAAAATTTTAAATTTTCATTGTATTAAGTATTATTATTAATAGTATTGATCTTTAAAGAATCTAAGACTTACTTTATATTATGTTATATATTTAAATAAAAATGTCTTTATCTATCCAAAACAATCAATCTGCTTTTCATTTAATTTCTATCGAAAACATTGACACAAATTATATCGTCAGCAATTTTTTCCAGTTGAAGATAACTTGAGATTTTAACAATGGAATAACCGAACCTACTTGGACAAGACTAGACACTTAAATTGTTAAAATTGACCGACAAGATTTTTTAATATTTAATCTCTCTCCCAAAATATTGAATTTTAAATAATTACAAAATAAGTCCGAGACTAAAATATTATTATGACTCTAACTTTGTGGGAAATTTTTGTGGCGTTTTTCTGACCTCAGATTTGGATTCAGCATATGTGATTCCTCTATAAACCACATTTTTTCAGCTAAAATAAAAAAATTTTATTTCCTCGATTTTTTCCGAAGGGGACCCCTTTTCAAAAAAATCGGAAATACTTAAGTGGTTATAACTTTTTTAAGAATTTATGTTTTTGTATGCAGTTTCTTTTAAAAATAAGAGCAAAAAATTAGAAATTTTTTAAGATCAATAATCTTTGAAAAATTTTTTACATAATGAAGTAGGGTTCAATTTTTAAAAAATTCAAAATTTTTCAGTTTTTTGCAAACTTTTTTGTTTTTTTGTCATTGCAGTTGAGTGAAAGTATTTTTCCTGTAAAGAGATTATTTTTCTAAATATTATAGAAATTTAAAATATTTAAAAAAATTATACTTTTAAAAAGTTATGATTTTTTAAAAATTTATAGTAATTTTTCGACCATGATTTTCGACCAAAAAATAATTTTTTCGAAAATAAAGATAAATGGCTCAAATGATATATCATTTGAAAGCTTTTATTAAGCTAAGTCTAAAAATAATTTTTGTAAAACCTTCCGCTCTATTTTGACCAAGTTAAAAAAGTTTAAAATTTTGGGGCAAGGGTATTTCAATTATGGATCCATATAATTGAAGATGAAACAATAATAAAAATATGGAATAACAATTAAAAATTTTCTAATCATAGAGGGCAGTTTGCTTGCTAAAAATGACCAGCCAGCTATTTAGAAATTTATCTCTATCCCAAAATATTGAATTTTAAAAAATTCCAAACTATGTCCGAGACTAAAATATTTCGAAGACTTTAACTTTGGGAAATTTTTGTGGCGTTTTTCTGACCTCGGATTTGGATTCAGCATATGTGATTTCTCTATAAATCACATTTTTTCAGCTAAAATTAAAAAATTTTATTTCCTCGATTTTTTCCAAATGGGTACCCCTTTTCAAAAAAATCGGAAATACTTTATTTGCCATAACTTTAGTAAAAATTTATGTTTTTGTATGCAGTTTCTTTTAAAAATAAGAGCAAAAAATTAGAAATTTTTTAAGATCAAAATACTTTGAAAATTTTCTAACATGGTGCAGTAGGGGTCGATTTTTAAAAAATCCAAAATTTTTCAGTTTTTTGCAAAATTTTTTGGGTTTTCGACATTCGAGTTGACTGAAATTATTTTTACTTTAAAGAGCCTGTTTTTCTACATATTATAAAATTTTAAAATATTTAAAAAAGTTATACTTTGAAAAGTTATCATTTTTTAAAAATTTATAGTAATTTTTCGACCATGATTTTCGGCCAAAAAATAATTTTTTCGAAAATAAAGATAAATGGCTCAAATGATATATCATTCGAAAGCTCTTATCAAGCTGAGTCTAAAAATAATTTTTGTAAAATTTTCTGATCAACAATTCTCAAATAAAAAATTAAATTTCTTTCAAATTAAACAATAAGCTTCATAAAAGTATTAATAACAACTTTTTACGGTTTTTCTCAAAATTTTTATATACCCAATCTTATACCCAGTAGCAAAAACGCTAGAGACAGCAGTTTCAATCGACTCAAGTGGCAACGCCCAGAACGCTAGTTATCTATATATAAAAAACGCGACCTAAAAAAACATTTTTTTTAAATAACTTTTTTTCGGATCGGTCAATCTTTTTGAAATTTTTTTTACAGAACAATGATCTCCTATGAACCAACTTTGCTGTTGAGGTCGAATTTCGACTATTTCGGGAATGTCGAAATGTCGAAAAGTCGAAACACGAAATTGAGGATGAATGTCCCAAAACGAAATTGGAAAAATAAGGTGTTGGAAGATGAAATGTACCCCGTTTAATTTGGGATAGATTAACTGGAGCACTTTTTCGAATTCGATTTTCCTAACCCGAAATATTTTCGGTCGAAGTAGGCACTACCCACTTTTTTTGATTTTTGCAAAATTGTTCGTTTTTTCGACATTTCGACATGAAGACGAAATGAAAAAAAACGATTTTGACTACTGCGATAGAGCAGAGAATTCTCTATCGAATGACCGAGAGACTTTGAAATTTGGACTTTCCGTTCGAAAGTTATGGCTCCCCAAAATGTCAAAATTTACCAAAAATTTTGATCAAAATTTTCTACTTTTTTGGGTACCCTGGGAAAGAAAAAATAGGGCTCGACTCGAAAGTCGGATCCGGACAAACTTTTTTTTGTATGAGAGAGGATATTTGGGACCATAGAGGAAAACTATAGAGAGGTTCGAAAAGTCGACTTAAGTTGGTCAAAAGTCGAATGTGACGAAAATGTCAAAGAAAAATTTTTACATTTCGACATGATCCCGAACTCGTACGAGTTCGACCTTTCCTGAAGGTTAAATCTAGACTGAATTTCGCGTCGATTAAAAAAAGTTCATGCAAATCCGATATTCCATTAGTGAGTTATGCGTGACACAACGAAACGGGGTAAAGACGAATTGGGATTTAGTAGGGGTGAATTAGGACAAAACGTCCGTGCAACAAAAGATCACTTTTTTCCTGCTGATATAAAAATTCCGAATTTGATTTTATACTAGGTAATCGAATATGGGGAGTTCGAAAAAATTATTTTTAGACAGGACACTTGAGTCTCAGAAGAGTTATATGAGTCTGAGTGCAAAAAAGAGTGATTTTTTGATTTTTCTTCGATATTTCGACATAAAGTCGAAATCCTAAAATATTTTATTTAGTACCTTTGAATGGCCATCTGATTCTCTATCGAATAACGTGAAATCTGTGCGCAACGGATTATTAGTTCGGAAGTTATAATAGTGTAAAATGTCAATTTTTTGCTGAAGCAACTTTTTGCTTCAGTTTTTAATTGAAGCAACTTTTTGCTTCAGATTTTGATTTGAAGCACATTTTTGTGCTTCAGATTTTGATTTGAAGCATATTTTTTGTGCTTCAGATTTTGATTAGAAGCACATTTTTTGTGCTTCAGATTTTGATTTGAAGCATATTTTTTGTGCTTCAGATTTCGATTTGAAGCACATTTTTTGTGCTTCAGATTTTGATTTGAAGCACATTTTTTGTGCTTAAGATTTTGATTTGAAGCATATTTTTTGTGCTTCAGATTTTGATTAGAAGCACATTTTTTGTGCTTTAGATTTTGATTTGAAGAATATTTTTTGTGCTTCAGATTTTGATTAGAAGCACATTTTTTGTGCTTCAGATTTTGATTTGAAGCACATTTTTTGTGCTTCAGATTTTGATTAGAAGCACATTTTTTGTGCTTCAGATTTTGATTAGAAGCACTTTTTTTGTGCTTCAGATTTTGAGTTGAAGCACATTTTTTGTGCTTCAGATTTTGATTTGAAGCATATTTTTTGTGCTTCAGATTTTGATTAGAAGCACATTTTTTGTGCTTCAGATTTTGATTTGAAGCATATTTTTTGTGCTTCAGATTTTGATTAGAAGCACATTTTTTGTGCTTCAGATTTTGATTAGAAGCACATTTTTTGTGCTTTAGATTTTGATTTGAAGCATATTTTTTGTGCTTCAGATTTTGATTAGAAGCACATTTTTAGTGCTTCAGATTTTGATTTGAAGCATATTTTTTGTGCTTCAGATTTTGATTAGAAGCACATTTTTTGTGCTTCAGATTTTGATTTGAAGCATATTTTTTGTGCTTCAGATTTTGATTAGAAGCACATTTTTTGTGCTTCAGATTTTGATTAGAAGCACATTTTTTGTGCTTTAGATTTTGATTTGAAGCATATTTTTTGTGCTTCAGATTTCGATTTGAAGCACATTTTTTGTGCTTCAGATTTTGATTTGAAGCATATTTTTTGTGCTTCAGATTTTGATTAGAAGCACATTTTTTGTGCTTCAGATTTTGATTTGAAGCATATTTTTTGTGCTTCAGATTTTGATTAGAAGCACATTTTTTGTGCTTCAGATTTTGATTAGAAGCACATTTTTTGTGCTTTAGATTTTGATTTGAAGCATATTTTTTGTGCTTCAGATTTTGATTAGAAGCACATTTTTTGTGCTTCAGATTTTGATTAGAAGCACATTTTTTGTGCTTCAGATTTTGATTAGAAGCACATTTTTTGTGCTTCAGATTTCGATTAGAAGCACATTTTTTGTGCTTCAGATTTCGATTAGAAGCACATTTTTTGTGCTTCAGATTTCGATTTGAAGCACATTTTTGTGCTTCAGATTTTGATTTGAAGCATATTTTTTGTGCTTCAGATTTTGATTTGAAGCACATTTTTTGTGCTTAAGATTTTGATTTGAAGCATATTTTTTGTGCTTCAGATTTTGATTAGAAGCACATTTTTTGTGCTTTAGATTTTGATTTGAAGAATATTTTTTGTGCTTCAGATTTTGATTAGAAGCACATTTTTTGTGCTTCAGATTTTGATTTGAAGCACATTTTTTGTGCTTCAGATTTTGATTAGAAGCACATTTTTTGTGCTTCAGATTTTGATTAGAAGCACTTTTTTTGTGCTTCAGATTTTGAGTTGAAGCACATTTTTTGTGCTTCAGATTTTGATTTGAAGCATATTTTTTGTGCTTCAGATTTTGATTAGAAGCACATTTTTTGTGCTTCAGATTTTGATTTGAAGCATATTTTTTGTGCTTCAGATTTTGATTAGAAGCACATTTTTTGTGCTTCAGATTTTGATTAGAAGCACATTTTTTGTGCTTTAGATTTTGATTTGAAGCATATTTTTTGTGCTTCAGATTTTGATTAGAAGCACATTTTTAGTGCTTCAGATTTTGATTTGAAGCATATTTTTTGTGCTTCAGATTTTGATTAGAAGCACATTTTTTGTGCTTCAGATTTTGATTTGAAGCATATTTTTTGTGCTTCAGATTTTGATTAGAAGCACATTTTTTGTGCTTCAGATTTTGATTAGAAGCACATTTTTTGTGCTTTAGATTTTGATTTGAAGCATATTTTTTGTGCTTCAGATTTCGATTTGAAGCACATTTTTTGTGCTTCAGATTTTGATTTGAAGCATATTTTTTGTGCTTCAGATTTTGATTAGAAGCACATTTTTTGTGCTTCAGATTTTGATTTGAAGCATATTTTTTGTGCTTCAGATTTTGATTAGAAGCACATTTTTTGTGCTTCAGATTTTGATTAGAAGCACATTTTTTGTGCTTTAGATTTTGATTTGAAGCATATTTTTTGTGCTTCAGATTTTGATTAGAAGCACATTTTTTGTGCTTCAGATTTTGATTAGAAGCACATTTTTTGTGCTTCAGATTTTGATTAGAAGCACATTTTTTGTGCTTCAGATTTCGATTAGAAGCACATTTTTTGTGCTTCAGATTTCGATTAGAAGCACATTTTTTGTGCTTCAGATTTCGATTTGAAGCACATTTTTTGTGCTTCAGATTTTGATTTGAAGCACATTTTTTGTGCTTCAGATTTTGATTTGAAGCACATTTTTTGTGCTTAAGATTTTGATTTGAAGCATATTTTTTGTGCTTCAGATTTTGATTAGAAGCACATTTTTTGTGCTTTAGATTTTGATTTGAAGCATATTTTTTGTGCTTCAGATTTTGATTAGAAGCACATTTTTTGTGCTTCAGATTTTGATTTGAAGCACATTTTTTGTGCTTCAGATTTTGATTAGAAGCACATTTTTTGTGCTTCAGATTTTGATTAGAAGCACTTTTTTTGTGCTTCAGATTTTGATTTGAAGCACATTTTTTGTGCTTCAGATTTGATTTGAAGCATATTTTTTGTGCTTCAGATTTTGATTAGAAGCACATTTTTTGTGCTTCAGATTTTGATTTGAAGCATATTTTTTGTGCTTCAGATTTTGATTAGAAGCACATTTTTTGTGCTTCAGATTTTGATTAGAAGCACATTTTTTGTGCTTTAGATTTTGATTTGAAGCATATTTTTTGTGCTTCAGATTTTGATTAGAAGCACATTTTTTGTGCTTCAGATTTTGATTTGAAGCATATTTTTTGTGCTTCAGATTTTGATTAGAAGCACATTTTTTGTGCTTCAGATTTTGATTTGAAGCATATTTTTTGTGCTTCAGATTTTGATTAGAAGCACATTTTTTGTGCTTCAGATTTGATTAGAAGCACATTTTTTGTGCTTTAGATTTTGAGCTGCACCATAATTTTTGTGCTTCAGATTTCGATTTGAAGCACATTTTTTGTGCTTCAGATTTTGATTTGAAGCATATTTTTTGTGCTTCAGATTTTGATTAGAAGCACATTTTTTGTGCTTCAGATTTTGATTTGAAGCATATTTTTTGTGCTTCAGATTTTGATTAGAAGCACATTTTTTGTGCTTCAGATTTTGATTAGAAGCACATTTTTTGTGCTTTAGATTTTGATTTGAAGCATATTTTTTGTGCTTCAGATTTTGATTAGAAGCACATTTTTTGTGCTTCAGATTTTGATTAGAAGCACATTTTTTGCGCTTCAGATTTTGATTAGAAGCACATTTTTTGTGCTTCAGATTTCGATTAGAAGCACATTTTTTGTGCTTCAGATTTTGATTAGAAGCACCTTTTTTGTGCTTCAGATTTTGATTTGAAGCATATTTTTGTGCTTCAGATTTTGATTAGAAGCACTTTTTTTTGTGCTTCAGATTTTGATTAGAAGCACATTTTTTGTGATTAATATTTTGATTTGAAGCATATTTTTTGTGCTTCAGATTTTGATTAGAAGCATCTTTTTTGTGCTTCAGATTTTGATTTGAAGCACATTTTTTGTGCTTCAGTTTTAATTGAAGCACATTTTTTGTGCTTCAGTTTTTAATTGAAGCACATTTTTTTGCTTCAGTTTTTAATTGAAGCACATTTTTAGTGCTTCAGTTTTTAATTGAAGCACATTTTTGTGCTTTAGTTTTAATTTGAAGACAGATTTTGCTTCAATTTTTAGTTTGAAAACATTTGAATAGAAACTCAAACTATTACAAATTTCTTTTTGAAATTTTATATATTATGTATTTTTTGACATTTTTTTTAATTGAAGATGAAACTACTACAAATTTTATTTGAACTTTTATATATTATGTATTTTTTGACATTTTTTAAATTGAAGCTGAAACTAATACAAATTTTGTTTTGAAATTTAATATATTATGTATCTTTAGACACTTTTTAACTTGAAGGTGAAACTAATACTTGAAATTTTATATATTATGCATTTTTTAATTTTTTTTTGATTTTGTCCGCTTTTTCGAAACGAATAAACCTGAATTTGACTACTGCGATAAAGCATCAAATTCTCTATCAAAAGTCGGAGAAATTGTGCAAATCGGATTATTTCTTCGGGAGCTATGGTCCGAAACATGACGAACCCTCTTTTTAAATTTTTTTGATTATTGTCAGATTTTTCGAAATTCTGCCATAAATGCGAATGTAAAAATCTGATTTTAACTACTGCGTCTAAGCAGGTAATTCTCCATCAAATGACGAAAAAATTATGAAAATAGGACCAAGGGTTCGGGAGTTATAGTTCGACAAAATGTCGAAACTTGCCAAAAATGTTTATCTAAAATTTTTATTCAATTTCCAGAGTAAGTATAAATTCAGAATAGCTGTTCAAAAATAAAAAGTAATACTTGAAATTTCATATATTAAGTATAATTTGATTTGAAGCACATTTTTTGTGCTTCAGATTTTGATTTGAAGCACCTTTTTTGTGTTTCAGTTTTAATTGAAGCATATTTTTTATGCTTCAGTTTTAATTTGATCCACATTTTTTGTGCTTCAATTTATTATTTAAGCACATTTTTTGTGCTTCAGAGTTTGATTTGAAGCACATTTTTTGTGCTTCTATTTTTAATTTGAAGCACATTTTTTATGCTTCAATTTTTAATTTGAAGCACATTTTTTGTGCTTCAATTCTTAATTTGAAGCTTTTGTTTAGTTTTTAACTGAAGCAATTTTTGCTTCACTTTTTCTGTTCAGAAGTTAAAATTCGACAAGTTGCCGAATTTCCTAAAAATTTTTATCCAACATTTGTATCGGAAATATTTGTAGGAAAATACATCTTAGCTGTTCAAACAAATAAAAAATAAAAATTGAAATTTTATATATTAAGTATAAAGTGTTAACTTTTTTTCTCATTTTCATACCTAAAATTATTTTTAATTGAATTTTTATATATTTTGTAAAATAGTCAAAAATAAGCACCAACCTGAAAATAAATTTAAATAATTTTTTCTTGGGTAGGTCGATTGAGCTGAAATTTTCTGCAAAAACATCCTCACCCGGGCCACTAAAAGTATGTTAACCAAAAGTTTCAAAATTTCGCGAAACACGGTTTTCGAAACACGAAACCGAAGTGAATGTCGTAAAACGAAATTGGACGAAATTTAGTTTTATTTGATAAAAGATGCTCCATTCAATTCTGCATCGACTAACCGAAGCACTTTTTGATTTGCACTCTCCTAACCTGAGATTTTTTCCGTGCAAAAATTTACTATCCCATTTTTTGACACTTTTGCGATTTGTTTCAGTTTTTTCGAAATTACGCCATAAATGCGAAATTGAAAAATCTGATTTTGACTACTGCGACTAAGCAGATAATTCTCTATCGAATGACGTAAAAATCCTGTAAAACTGATAATCCGTTCGGAAGTTATGGTCGAAAAAAGGTCGAAAACGCCTTTTTCAAATTTTAAAATTTTGCCCGTTTTTTTCGAAATTTCGTCATGACGACGAAACCGTAAAATTTGATTTTGACTACTGCGACTAAGCTGTGAATTCTCTATCGAATGACGGAAAAATTAAGTAAAACGGATTATCTGTTTAGGAGTTATAGTCGCCAAAATGTCGAAATACACAATTCTAAAATTTTCTCAATTTTGTCTCTTTTTTCGAAATTTCTCAATGAAAACGAAAATCAAAAAACTGCTTTTGACTACTGCGACTAAGCAGCGAATTCTCTATCGGATGACGAAAAAATTTTGAAATTTGGACCATTCCTTCGGGAGTTATGATCCGTCAAATTGACAAAATTTGCCAAAAATGACAAAATTGAAAGTGTGCCCGTTTACACTCGAATATTCGATTCCAGACTCAATTGACACTTTTAAAAGTATCTTAAAAAATTTCCCATATTATATTACATATTTTGACTAATTTTCTCGCAGAATGGATTATCTGTTAAAAAGTTGTTACGGTTTATTTGTTAAAAATAACCGAAAAAATATACCAAAATAATAAACATTTTTGCAAATCAATGGGTTCAAATTGTCAAATTTTAACAAAAAAGATGTTTTATAGTGGATTAATACATGGAGAATTCAAATCCGGTGTCAAAAAATATTTAAAAAAATTTTCCGAGAAGTTAGTGTCAAAATGACAGTTTGAGTCTCAGATAATTTCCTCGACCTTTATCTCTCTGAGACTCAAGTGTACCCCATACCAACCATGTATTTTTGGAGTCAGCAAAAGATGCCCTACAAGATACGCTATCTAAATCTCATTTCAATTTTTTGACCCGAAAAAATTTTCAATCATTTTGACGACTTAGACTCAAATATCATGGCCCAGACTCAACTGACCCTTTTGTAACTTTTTTTAAAAAATTCCCCGCAGTCGATTACATATTTGTACAAAATTTCAGCCAGATCAGCTGATCCGTTAAAAAGTTATGTTAAATTAAAAAACCCAAAATCTGTAGAAATATATAATATTTCAATTAAGTTTTTATATATGAATTTCGAAATTTTTCCAAAATTAGGCATAATTCTGCAGAATTTTGTATGGCTGGTGAATTTCCCAGCTTATACGGGGCGAAAGCTCGATTTTTTGGTTATGGGTTAGTACCGCGAGGTCCGTTGGGACCGATGAGCGGGATCCTTAGAAAACCCTTAGGCACGAAGGTGCAGGGACGTGCGATCTTCCAATTCGGGGATCGGAGTGAACCTGTTTCCGTTTATCGGGGATAGGATGACTTCCCCCGACGGGAGTGAGCCTTTGGATGGTGTGCATCCAAATGAGTCCCGGCTCTCGGAGGGCGCGGGTGGGGTGAGCCCGGTGGCCGTGCTGGATGGACGAAGGCGCTATGCGGAGACTTTGTCTCTGGGCTCTTAGCCTCGTCTTGAAGGATCACACGGTCAGCGGTACGGAGTAAGAAAAAGCATGGTATCACCGGCCATGCAACCCCACTGGAGTCCCTGCCATGTTCGTGGATAAGCTTCGGCTTATTCACCTCACCCTGACGTCCGAAGCGTATGGGGTGTGATGGCATACTTCCAAACGCGCCGGAATAAAACCTGGCAGCTCGATGTTCGCCCTGGTGTGGCAACTCCCGAAGCTTGCAAGCAGGTCCTTGATCTCCGATGGTCAAAGCCAACTGATGGCTAAGCTATCAGGAGGCATGAACTTGGTAGATAAGTTCGCTTATCGACCTGTAGTTCGCGGGAGCTACAGGGCCAGGTTCATGCACTCTTGCATCACGTATTGGATGCACAGGCCATAACTCTTAAAGGGTGTATGTCTGGTGGATTCATGGCATTCTCTATGTGGTGTAAGACTCCTGGTACGTTTGGTCCTCTCGGTTTGAATCCACTGGGCATGCATCCGAAATTATTACTTTTCGTCAACATTCAATATGGATCGTCTACACGTCTACAATCAATATGTCAGAACATGCAACAAGAAGGAGCTGTACATGGATACGTGGGTTAAAAGTGTTAATTGAATCTTAAAATTGGGATTTGAGTCTTGAAACTTTTAGATGTTTATTAGTCATTATAAGTCTGAAAACAGTATAGGGGAGGGTTTTTGGGTCTTTAAAAGACATTTTTGTCAAGGTGAATTTTTGAAGAATTTGGGGGTTTTCTGGGTCTCGGAGCAGAGATACGAACTTCTAAGTGTGTTTTTCGGATTCCTCGACCAAACTTTACCCCCCTTTAATAAACCCCCAAATTCTAACGGTTAAGCTCTATCTTTAACGGGAAAAAAGTTATGCTTGAAAGTTTGACATCTCAGGGTAACTTTTTCAAGTGTGGGGTATAATTGAAATGGATAGTTTAAAATAAGCTTATTTAACATGATATTGATAATTATTAACAAAATTAATAGTTAAGAGTCTTATTTTTACTAAAATTCGGTTTTATTTAAAAATTGCTTAAATTCGTGTTCGCGGTTTTTGGTCGACTTGCGTTTACTTTTTCGTTTATAACTTTCGGAAAAAAACTAGCAGGGAGATTGTTTATATCTCATTCGAAAGCTAATAAATAGGGCTTCAAACGTACCATAAATTATAAATTAAAAAAATTTTTTAGTGCCAAAAATGTTGGGTGCCGGACGTATGACCCCCTAAAAATAAAAAATATTTTTTTGAAAAATTTGTTTTAATGCGATTTTTTGATTTAAGAATATTCAATGATTGTGTTTAATGGGGAAAAACTATTTTAATTGTCATTAGTCTTAGAACGCATATTTGAGATTTTTAAAATTCTAAATACTTTTAACCATTTTTTAGCTTAGTTGTGTTGATTTGCTCAATATATTTTATTGTTGGCTTGATGTTTCTATATGATTACAGTTAGTTAACGTTTTTTTAAATTTAATTATTGTTTTTATTAGTTTTTGGCTAAATTCGTGTTCGCGGTTTTGGGTCGACTTGCCTTGACTTTTTCGATTATAACTTTGTCTAAAATCATAGAAACGAGGTTGTTTATATATCATTCGAAAGCTGATAAATAGGCCCTCAAAAGGACCATAAATTATGGGATTAAAAATTTTTTAGTGCCAAAAATATTGGGTGGTAGATGTATGACCCCCTAAAAATTCAAAAATATTTTTTGAGAAATTTTTATTTTAATGCGATTTTTTGATTTAAGAATATAAATTGAGTTAGTTTTATTTGGAAAAAATGTTTTAATGGTATTTTAATCGTAAAAATTCCATTTGAGTATCCTCAAAATTCCAAAAATTTTCAATTAATTTTTTAGCTTAGTTAGATTGCTTTGCTATTTGTAACGTATTTTTAATTTAAATATAGTTTGTATGCGATCAATTATACAATCAAACTGCTTCAAGTTTTGCTTGCTGACTCAATTATTGACAATTTTTTAATTATTAATGATTTGCTTTAACTTTTTAAAGTTAGTTTTATTTATATTTTCCAGTTTCAATAGTTTATTTTAAGGTTATTAAAATGCCCATTTGGTTTGTTTATTGTTACTTATTGCATGTTCTTTTAGATTTAAATTTGTTTATATATTTAATGTATGTCGATTTTCGTTTTGTTTTTAATTGTATAATTTCAAGATATTATAATTGATATTACAATTTTTTATTATTGAATATTTTTACGTTTAACTTCTTGCGACAATTTATTTACAACAATGATTTGCTTCAAGTATTGCTTGCTGGCTTAATTATTTGACAATATTTCATCAATTATGATTTTCTGTATGTTCTTATTTATATTGTTTTGATTTCCAATTTTTATAGTTTAATTTAAAGTTTAATTGGATTTGCACATATTAATGCATATACAACCAGTTAAGGCTTTGGATTACGGGTTGCTAAGTTCGTTAGCTTTTGTTTAATTTATTAGTTTTAATAGTATTTAATTAAGTTATTATTGATTGCTTTGATTATTTGGTTTATATGGTGAGTCGTTTCAATTATTTAAATTTTGTTTCAATTAATTAGAGTTTATTTTTTTGTTTTCATGTTTTCACTTTATTAATTTTAAGATATTTACATGGGTTGTAACAATGTGTACAGGTTTATTGTTAAATTAGGGACCCTGAGAAGCCGACAGTTGAATGTTTATCAGAGGCTGTCGATGGAGGGTGGTGCGCGTTTCCGCAAGCCTCCACGAAGGTGAATAGCACCGGGCTGCGCACTGGGCAACTTTTATCCATTTTTCGTTAATAGTGGATAAAAGGCTAAGTCTACCTCAAAAGAGGGAGACAGCGGAATAGGTTTAAGACTATAATTTATTATTAATTAATTATAATAAGCTAAGAAGAATATTTTAATAATTTTATTTCAAATATATAGTTTTAATAAAATTTGTTAATATGTTTTTAATTTAGTTTAGGAATAGAGCATGCTTTTAAGATGAATATTGTCTTTGTTCTTATCATATTATTAATTAAACATATTCTGATTTTTATATTTTATTATATTTTACTTCTTTTATTACCATAATTAATAAAAATTTACTTTTGTGGAATAAATTTTATTTTTATAAATTTATGCAAAATCACGTTTCTTTAGTTGTCGTTTCATCAAATTTATCATATTTTTTTTCTCGAACATTATAATATTTTTTATTTATATTTTAGCTCTAAATTTTACTTTGATATTAGATTTTATTAATATGGTTTCTAAAGAACAAAAGAGGCGCGAAAAAAACGTCTTGATTCTCGAAAACGAAGAAGTGATACTGCTTCAGTCTGTTCAGAAGAAATTGTTCCAGATAAACGTTTAAATGTTAAAAATGAAGATCAAAGTATTCAGAATTATCTAAAAATATTTTTCTTATATTTTTTTAAAGGCTCAATACATTCTGAAGTTTTCACTGCACCTGTAACTCCGTCGCACAGTCATGACCAAATTTCTGAAATTTTTGAAGGTACCTATCGATTAGAAATACGATTAATTATTTTAATCTATAGATAATATAGTAACAAATAAAGGAGGAAGACCGTGTAAGAGTAGCGTGTTGGGTCCGGCAGGAAGTCCAAGAATCTTGACCCAGTTTCTCAGACAGCTGAAGATTTTGAAAATGAAGTTATCCAAGGAATTGCTCGCGAATTAGATCTTGATGATATTGGTTTTAATATTTATTACGTTATGACTTGATTAATTTTAGAATCTATTGAATCTACTTCACAAATAAGTGTTTCAACAGTTACTTTGCGCCGTTCCACTCGACATTCAAGCACTATATCGCGTTTTTTCTGATATGAGTTTTTTCGGATAATGGCCCCACACGACATCGGCCTATTTTTTGCTAATAACTGTTCAAGAGTGTCATAAAGGCCTTGGAATGTGGTGCCAAAAATTTCAAATCATAATTGCCAACATATTACAATTCTCTTTGCAAAGTATAATCCTTTAATTTTTGGCCTAAAAACAATTTTTTTTAGAATAATATTTTGGTTGCACTGCCGTCTGTCCATATTGTAAGGCCCTTTTATTACCAGCAGAAAACGATTGGTCCGGCTGCTTTCGTTAAATGTTTGTGGCAAAAGGAAGAGTGAATTTAACCCGAGCGTTTCGCTTCTTTTTGGCAAGATTTACCAATTGGTATTGATCTCA
>JARQAB010000074.1:190000-196129 GCA_036172955.1 Meloidogyne arenaria | reverse complement strand
AGTTTATTAGGTTTTGGCCTCCAAGTTTATTTTTATATTCTTTTTTATATAATTAGTCATAATTGAAAATAAGTTTGATAAGAAAATAAAAGTTATTAGGTTTTGGCCTCCAAGTTTATTTTTATATTCTTTTTTATATAATTAGTCATAATTGAAAATAAGTTTGATAAGAAAATAAAAGTTATTAGGTTTTGGCCTCCAAGTTTATTTTTATATTCTTTTTTATATAATTAGTCATAATTGAAAATAAGTTTGATAAGAAAATAAAAGTTATTAGGTTTTGGCCTCCAAGTTTATTTTTATATTCTTTTTTATATAATTAGTCATAATTGAAAATAAGTTTGATAAGAAAATAAAAGTTATTAGGTTTTGGCCTCCAAGTTTATTTTTATATTCTTTTTATATAATTAGTCATAATTGAAAATAAGTTTGATAAGAAAAAAAAGTTATTAGGTTTTGGCCTCCAAGTTTATTTTTATATTCTTTTTTATATAATTAGTCATAATTGAAAATAAGTTTGATAAGAAAATAAAAGTTATTAGGTTTTGGCCTCCAAGTTTATTTTTATATTCTTTTTTATATAATTAGTCATAATTGAAAATAAGTTTGATAAGAAAATAAAAGTTATTAGGTTTTGGCCTCCAAGTTTATTTTATATTCTTTTTTATATAATTAGTCATAATTGAAAATAAGTTTGATAAGAAAATAAAAGTTATTAGGTTTTGGCCTCCAAGTTTATTTTTATATTCTTTTTTATATAATTAGTCATAATTGAAAATAAGTTTGATAAGAAAATAAAAGTTATTAGGTTTTGGCCTCCAAGTTTATTTTTATATTCTTTTTTATATAATTAGTCATAATTGAAAATAAGTTTGATAAGAAAAAAAAGTTATTATGTTTTGGCCTCCAAGTTTATTTTTATATTCTTTTTATATAATTAGTCATAATTGAAAATAAGTTTGATAAGAAAATAAAAGTTATTAGGTTTTGGCCTCCAAGTTTATTTTTATATTCTTTTTTATATAATTAGTCATAATTGAAAATAAGTTTGATAAGAAATTAATAGATATTAGGATTTGGCCTCCAAGTTTATTTTTATATTCTTTTTTATATAATTAGTCATAATTGAAAATAAGTTTGATAAGAAAATAAAAGTTATTAGGTTTTGGCCTCCAAGTTTATTTTTATATTCTTTTTTATATAATTAGTCATAATTGAAAATAAGTTTGATAAGAAAATAAAAGTTATTAGGTTTTGGCCTCCAAGTTTATTTTTATATTCTTTTTATATAATTAGTCATAATTGAAAATAAGTTTGATAAGAAAATAAAAGTTATTAGGTTTTGGCCTCCAAGTTTATTTTTATATTCTTTTTTATATAATTAGTCATAATTGAAAATAAGTTTGATAAGAAAATAAAAGTTATTAGGTTTTGGCCTCCAAGTTTATTTTTATATTCTTTTTTATATAATTAGTCATAATTGAAAATAAGTTTGATAAGAAAATAAAAGTTATTAGGTTTTGGCCTCCAAGTTTATTTTTATATTCTTTTTTATATAATTAGTCATAATTGAAAATAAGTTTGATAAGAAAATAAAAGTTATTAGGTTTTGGCCTCCAAGTTTATTTTTATATTCTTTTTATATAATTAGTCATAATTGAAAATAAGTTTGATAAGAAAATAAAAGTTATTAGGTTTTGGCCTCCAAGTTTATTTTTATATTCTTTTTTATATAATTAGTCATAATTGAAAATAAGTTTGATAAGAAAATAAAAGTTATTAGGTTTTGGCCTCCAAGTTTATTTTTATATTCTTTTTTATATAATTAGTCATAATTGAAAATAAGTTTGATAAGAAAATAAAAGTTATTAGGTTTTGGCCTCCAAGTTTATTTTTATATTCTTTTTTTATATAATTAGTCATAATTGAAAATAAGTTTGATAAGAAAATAAAAGTTATTAGGTTTTGGCCTCCAAGTTTATTTTTATATTCTTTTTTATATAATTAGTCATAATTGAAAATAAGTTTGATAAGAAAATAAAAGTTATTAGGTTTTGGCCTCCAAGTTTATTTTTATATTCTTTTTTATATAATTAGTCATAATTGAAAATAAGTTTGATAAGAAAATAAAAGTTATTAGGTTTTGGCCTCCAAGTTTATTTTTATATTCTTTTTTATATAATTAGTCATAATTGAAAATAAGTTTGATAAGAAAATAAAAGTTATTAGGTTTTGGCCTCCAAGTTTATTTTTATATTCTTTTTTATATAATTAGTCATAATTGAAAATAAGTTTGATAAGAAAATAAAAGTTATTAGGTTTTGGCCTCCAAGTTTATTTTTATATTCTTTTTTATATAATTAGTCATAATTGAAAATAAGTTTGATAAGAAAATAAAAGTTATTAGGTTTTGGCCTCCAAGTTTATTTTTATATTCTTTTTTATATAATTAGTCATAATTGAAAATAAGTTTGATAAGAAAATAAAAGTTATTAGGTTTTGGCCTCCAAGTTTATTTTTATATTCTTTTTTATATAATTAGTCATAATTGAAAATAAGTTTGATAAGAAAATAAAAGTTATTAGGTTTTGGCCTCCAAGTTATTTTTATATTCTTTTTTATATAATTAGTCATAATTGAAAATAAGTTGATAAGAAAATAAAAGTTATTAGGTTTTGGCCTCCAAGTTTATTTTTATATTCTTTTTTATATAATTAGTCATAATTGAAAATAAGTTTGATAAGAAAATAAAAGTTATTAGGTTTTGGCCTCCAAGTTTATTTTTATATTCTTTTTTATATAATTAGTCATAATTGAAAATAAGTTTGATAAGAAAATAAAAGTTATTAGGTTTTGGCCTCCAAGTTTATTTTTATATTCTTTTTTATATAATTAGTCATAATTGAAAATAAGTTTGATAAGAAAATAAAAGTTATTAGGTTTTGGCCTCCAAGTTTATTTTTATATTCTTTTTTATATAATTAGTCATAATTGAAAATAAGTTTGATAAGAAAATAAAAGTTATTAGGTTTTGGCCTCCAAGTTTATTTTTATATTCTTTTTTATATAATTAGTCATAATTGAAAATAAGTTTGATAAGAAAATAAAAGTTATTAGGTTTTGGCCTCCAAGTTTATTTTATATTCTTTTTTATATAATTAGTCATAATTGAAAATAAGTTTGATAAGAAAATAAAAGTTATTAGGTTTTGGCCTCCAAGTTTATTTTTATATTCTTTTTTATATAATTAGTCATAATTGAAAATAAGTTTGATAAGAAAATAAAAGTTATTAGGTTTTGGCCTCCAAGTTTATTTTTATATTCTTTTTTATATAATTAGTCATAATTGAAAATAAGTTTGATAAGAAAATAAAAGTTATTAGGTTTTGGCCTCCAAGTTTATTTTTATATTCTTTTTTATATAATTAGTCATAATTGAAAATAAGTTTGATAAGAAAATAAAAGTTATTAGGTTTTGGCCTCCAAGTTTATTTTTATATTCTTTTTTATATAATTAGTCATAATTGAAAATAAGTTTGATAAGAAAATAAAAGTTATTAGGTTTTGGCCTCCAAGTTTATTTTTATATTCTTTTTTATATAATTAGTCATAATTGAAAATAAGTTTGATAAGAAAATAAAAGTTATTAGGTTTTGGCCTCCAAGTTTATTTTTATATTCTTTTTTATATAATTAGTCATAATTGAAAATAAGTTTGATAAGAAAATAAAAGTTATTAGGTTTTGGCCTCCAAGTTTATTTTTATATTCTTTTTTATATAATTAGTCATAATTGAAAATAAGTTTGATAAGAAAATAAAAGTTATTAGGTTTTGGCCTCCAGGTTTATTTTTATATTCTTTTTTATATAATTAGTCATAATTGAAAATAAGTTTGATAAGAAAATAAAAGTTATTAGGTTTTGGCCTCCAAGTTTATTTTTATATTCTTTTTTATATAATTAGTCATAATTGAAAATAAGTTTGATAAGAAAATAAAAGTTATTAGGTTTTGGCCTCCAAGTTTATTTTTATATTCTTTTTTATATAATTAGTCATAATTGAAAATAAGTTTGATAAGAAAATAAAAGTTATTAGGTTTTGGCCTCCAAGTTTATTTTTATATTCTTTTTTATATAATTAGTCATAATTGAAAATAAGTTTGATAAGAAATTAAAAGTTATTAGGTTTTGGCCTCCAAGTTTATTTTTATTCTTTTTATATAATTAGTCATAATTGAAAATAAGTTTGATAAGAAAATAAAAGTTATTAGGTTTTGGCCTCCAAGTTTATTTTTATATTCTTTTTTATATAATTAGTCATAATTGAAAATAAGTTTGATAAGAAAATAAAAGTTATTAGGTTTTGGCCTCCAAGTTTATTTTTATATTCTTTTTTATATAATTAGTCATAATTGAAAATAAGTTTGATAAGAAAATAAAAGTTATTAGGTTTTGGCCTCCAAGTTTATTTTTATATTCTTTTTTTTATAATTAGTCATAATTGAAAATAAGTTTGATAAGAAAATAAAAGTTATTAGGTTTTGGCCTCCAAGTTTATTTTTATATTCTTTTTTATATAATTAGTCATAATTGAAAATAAGTTTGATAAGAAAATAAAAGTTATTAGGTTTTGGCCTCCAAGTTTATTTTATATTCTTTTTTATATAATTAGTCATAATTGAAAATAAGTTTGATAAGAAAATAAAAGTTATTAGGTTTTGGCCTCCAAGTTTATTTTTATATTCTTTTTTATATAATTAGTCATAATTGAAAATAAGTTTGATAAGAAAATAAAAGTTATTAGGTTTTGGCCTCCAAGTTTATTTTTATATTCTTTTTTATATAATTAGTCATAATTGAAAATAAGTTTGATAAGAAAATAAAAGTTATTAGGTTTTGGCCTCCAAGTTTATTTTTATATTCTTTTTTATATAATTAGTCATAATTGAAAATAAGTTTGATAAGAAAATAAAAGTTATTAGGTTTTGGCCTCCAAGTTTATTTTATATTCTTTTTTATATAATTAGTCATAATTGAAAATAAGTTTGATAAGAAACTAAAAGTTATTAGGTTTTGGCCTCCAAGTTTATTTTTATATTCTTTTTTATATAATTAGTCATAATTGAAAAAGTTTGATAAGAAAATAAAAGTTATATTCTTTTTATATTTTATATTCTTTTTTTATATAATTAGTCATAATTGAAAATAAGTTTGATAAGAAAAAAAAGTTATTAGGTTTTGGCCTCCAAGTTTATTTTTATATTCTTTTTTATATAATTAGTCATAATTGAAAATAAGTTTGATAAGAAACTAAAAGTTATTAGGTTTTGGCCTCCAAGTTTATTTTTATATTCTTTTTTATATAATTAGTCATAATTGAAAATAAGTTTGATAAGAAAATAAAAGTTATTAGGTTTTGGCATCCAAGTTTATTTTTATATTCTTTTTTATATAATTAGTCATAATTGAAAATAAGTTTGATAAGAAAATAAAAGTTATTAGGTTTTGGCCTCCAAGTTTATTTTTATATTCTTTTTTATATAATTAGTCATAATTGAAAATAAGTTTGATAAGAAAATAAAAGTTATTAGGTTTTGGCCTCCAAGTTTATTTTTATATTCTTTTTTATATAATTAGTCATAATTGAAAATAAGTTTGATAAGAAAATAAAAGTTATTAGGTTTTGGCCTCCAAGTTTATTTTTATATTCTTTTTTATATAATTAGTCATAATTGAAAATAAGTTTGATAAGAAAATAAAAGTTATTAGGTTTTGGCCTCCAAGTTTATTTTTATATTCTTTTTTATATAATTAGTCATAATTGAAAATAAGTTTGATAAGAAATAAAAGTTATTAGGTTTTGCCTCCAAGTTTATTTTTATATTCATTTTATATAATTAGTCATAATTGAAAATAAGTTTGATAAGAAACTAAAAGTTATTAGGTTTTGGCCTCCAAGTTTATTTTTATATTCTTTTTTATATAATTAGTCATAATTGAAAATAAGTTTGATAAGAAAATAAAAGTTATTAGGTTTTGGCCTCCAAGTTTATTTTTATATTCTTTTTTATATAATTAGTCATAATTGAAAATAAGTTTGATAAGAAACTAAAAGTTATTAGGTTTTGGC
>JARQAB010000074.1:0-187500 GCA_036172955.1 Meloidogyne arenaria | reverse complement strand
TTTCGCGGTCTGTATTCGTACTGAAAATCAAGATCAAGTAAGCATTTGCCTTTTTGCTCAACGAGAGGTTTCCGTCCTCTCTGAGCTCGCCTTAGGACACCTGCGTTACAATTTGACAGATGTACCGCCCCAGTCAAACTCCCGCCTGACAATGTCATCGGCGCGAGTCAACCAGCCACCGAGTGGCTAGTCTTAAAACAAAAATGAAGGTCCGTAGACACAACTCCCGTTTTACCGATTAAGTAAGGAATCGATGAAAGTAGTGGTATTTCACTGTTGTCTTGCGACTCCCACTTATGCTACACCTCTCATGATTCTTCACAAAGTCAGACTAGAGTCAAGCTCAACAGGGTCTTCTTTCCCGCTAAATTTGCCAAGCCCGTTCCCTTGGCTGTGGTTTCGCTAGATAGTAGATAGGGACAGTGGGAATCTCGTTGATCCATTCGTGCGCGTCGGTAGTTAGCCGACGAGGCATTTGGCTACCTTAAGAGAGTCATAGTTACTCCCGCCGTTTACCCGCGCTTAATCAAGTTTCCTTGGCTTAACATTCAGAGCACTGGGCAGAAATCAGACACGGTCAACGTCCTGCAAGGACCATCCGTCTCCTCTGTTTTAATTAGACAGTCGGATTCCCGGAGTTCGTGCCAGTTCTAAACTGGTTGTTCAGCGCCAATCGAAGTACTATATCTTGCGAAATAGCACGCAGCTGAAGCGCTCCAAAAGCAGTCCTCACTACTAGTCCACAAGCGCCGCCCCTAAAGGAAGCGCAAGCAGCCACGAGCAAAGTCCACCTGTTTCACACAACAGCCCGACTGACCCAACCTTTAGAGCCAATTCTTTTCCCGAAGTTACGAATCTAATTTGCCGACTTCCCTTACCTACATTATTCTATCGACTAGAGGCTGTTCACCTTGGAGACCTGCTGCGGATATGGGTACGATCAGGCAGGAGATTTTAAATTGCCTCCCTCGCATTTTCACGGCTCATGTGGAGCACACGAGACACAACAGGAACCGCTGCGCTTTACGAGACCAGCATCCCTATCTCAGGCTGAGCCACTTCCAGGGACATGATCTCTAAACCAGAAAAGAGAACTCTGGCCCGGACTCCACACGAGGTCTACGAGTTCGTTTGCGTCACCGCGCAAAGTAATCCTTGCGGATCACCATCTCCCATGCCTGGTGTGGGAATATTAACCCACTTCCCTTTCGGCAACCGGGTGGACAAAATACCGTTAAGTATCTCATCTCCCCGCAGTGTCTAGACGGCTTTAGCCGGTGCCTTAGGATCGACTGACCCACATTCAACTGCTGTTCACGTGGAACCCTTCTCCACTTCAGTCTTCAAGGATCTCACTTGAATATTTGCTACTACCACCAAGATCTGCACTAGTGGAAGCTCCAGCTGGGTGCACACCCAAAGCCTTCAACGCAACCACTACGACCCTCTTACACGTCATTGCAAGACTTAAAAATACAAGCATATGACGGCAGAGTATAGGTGGCCCGCTCCAGCGCCATCCATTTTCAGGGCTAGTTGATTCGGCAGGTGAGTTGTTACACACTCCTTAGCGGATTCCGACTTCCATGGCCACCGTCCTGCTGTCTGTATCAACCAACACCTTTTATGGGGTCTAATGAGCGGGCACTTTGGCACCGCAACTCCGCGTTTGGTTCATCCCACATCGCCAGTTCTGCTTACCAAAAATGGCCCACTTGGAGCTCGTATTCAACGCCAAAGTTCAAAATCAAGCAACTTTGATATCATACCCATTTAGAGTTTGAGAATAGGTTAAGAACATTTCGTTCCCAAGTCCTCTAATCATTCGCTTTACCGAGTATAACTACTCGTGAGCTCCAGCTATCCTGGGGGAAACTTCAGAGGGAACCAGCTACTAGATGGTTCGATTAGTCTTTCGCCCCTATACCCAAGTCAGACGATCGATTTGCACGTCAGAACCGCTTCGGACTTCCACCAGAGTTTCCTCTGGCTTCGTCCTGCTCAGGAATAGTTCACCATCTTTCGGGTCTCACCGCGTACGCTCTTCCGCCACCCTACTGTAAACAGTTAGAATGGGGCCATGCTGCACTTTTTAACAAGATCGCACATCAGACTCTAAAGAGCCATTTACTTTCATTTCGCTTTTAGGTTTTTAACACCCAAAAACTTGCGCACACGATAAACTCCTTGGTCCGTGTTTCAAGACGGGTCGGATAGATGACCGGCTTTTACATGGGGAAGGAGTACGAGAGCATTAACTGGACCGAACTAATTGAAAAGCACGTGTCGCATGCGACCGTAACTTACACCCAGATCGAACCGATAAATGACCGTAAGCCATACTCAAATGTCCAAGACAAAAAATGCTAACACCGTTTGGGTACCAGCAAGCTGGCCTCAAAACTGCGGATACAAATCTGCCTCAAACATCCCCAAGCACCAAACAAGTAAATGCATCACAGAAAATTATGCTGCTTCCCTCTGTCCCAATCTGGAGCTCAGAGATCACAACATAAAAATAAAGTAAATGAATACTTGAAAGATACGCCGACTCTATCCGTTTCCACCTCACCGGTTTCACGTCCTCTTTAACTCTCTCTTCAAAGTGCTTTGCAACTTTCCTTCACAGTACTTGTTTGCTATCGGTCTCGTGGCAATATTGAGTCTTAGATGAAGTTTACCACCGACTTTGGGCTGCGATCCCAAACAACCCGACTCTAAAGCACGCAAATATCGATCAATTATCTCAATGTACAGGGCTTTCACCTTCTGTGGAACCCCTGTCAAGGAACTTGTTTGAAATAAAAGATAAAAGATTACGGCTTATACGCTACACTTCATAATGCCTGAGGCAAAATGATTTAGCGATGGACATTTCCCAGTTCACTCGCCGTTACTGGGGGAATCCTGTTTAGTTTCTTTTCCTCCGCTTACTGATATGCTTAAGTTCAGCGGGTGCTCTCGACTGAGTTCAGGTCAAATTGTTTGAGTTTTTTAGTTAGATTCATACAATTAGGATAAACAACAATCCTCTTAAAATATAAAGCATCAATAGCAATATAGAAATAAAAGCTCACGCTTTGAAAGAAAATGACCCTGAACCAGACGTAGCAAAGAGTTTGACCCCAATGCGGCAATATACGTTCAAAACTTTTGTGGCTCAAGGTTTCTGCAGTTCGCACAAATTATCGCAGTTTGCTGCGTTCTTCATCGATCCACGAGCCGAGTGATCCACCGATAAGGCTAGAAATTTTCGTTTTTTTAAATATAAAGAAAAAAAGAGTGCTGGCGTCCTCACTTAAGAGGCTCATTAAGTCTTAAACTCATCAAAGAGTCCTAACATGTCACATCATATACAGCCACGGACGTTCACAACTGTATCAGCAACACCTAGACACCAGCGACAGCCGTTTCACAACAGTATTTCTGTTGCGAATTCAAATTTGAACATCACATAAAGTAATGATCCAGCAGCAGGTTCACCTACAGCTACCTTGTTACGACTTTTGCCCGGTTCAAGCCACTGCGATTAAATTGGTTTCCATCAAAGTAATTTAGAAAAATTAAATCAACGGTCCCCAAATTTCTCGAAATGGCTCAGTCCCGGGCAGCGACGGGCGGTGTGTACAAAGGGCAGGGACGTAATCAACGCGAGCTGATGACTCGCACTTACTTGGAATTCCTCGTTCACGGAAAATAATTGCAATTTCCGATCCCAATCACGGCAAATTTTCAATGGTTTACCCGCCCCTTTCGGGGTAGGACAAGCACGTTGATTTTGCCAGTGTAGCGCGCGTGCAGCCCCGGACATCTAAGGGCATCACAGACCTGTTATTGCTCAATTTCTTTCGGCTGAACACCGCAAATCCTCTAAGAAGCTGTATACACTAAGAGTATGTACCAGCTATTTAGTAGGTTAGAGTCTCGCTCGTTATCGGAATAAACCAGACAAATCACTCCACGAACTAAGAACGGCCATGCACCACCATCCACTGAATCATGAAAAAGCTATCAATCTGTCAATCCTCACAGTGTCCGGGCCGGGTGAGTTTCCCCGTGTTGAGTCAAATTAAGCCGCAGGCTCCACTCCTGGTGGTGCCCTTCCGTCAATTCCTTTAAGTTTCAGCTTTGCAACCATACTTCCCCCGGAACCGGAAGACTTTCGTTTCTGGGAAGCTCCCCACCAAGGCAATATAATTTCCATCGGCGGATCGCTAGTTGGCATCGTTTACGGTCAGAACTAGGGCGGTATCTGATCGCCTTCGAACCTCTGACTTTCGTTCTTGATTAATGAAGACATTCTTGGCAAATGCTTTCGCTGTAGTTTGTCTGGCCACGGTCCAAGAATTTCACCTCTCACGGGGCCATACAAATGCCCCCGTTTGTCTCTGTTAACCATTATCTCAGTCCGTAAAACCAATAACACTGAACCGAAATCGTTTTCTATTATTCCATGCACGCTCATTCAAGCGAAAACGCCTGTTTGAAGCACTCTGATTTGTTCAAAGTAAACTTACAATGCCTGTTAAGAATCCTGTTAAGGACTCAAAACCGAACATTACGATAAATCGATAACACCCAGAAACACCCGGAGGGTTCCAGGGTACCGATACGAATCCAACTACGAGCTTTTTAACCGCAGCAATAATTCTATGTATTAGCAGATGCTGGAGTTACCGCGGCTGCTGGCACCAGACTTGCCCTCTGCTTGATACTCGTTAAAGGGTTTAAATTGTACCCATTCCGATGACCGGCCTCAAAGAGAACGATCTCGTTATTTCTCGTCACTACCTCCTCGAGCCGAGAGTGGGTAATTTGCGCGCCTGCTGCCATCCTTAGACGTAGTGGCCATTTCTCAGGCCCCTTCTCCGGAGTCGAACCCTGATCCTCCGTTATCCGTCACCACCACGGGAGTCGATTATGCTCCCGTCAAGTTGATAAAGTGGACGCTTGAAAGACACGCCGCCGGCACAAGGCCATGCGGTCAGCTTAGTTATTCTGAGTCAACAAGAAGCAGCCGAAGCCGCGTGGTTTTGTTCTAATAAATGCGCTTTTCCGAGAGGACAAAGCTTTGGTGCATGTATTAGCTCTAGCTTTTCCACAGTTATCCATTTAGATAATCAAGATCAAGTAAATCATGGCCATTGTAATGAGCCGTTCGCGGTTTCTCGTTAAAACGATTAAACTTATACATGCATGGCTTAATCTTTGAAATGAACACATCAGTTCAGGCAGGATCAACCAGATATCTCGTAATCTGGGTAAAATTCACTCGAACTTTGAACATAGCAAATCTTACCAAAAAGCGTCGAGTTGAATATTTAATACGCACCGTCGGCGCCAAGAGGCGAGACAGATTTGGTCTCACAACCAATCGGGTCACTTGCTGGCTTTACGAAACACTCTAAGAGTGTCCCGAACCGACCGATTGCTCATCTTGCCAATTCCGCAATGGAATGGCACAAAATTAACATCCTTCGACGATGACGCTTCGTCTCAACACAAATCTCAACTTTTCACTTCCCCAATTCAGCAGGCTACATTTAGTATCAAATTTTTTTCTCTTTCATCGAGATTAGAGCGAATTTCTTATTTTTAGCAGAGAATTTCAATTCTCGATGCTTATATAGTTGGCCCTCGTGAAATAAACAAAAGATGATCGGTGCCTCCGAGATTAACATCCTTCGACGAGGACACTCAACTAATATAAATAGCCCTAGCCCTTTAAAACGATCACAAATCGATTTAAAACGGTTGGAAATCAAAGTAACACATTTGAGTCTTCAGATTGTTCCATAAACATGTTGATTCGATGCTAAGAATTTACATAAAAGTCACCAAGAAACCCGGAAGGACTTGAGATCTGCTAAGTCGAGAATTATTTATTTCATATACATTTTTCCTTTCCATTTCCTGTGCAAACAACCACTTTATTTTACAATTCGCAAGCACACAGCCACTTTTTCAATTTTACTCAACAGACAACCACTTTTCTTATAATATGAGTCGAGGCGAAAAGAGAAATGGACCAAATGCAACCCCAAGCTATGCGCCACCAAGAAAAAATAATGGAAAGAGAATTAAGCAAGAAAGAAAACAAAAAGTGGTCTTAGAATTAGTAAAAGTGGTTGTTTAAATAGTATTAGTTGTTATTTAATAGTGGTAGTAGTTATTGAGAGTCGTTTATTGAAACAATTTTGAACAATTTGGCATAACTAAACAAAACAACATTAAATATGATCACTCGACCAAATGATCACTCGATCATTTTTCATAACAATCATCAGATCACCTGATCAGTAACAATAATTTAATGGTCGATCGATATCTTGATTAAAAAAAGTTAGAAACTTGATCAGTTACTCAATAAATTAATGATCATTCGATCACTTGTATCAAGCATTAGATCACTTGATCAGACTCGAACATCAGATCGATCACAATTTATCACTTTTTAAATTATCAATAGATCATCCGTGATTGATCAATCACATTATCTATCGTCAGATAAATTTTGATCACTATCTTGATGATCAATCTTTGATTGGATTTTCGGTCTCCCGCTTGTTCACTACCACTCAGATCATAATCCATTCACTTAATTGCTCACACGATCACTTGAATCATAAATCGATCAAATACTTTATACTCATTTAACTTTATTATTTTTTCAATTTAATTATTATTTAAATTTTATTTTTTAGTTAACTTATATTTCGATTTCCCTTTGGAAATGTGTGGCACTGAAAAGAACGGTTGAAGCCTTCAATATCACTCCCAGTCCCTAAGACCTACAGCCAGCAAAAATCGCTATAATCGTTTGAATTTTTGATCCGGCCTTTTCAGTGCCACACTTCAGTGTGGCACCAAAATAACCATGCTCATTGAATTCCCCGTGGCCGATTACCTATAATCCCATTAAATTTTTGCCCCATTCTATTTCTTTAATTTTTACCATTTTCCCATATACCCTTAATTCGGTAAAGGCCTGAAGAAAAACAAAAAAATTGCTCGATACTTTTCCCAAGTAAATAAGAGGAAAAATTGATTATCTGTCAAAATTATTTTGCAAAACAAACATTAGCAAGAAATTATAAAATGGATAAGAACAATAAATGGGAGGTAGAAGTGAAATTTTTTCTCGCCGGAGCTTTTCTCGTCGGCTCGTTTCGGCGAGGCCGAAAATCGCGCATATAAGTGCGGAAAGAGCGCGAGACATTAATTTTTATGGATACGGATTCAGAAGTACACATAAGGTAAAATCAGGAAAAAAGCAAAAGAAAAATTTGTAAAAAAAATCTTAAAAATCGCCTTTCTATTCTTTATTTCTCTAACAACACACTATCTCATTTTAATTCAAAATAAACACAACGCCAAACGCAGCGCAAAATAAATAATACAAAACTCAACGCTGCTGTTAAACAGCCAACTTCTAAAATAAACTTATAAATCTTCTAAACAAAATATTTTAAGATTCAGAAACGGACTATACATATATTTTAATACTAGAGTTCGCCAACTAGTCGGGCCAGGTCAGGGTTTTTTCGGCCTGGCAGCTCAGAAACCGTTTATTTTGATAAAATCGGGTTTTTTGGGGTTTCCCGAGTTTTTTCTGAGCTTTTTTTCCGAGCCCGGAAAACCAGGACCGTGTCAGCTTGAAAGGAAAAAACCCTAATACCGGTCCAGGCAATTTGAATATCTCTAACTCTATTTAATACAAACTATACAAAAATATAAATTTGAGGTTTTTCATAAAAATTATATTAAATGTTCAATTATTCTTCCCATTTTTCTCCTCATTTTTATTTAGCCATTCAGGTGCTTCCATTTCCAAAATTTTAAAGCATCATTAATGCTACTCTTTGCCCTCGTTTTAATACATTCCATTTTTTCTTTAAATTCTGGATCATTTTCTGGTGTTCCTCTTTCAAAAAACGGAATTTCCATAACCCTGCCAATAGCTTGTGAAATAATTGCCAAATTGTAAACATGTTGAAGCTTTAAAAAATATAAATATAATGACATTAAGATGGGCAAATCCTTAAAAATCTTCTGATATCCAAATTCGAATCGATATCCGAATTAGATATTAGAATCTGATTTCGAATCGATATACAAACCAAAAATTTTCGTAAATTCGTATCTGGGATAGAAATTCTTATTAAATTAATGAAGACTATCTGTTGACGAAGTGTTTTAGGAATAATTTTCGTTAAGTGATGCCCTGGGTGGAAGGTCAAATTTCGAAAGGCCAAAACAAATTCCTTTTTGAAAATAATGCCCGTTATTAGAGGTATAAACAGTCGGAAGAGGTTCAGAATATCATTCAGAAATCTACCTATATTAATTTTAAAATTAGGCCTACTTTAATTAGACAAATTACATACTTCTTCAAATCCATACTTTACTTTTTCCATTCCTTGTTCAACAAATTTTTTATTTAATTCATTCAAATATAGTTCTAAAATTTTCCCTTCTTTTTCAATTTTTCTACGTAGATCGGGCTCTACCGTTGCCAACATTAATCGAGATATATCAGTCATTGGATTGCCTTCAAAAAATATTTTTTAATTATTAGCTTACCTACTATTTATTCTATTTGAGTCCATTCCTAGTATACCATTTCCTAGTATATCAGATTTTTAAATTATGAAAAAAAAAGTTTAACCATGTCAAAAGAAATACGAAGTTTTTTCGAATGGTATATATTATAGAAAAGGTATATTTATCAAGTATTAATGTCAAAAACATGCTAGTTTTAGAGGTCAATTTTAGAGTATAATTTTGTTTAACATTTTTTAAAAATTACCTATAGTTGCCAATTGCCAATCTATAAAAGCTGCAAGTCTGTTTGGATTGTTGTTATACCATAATAAATTATTATTCCATAAATCCCCGTGTGTAAGGATTTCAGGAACACCTTAAAAATCATTTTTAATATGAAAAAATTTTTTTAATTCCAAAAATTAATTATGTATAGAGAAATAGGATTAAGAAATAATAATATAACTTTCCCAGCAACTCCGCCTATCCATAGTCAATATAATCCACGGAGTCTGTGGTTCGGTCAAGAGAATGATACTAATATTAACCTGATTTTATTCCCTTAATACTTTACGTTCTCACTAGAATGTAGAACTGAGTGTGGGTTCATCTCAGTCGGCTTCTTCTATAAAGTGTCCCAAAAGTTTATGGAGAACTTTATTAATTTAAAGTTAATGGGATCAAATAAAGCTTAAATGATAGAGAAATAAATAAAGAATGAATGCTAGATACAGCAACTCCACATTTTTTTGTTATTAAGCGCAGGCCCTTGCCCCCAAAATAGACCAAAAGATTAGTTCATTGGACTCAAATCCGGCGACTACGGTGGCCATTCTTGACACATAAAATAGGGTAGATGAACTTATCCACAATTTTAAAAATAAATAAAAGTACCATAATCATTTTCACATTTTTCTTTCATCCATTTAACAAATTCTGGCTTAATAACTAAATTGCCAATTTTTTTAAATGGTTCAACAATATCGTCTAAAAATAACTTTAATTTAATTTGAGTTACAATCTAATCAAAAACCCATCAAGCTCCATAATTTGTTCAATCATTGCTGAACCAAATTCTTCAGCCACACTCTGTCCCCACATTTCTTCTATTGTTACAAAATCTTTCTGCCATTTTTCTTTAATTTTAGGTAAAGACAAATAAGCATGTAAATGTGCCAAGTATTTAACAACTTCCATTATCTATATTTTTTATATTAAATGACTGTGTATCAGATATCAGGGATCCTGCCGTTCCGATTCCCAAAAATCGAGAATTCAAAATATTTTTTCCATACGGGATCCCGATTCACAGAAATTTCCATAAAATTTTTCAAACATTTGTAATATGAAAATCTAAATTCTATTCATGGTTTTATAATTTCTTCACATTTATTTTTGAGAAAAAAACTCGATAGACCCCGATCGAGTATAACAAAAATTTCAGGTTAATTGAAGAATCGGACACAGAAAACCTGATATAATTTATAGTATAAACTTATTCCAACCAACTATTTCTAAGGTGGTGTGGGCTTTAATCCAAAGGGGGGCTCTATTTCAAGGCGTATTTCTAATTCAAAATGTAATCTAATTCAGGGTGGGTCTCTTATAGGAATACGGTCAAATTTATTTACTTGTATTTCATTTAATCCTTTAGTTAAAGGTGTAATATGTGTATTTTCAGTCAAATCCTCCATTAAAATCACTCCTTGTGGCCCAAGCTTATTAATCTTATCATCTTCTTCATTTTCCTCTTTTCTACAATTTTTTGTAAAATAAATTTTTGGTATAGGCAAAGGGGGATTTTCAATATTATTCATCATTTTATAAAATAAACATTCGTTTTGATGCATTCTTGTAAATGATGCCATTGATTCCTAAATAGAGAAAAATATTTTTTATATAGGTTGTCACGTATTTAACGGTTTTGAACGAAGTTATATAACTTGGCGGTACCTTGTCCTTGAAGCACCAGGTCTGCTTCTTTTTTTAACAGTATTTAGGGGTGTACAGCCGTATCCGTGGGGAAATTAAGCAGTTGAGCTTCGGCTCCTTGTCCTTCAAAATTCCGACTTTTCTTTTCTTTTTTCGGAGGATTTGGCTCCATAGGAGCCTGCTTCTTAGCTAGCTAAGGAACCATACCCTGCACTGGCTGGCAGCACTAGAATGCTTCGGAATGGGCTTTAATTACTGTGCTAATTAATTTGGAACATTTTATGTAGGACTTAAATTATTTAATTAAAATATTTGATTTTTACCTTTAACACTGGATTAACTTTTTTATCTTTTATTTCTTTATTTATTTCTTCATTATTATTATTTTCTATTGTCAATTTTTCTGTAAATTTTAACATAACTTTTTCCAATCTTTCTTTTCCAAAAAAATGTTCCAAAAGTATTTCAATCCTCTCATCAGCAAAAATTTTTAAAATTAAAGAAAATTTGTTTGGAAAATTTTTTGTTTTGATGTTAATTCCATTTGTATATTTAATATTAATTATAAGGCGAAGTAATCTTGAAGTAAAGCCTTTACCATCATTTATGTCTATTGCTTCAATCTTTAAAATTTTTTAATTTTATATTTCTCCAATATGATGTCTTAAAAATAATTATCCTTCTATTCTTTTATTAAACCAATAATCTTTCCAGACCTTCAAACTTTAAGGGTAGGGAGACCGATCGGGACGGATATATCGGGATAGCGTTGACAAAACTAACTTCTTGCGCATCTTTGTTAGTTCTAAAACATCAAAAACTCTTTTCTTCAATAGGGCAATTTACTATCCAAGACCCAGAGTTAGATTTCTGATCGTGTTCTCGTCTTGTTCCAATCTTTATATTTACTCCTTAAAAAAGGAAAAGGATCTTCTAAATAAATTTTACTCAAAAACTTAAGCTAAAATATCTTTGAGTTAATTTTTTACCTTCTCAACAAATCCTCCATTTTCTAAAATTTTTCTAAATTCACTACTTCCATTCCCCAATTCATTAATTATATAACCAAAAGTAATCCAATTATATTCTAATATATATTTTAATTTTAATTTTGGATTAATAAATTTATCAAAATTAAAATTATTTTTGTTTTCCTCTTCACAACAATTATTTGAAGGAATAAAATTTGAAGGAATTGAATTATTTATTTGAATATTATTTGTCATTTTAATTTTAAGTATAAACTGTCTAATTTAATTAAAATTGTTACCTAATATTTTTAAATTATTAAATTAATAAATACGTAGATATCAGGTAGCTGATAAGGGCCTTTTTTCAAATATTGGGGAAGGGCCTTTCCTTATTTAATTTTTAAAAACCGGAAGGCGTATGAACGAGGAATGTTCGTTCCAAAACAAAATATAAAATTTTGCATATCGTTATATACCCATAAAATTGAGTGTCAGCCGGCTTTGATCGGCTATAACTTTTTTGTGCTTGATCCAATTCACATGAATCTTACATCATTCCATTTATTTTGTGTTCTTCACATTTATCGGTTATTAATTTTGAGTCCATTGATTAAAAAGATAAAATAATAACATAAAATTAGAAAATTTTTTTTGCTCAAAAACTAAGACTATAAACAGTCTTAAAGTTTTATTTACAAAAATAATTATAAGAAGAATTGAACGAAATCAATTTAGGTAATTGTAGTTTGTTGATATTTATTTCTAACGTTTAAATTGAGCGAAGAGAAATTTTTTTGGTTCAATCACAAAATACATTTTTTTTAAATATTAATGAGGCTTATATTCAATTTTTATGTTAAAAAATAAAATATTAAAGTTAAAGTCTTTAGATAAAAATTTTAAATGATTAATAAATATTATAGCGGAATCAAATTTTTTTAAATTAAATAAAGCTACACGAGACAAAAAATAATTTAGAAAAATAGATAAGAATTATAATAAATAACTTGATAAATAAATTGAGGGACACAAACTATGAATGAAACAAAAAATTTAAGAATTATAATTAAATAAAAATGAGGTACCTGTTTTATTGAATAAATAACTTGGGTAATTATTTTTTAACTAGGTTCACGTTAGGAGATTTCACGTTAGGTACTTAAAAAATTTTTTTTATACATTTAAATTTTGTAGTAAAGTTGTCAGCTTTAAAATGAATCTCATGTTTGGAACTCATAATAGTCACAGTCATACAATAAGGGACTGATCGAAAAGCGGAATTATAACTATATTAGTAACGGGTGGGGGCTAACTCAAGGAATGCCAACTCAAGGAACAGACAAGTTAATGAAAAGACAGGTCAAGGAACGACCAACTCATGGAATATTTTAAAAATCGGAATTTTTTGAAAAATTTGAATATTTTTAAAAAATAAGAATTCAAAACAAATTAGAATACTTCAAAAACAGAATTTAAAAAAATTCTGAAAAATTCAGATTTATCAAAAAATTCTGATTTTTAAAATATTCCATGAGTTGGTCATTCCTCGAGTTAGTCGTTCCTTGACCTGTCTTTTCCTTGACTTGTCGTTCCTTGATTTGTCTGTTCATTGAGTTAGCCCGATAAGATTAGTAACATATCTTCGTTTAATTTTGGAAATATAAAAAATATTAATTAAACATCATGCATTCTTTCTGAACATTATAAGTAGGGATCGGATTTTTAGGTTATAACCTATTTTTTCTGCGAAATAGTCCTGATGAATTGAGCTCAAATCCGTTGTTATTTCTTGAAAATCTTTTGTTTACGGGGAGTTATTATGACCTATTTGAACCTATTTTGGTGTTTTGCAACCTAAAATAGGTTGTAACCTATTTAGGTGCCTATTTTAAGGTTTTTACGACCTAAAAATCCGATCCCTAATTATAAGCACCCACAAGTTTTTAAATAAAACCATAGTTAAAGTTAAAATATCATAGTTTTGAATAGTTTTAGGACTTTCTGATCACATTCAAAGGAGAAATAAACAATCAGGGATTAATTAGATATGGATAGAGAAAAAAATAAACGAAATTTCCTTAAAACGACTCTGATAAATATAAGCACCTCTGTGCCCAAAAGGGCACTTTAAATCCCAATTTATTTTATTAATTTATATTTTAATATTTTTAATCTCTCCCCGCTCCAAAACACATTTTCACAATTTACTTTTTCTTTTAAACATTGTTTTCCTACCGCCCATTTTTTGTCCCCTATTTAATGGGTGACTGATCATTTCGTCAATGATGAGTTCGACAATGATTAGTCCGTCAAAATCAGTTCGTCAATGACTTTCGTCAATGATTAGTTCGTCAATAAAATATGCCAAATTTAAATTATTTCAGTTCGTCAATGTTGAATAGAAAGAAATAGTATAAATATTCCTTGCAATTTTAATGGAATAGGAAATAAATTGTTAGTTTACATTTGTTAACTTAAGTAAAAACCTTTGGTCAATATTCGTATTGTAAAAAAATATGAAAAGATAAAAGAAAAAATAATTTTTGAAAAGATAATGATCTGAGAAGATGATAGATGCAGATATAGATCTAGATGCAGATATAGATCATTAATCTGATAGTAATTTTAATCATGTCTTCCAATGATGGTGAATATTCTTCTAATAATTCTGCTAACGAAATGGAAAACCCTGAAACAGTTCAACTCCTTGAAGTCTAAACGTGGGGGCTTCTTTATTGACTAGAAACGGTTATTTTTTATTGGAATAGGATTGTAACAGATTACAGAAATGACCTGGAAATAGGATAAGCTTAAGAGAAACGCTATATATCTTCGTCAAGATAGTAATCTTCAACAATTAGTTGCAGAATTTGAAAATCGACTGTCGATCCTGTTCGCTATCTACGAACAATTTCTTATCGTTTAGCTGAAAATTAGCATTTTTCTGAAAATTACTATTTTATAATATATTTTTAACAAGTTTTTAGCATTGACGAACAGAAATAATTTAAATTTGGCACTATTTTATTGACGGACTAATTGTTGGATACACTATTTTGATGTTTTGTTTATTTTTAAATAAATGTTGTTTTTCCTATTCCCCTAAAAACCTAATTTAAATTTTCCTTATCAATTTATTTTAAATATTCCTTTTTCCGATTGTAAAACCCTTTAAATGTTTCTTTATGTAATTTAAAATATTCCCCTCAAACATATGTTTTCTTTTTTATCTAAACATTTCCTATTCAAAACATTCCCTCAAAACATTCCTTATCTAAACATCCCAACCTTAAATAAACCTTTACAACTGTCTGTTCGTTTTATATTAAACTCCCGCCCTTTCTATAACCTATAAATATCCATTTGTTTCTCATTAATTTTTACGTTATTTTGAACTGAACTTATATATTTGTTGAAATAAATTTGTTGTTAAAAACTTAGTTATTAATAAGTAAATCCTCATAAAATTTGAGAGTAGAAATTTGGAATAAATAAATATCCAAATTTATCTAATTTAAGGACACTACATTTTGGCGCGGTCGACAAAAGACCAGAAATAAAATATTTTAATCACTAGTGTTGTGAATAGTGATATAACTTAAATTGGCTTTGAATTTAAGAAAGCCAAAAATCTTTTAGACACTCGTGTTGTGAAGAGTGCTATAAATTAAATTGACTTTGAACTATAAAAGTTAAAAAATCTTTTAATCACTCGTGTTGTGAAGGGTGATATTTTAATAATTGGCTTTGTGTTGTGTAAGCCTACAATTTTTTTACACTTGTGTTGTGAAAAGTGTATTTACCTATTTTGCTCAGTGTTGTGAAGAGCATAAAAAAGCTGTGTTGTGAAAGCTTTGTAAAATAAATAATAATTTGTTGAAAAAAAATCTTTTTCAAACAAAGAGAAAAAATGTCTGATTTTGACCCTAAATATTTTTCTCGAGAAGAGATTAAACAATTTGGGACTATTTTAGAACGTTTAAGGGAATTTGAAAAATCTGTAGCACAAACCCTCAGAAAAATGGAATCTAAAATTGAGGAGATTGATAAAGCTGAAATAAAAAATAAAAATAGTATAACTGCTACAAAAGGAAATATCACAAAATTAGGAAAAGAGCTAATACAATACAATACAAGACTCCTGCTTACGTATGTAAATGTATTAAAACAATTACATCAAAAAGTAGAGGCTTCTTTGGAGGTTATATGCAGGAAACAGAAAGTTTAGACATAAACGTACCGATATCTGAGTGTAAAAGGATGAGGCATTTTAACCAATCGAGAGCTGGAGAATTAAAAGACAGAAATGGAACTTTAAAAGGAACCGATAATAATTCAGATATGGAATGGAAAATGTGGCCTATTGGCATTCCGTGGAATACAAAAGAAACAGAAAATTGTTATGTCTATGAAACTGTGGTTTTTACTCATTATGGTATGGAAGGAATTAATACACCTGTTGGATCATGCCCTAGTTGTTTATATAGATCTGGCACTTGCAAATGTGACCAGGGCAGCTTAATTTGGGAACCGGATAAGACTCAGCAGTGTTCCTATGTTTTTGTTAACAGATGGCAAGGAGAATATGCGTCCGGAGTCTGGTTATCCGAGTCAAACGAATTTGCACTTTCTTTTGAAAATAAATCAAAAATCATAGATTGTAATAAAGAACTTATTTTGAGCGACCAAGGATTCGCAATTGCATTATCTGAGTATAAAGAAATTGAAAAAGTTAAGGAATTTTTTGAAAATGAAAAGCCCCAGAAAATTAAAAGGGAGATAAAGGAAGCAAATACAGGTATAGTTTATACAGCCCAATTAGCTTCCCAAATTACCGCATTAAGTACTTCATTTACTAAAACAATAAGAAAATTATTTACGGAAGCTGTAAAGCAAGTCTGTACTGATTTACAAGAATTAGCAGATCAGATACTAACTTTAGCCGCTGCAAGTCCTACTTTGCTAGCGAGACATTTTTTAAAAATAGAACATATTACAGCTCGCTTGGTAACAGATAAAATACTTGAAATAAAGCCATGTTATATTATAGACGAGAAAGAAATGCATTTCAATTGGAAAAAAGGCTTGTGTTTTGAACGTTTACCCATCACATTTATGTTACATGGAGTATTAAAACATGGATTTATCGATACATATACTAAAATTATTTACCCTCATGCTAAGGAGGTAGATTGTGAGACCATGAGATATATGTATTTAACAGAAAATGGTCGAACTTACCAATATGATCAATTAACTGGTGATCAAAAGGAAATATCTGACGAAGGGATAAGAGCTATAGCACGATATGGGAAGTTGGATATACCAGAAATGAATATAGCTATATTCAGAAATCAAATCTTATCTAATCTTACTGACCTTTATTCACCACAACATTTTGTAGAAACTTTAGAATCTGCTATTATTGCCCATGAAATAAAAAGACTTTCTAACCCCAATTCAATATGGGAGAATTCAAAAATTAAAAAAGAATTAATTGCAGGAAATATAGTTTCAGATGGACTATTTTCCTTTTTAAAAGGAGGATTTTTCAGTATTAATCAAGTTTGGGTCTTTACTTGTTGTTGTTTTGTAACTTTTCAATTTATTATACAATTTTTACTTCCATCATTATTGTCAAGAATAATAGAGAATATTAATTTAGGCGAAATTTTATTTAAATTTGCAAGCTCTCGAAGAAAGACGAATAAGTCGAGAAGACGATCTTTGAGTCCTGAATATGATAAAAATGAAGAAAAAACATTGCCTCTTACTAAGAGATGGCCTTCTAAAGTTAATCTAGATACTCAGAAAAAATCTAAAATTAAAGAGAAAAGTATGGTCGAAGTTTTTATCATGGAAAAACATATTTGTGATAAAAATATGAGAATACATGCTGAAATAAATGGATATAAAATACTGTGTTTAATAGATACCGGGGCACATGTTTCTCTAATAAGTAAACGGAAAGCTAAACTATGTGGTATTAAATCATTATACCAACCCGATTTTAGCGGAGTATTTGGTATTGGAAACAATTTAGTACCTTTGGTTGCTCAAGCTGATATAAAATTAAATATAGCAAATTGTAAAGTACATACAACTATAATGTTAATAGATCAAGAATTGAGTAAAAATAATTCATATGAAGTAATAATTGGTAGAGAGACTTTAAAGAAATTACCAATTTTATTGAACCTACAAAATATGGAATTAATACCTCTAAAAGTAATAGAAAATATGGCATGTGAAAAAGTAAATAAAAATTTAACATTAAGTAGAGACCAAAAGCTATTTTTAGAAAAAATAATTACTAAAACAGAATTAGATGGAACAGAAGAGAAAAATAAAATTTATAAATGTTTGGAGAGCAATATTAAAGTATTTTCAAGGCATGACTATGACCTAGGTAAGTGTAAAATCTCAGCACCTCCAATTTTAACTACTACGCAAATCCCTGTTCAAGTAAAAATGTTTAGGACACCAGAGAAATATAGAGAGGAATTAAAATATCATATTCAGAAAATGCTTGAATCTGGTGTAATAGAAGAAAGCCAAACCCCTTGGGCGAATAATCTAGTCTTAGTAGCTAAGGGAGATGGTCAATTAAGACCTTGTGTTGATTTTAGACCTCTTAATAAAATAACTATTACAGACCCATACCCATTGCCAAAAATGGAAGAAATGATTCATAAAGCTGCTGGTAAAGCTTGGTATACCTCTTTAGATCTTTCCGCCGGATTTTGGCAGATCCCACTGGACAAAGAAAGCTCTTATAAGTGTGGAATTTTGACTGAATGGGGCCTATATGAAATGAAAAGATTGCCATTTGGCTTAAAAAATGCCCCTAGTGTGTTTCAGCGTACAATGAATATAGTTTTAGAAGGAGTAAAAAATGTTTCTCTTTATATTGATGATATTTTAATACACACTGAAGATTTTGAGTCTCATATTGAAACACTTAATCAAGTTTTTTCTAGACTAAAAGAGTATAATTTAAAATTGAAAGGAGAAAAATGTAAATTTTTTATGAAAAAATGTATTTATTTAGGCCACGAAATCTCTAAAGAAGGATATAAACCAGCCCAATCTAATTGTGAAACAATTAAAAGATACCCTTCACCAAAAAATGTAAAGGAGGTGAAGAGATTTATCGGAATGACTTCCTTTTTTCGAAAGTTTATCCCTGATTTTGCAACAATCGCAGCACCTCTAAATAAATTAACTAGAGGAGAACAAAAATTTATATGGAGTGAAATAGAAAATAAAGCCTTCCAAAAATTGAAAAAAGAATTGCTTAATCCTCTCTGTCTTAGAGCACCAAATTATAATGAGCCATTTCACCTTTTTTGTGACGCTTCTGCTGTAGCGTATGCTGGAGCTTTAATGCAATCAGAAAATGGTACAGATTTACATAGTATTGGATATTGGTCTAGAATGCTTAATGATCTAGAATCTAAGCTACCAGCTACACATAATGAATTAGCAGCCATATATTATGCTATTACTTATTTTAAACCCATTATATATGGAGGCCATTATATATACTTATTTTAAACCCATTATATATGGAGGGAAATTAATTATATATACTGATCATAGGCCACTTACATTTTTATTCTCAAAATCAAGTACGAATGTTAAATTAAATCGATGGCTCTTAGCTTTACAGGAGATCGAACCAGAAGTTGTATATTTAGCAGGCAGTGCTAATAAAGTTGCAGATGCTTTATCCAGGGTCCCTATAGCATGGAATAATGTAATACCACCGCCTAATGAAGAAATTCCATATCTAATGAATATATCAGTTGAAAACATTAATCATAATATACTAGTAAAGGAAACACAAGATGATACAATCCTTAAAGAAATATATAATTTAATACAAAAAGGATGGAATGAAACTGAAATAAATGAAGATCTAAAGCCTTATTATTTAATAAGAGACAAACTTTTTATTAAATCAAATTTAATTTATAAAAGGCCTGAAAATCAGATAATTATTCCTGAAAATTTAAGAATTAAAATATTAGAATTAATACATTTTGCCCATTTTGGAATTGTGAGATGTAAAGCTAAAGCACGAAAAATTGTATGGTGGCCCAAAATAAACCAGGATATAGAAGAATTTATCAATGGATGTATATCTTGTCAGAAAAATAAACAAGATGAACCGCAGACGGCTTTTCAAAATAAATGGCCAGAAGCAAAAATTGCTTTTGAGCGGGTTCATATTGACCTGGCAGGACCTGTTTTTGGAAAGACTTTTCTTTTAATGGTTGACGCTTATTCGCGGTACCCCTTTGTCTTTGAAATGAAAAGTACGACGTCAAATTTTGTAATAAATGCCCTTAAAGATGTGTTTTCTTTGTTCGGACCGCCATCATGTTTGGTGAGTGACAACGGTCCACAGTTCACCTCTTTTGAATTTGAGACATTTTTAAGAGGTTGCGGAGTAAATCACATGAAATCACCTCCATATCATCCACAAAGCAACGGTCTTTGTGAGCGCTTTGTAAGAACATTCAAAAATAGCGTTTTAAAAGGGCTTGACAGCAATAACTTAAAAGACGCCATTCCTGAGTTTTTGAGTGAATATAGAGCAAGCCCACACCCTAGTCTAGAAGGAGAATCCCCATCGTATTTATTTTTAGGGAGACAAATTAAATCAAAAATTGATATAATTAAATATACACCAAAAGAAAATTTAAATAAGCCGAAAGATGAAGTTGAAAATAAAGGAAAAAGCCGTAAAAGAAAAATATTTAAAATAGACGATTTAATTTGGGCAAGACATTACACTGGTAATGATAAATGGGTAAAAGGGAGGGTAATAGAAGATAAGGGAGACTATATATATAGAGTTGAAATGGAGGATGGCTCATTCAAAATTTCTCATATAGACCAGTTGCGTAGTCGCGGAAACTACCAACTGAGATCCCGTAGCCCTAGTCCAGTCAAAGAAGACTGAGATTCCGTAATTGAATCATAACCTAGTCAAAAATATAATATTTTTCGTTTTTTACACACCTCTTTTTTTGTTTTGTATCATTTAAATTTTTTTTAAAATATCCAAAATTTACTTATTTCTTAGTTGTTTTCAAAATAAAATTTTTTTGTGACATCAATAATTTTTTTTTAAAATGGACAACATCAATGACATCAATATGGAAGAACAGAAAGAAGAACAACAATCAACAAAAGAGCCCCTAATGGATAGGGAGAGCAATTTGGTTAAAAATACTTCAAAAACTAAAAATAATTCTGCAAATGTTTCAATTGTTAATCATACTTCTTTCTTGGCTTTAATTCAAAAAGAAGGAAAATCAACACGTGAAACGGTCCAAAAAAGCCACGATTTCATTCGTGAGGCAATGCTTACCTTAAAAAATGAAATAGTGGGAGATGTGCTTCAAGCACTGAATCCACAACTTTCAAATTTTGAGGAACTTCTAAAAGAAATTAAAAATGAAATAACTAATAATGAAGAAAATAATTCGGACTCTATTTCTGTCAACGAAGAAATAAATAATGAAGAGGAAATACAAGAGAATATAGAAAATCCCGCCGAAATTTTGCGAGGCGGAGAGGCCAATAATCGTGAGGAAAATGCCACTAATCGTGAGGGAAATAATAATAATCGGGGAAGGGGAGGCCGTGGGCGTGCACAAAATAGACGCTCGCGAGATTCCCGCTTATTTTTCCTCTTACGTCAAATTGATCGTGAGAGAGGCCATGAAATGGCTCGTGACCGTTTCCGTCCATATTACCCACGTGGCCGTGGAGATTACAACAACAACAACCAGTATAACAACAATAATTTCCGTGGACGTAATAATCGTGGAGGCTACCGCCGCTGATCTTCTTAAAAGGATGGAGGAGTGTTGGATACACTATTTTGATGTTTTGTTTATTTTTAAATAAATGTTGTTTTTCCTATTCCCCTAAAAACCTAATTTAAATTTTCCTTATCAATTTATTTTAAATATTCCTTTTTCCGATTGTAAAACACTTTAAATGTTTCTTTATGTAATTTAAAATATTCCCCTCAAACATATGTTTTCTTTTTTATCTAAACATTTCCTATTCAAAACATTCCCTCAAAACATTCCTTATCTAAACATCCCAACCTTAAATAAACCTTTACAACTGTCTGTTCGTTTTATATTAAACTCCCGCCCTTTCTATAACCTATAAATATCCATTTGTTTCTCATTAATTTTTACGTTATTTTGAACTGAACTTATATATTTGATGAAATAAATTTGTTGTTAAAAACTTAGTTATTAATAAGTAAATCCTCATAAAATTTGAGAGTAGAAATTTGGAATAAATAAATATCCAAATTTATCTAATTTAAGGACACTACACTAATCATTGACGAAAGTCATTGACGAACTGATTTTGACGGACTAATCATTGACGAACTCATCATTGACGAACTAATAGGGAACCATTTAATGTTTTGGCCAATTCCCTTTAATGACTTGTTTGGTAATTCATTTTTTTACTTTCTTTTCTCCGACTTGCTTGCTTTTTGATTGCCAGCGCTTTTTGAGCCCTGCCAATCAATTCCAACCAACCTTTTTAACTTGCTCGAATTTCAATATATTTTTAAGACCACAAGGGCCTGCTTTGTTGACCTGCAGCCCCACTTTGTGCTCGGCTTATATTCCCCCGAGGCACTTCAATTATAATATTATTTTAATTAAATAAATATTTTTTAATTGTGTTCTGTGTTTCGTTTGTGTTTTTCTTAGGGACTTGTTTTTCTGGAGATTGGATATCTCCGTCGACCATAAAAACTAAGGAGCAATTCGTTTTGATCGAATTCCTCCTGTCCCTCCTCAATTGAGTTACCGAGGTATTGTGCACCTACACTTTCAGCACATTAAATTTGGAGCCCCGTACGGGTCCTGGCAGTCCAATCGCACTGCCCCCGTACTTTTATACAAACCAGACCAACCTTTTAGTTGCTCTGTTTTATCATAGCCCCAAGCCGGGCCTCAACCCATTTCTAAGTGATCTGCCGCCCCGTGCAGGGCCGTCACTCTAATTGGCCAATAGCCTGCCAATTTACCTTATCCGGCCAATTTACATTTATTGCCCGGTGATCTTTTGCCCCAAGCAGGGCCATTACATTTATTTGGCAAATTACCCGCCAAATACATTCCAGTCAGTGTTGCAGCCATTGTTTTGGCCGTCACTGTACTTTGGCCAACTTTTCGTTGCCCAATACATTTTTTCTGGTGTCTTTGCTCTTTTCAGGCAGACACTAGTTTTTTGCCCCCTAAGCGGCAAAATCAACATTTGCAGTCGACCTTTCTATTGACTGCACATTTTTCTTTAACTTTGGCCAACTCTTTGTTGCCCATAGTTTTTCTAGTGATTTTTCCCCTTTTCAGGCGATCACTAGCTTTTTGCCCCCGAAGCGGCAAAAATAACCACCTGCAGTCAACTTTTCCTTTGACTGCACATTTTACATTTTTAGCTCTAGCCAGCCACTACACAACTTACAAAAGGCGATTGCACATCCCTTTCACGGGACATCGCTCTTTTCCTTTTCTTTTGTCACTGCTTGCACGGGCAGTCACATTTCTTTCACATATTTACAAAATTAAATAAAAAGTGCTAACTTACCACTTTTTTTTTACCAACTTAAAATATTTTTATATTTTTCCAACCTAACCAGCTTTAAAGCCCAAACTTGGCCTTTAATTCTGCTTAAGCCTATCAAGTTCGAGAATCAACATGCCTTCATCTGGCCCAATCAGAAGTCAATTAGGGCCGGCACTTAAGGCCCTCAAGGATCATCTCGCCGCCGCCACCGAGCTACTGAGAGCTGGCGCCGAGCGGGACCTTTTACAACTCCGAGGTGAGCACCATCACCTCGGGCGTACCCTGAGCCGGGTCGACGACCTCAACGAGAAATGGTCGAACATTATCGACCGGCTCGAGGGAGATTACCTGGAGGTCGAGGAGCGAACCTATCAGGATTTCCCTCCTCCCGCAGCAGGAGAGGTAGTACAAGTCAGACAGCCGCATTTTATGGAAATAGCGGAACAAGCTAGGGGAGTCCTCAACGAAATTGAGTATCTCCTCGCCGAACCTGATGAGGCGAGCAGTCAAGCAAGTCAAGGGTCAAGACGAACCTTAACCGAAACAGAACAACAAGAACAGCACCAGTCTGTCCTTGAACATCAGTCAGTTCACAGCGAGCAAATCAACCAACATTTTAATCAACAACCTTACCAGCAAATCAACAATCAATTCAATCAACAACAAGATCAGCAAGTCAATCATCAACAGAATCAGCAACAATATCAACAAGTCAACCAGGAGTTTAATCAGCAACAAGTAAGTCGTTTCCAGCCGGATATTAGGTTGCCTGAACTTCGCTTGGATCCTTTTAATGGGGATCCCAGGAAGTGGCCAACCTTCTGGCAGTTATTTTCTGCCAATATCGACCAGCGCCCTATGGATAATATCAGAAAAATGACTACTTGCTCACATTCCTTCAGGGCCCTGCCAAGGAGTTAGTCGCGGGTTTCGTTCTTTCGAATGAGAACTATACGCGAGCTCTCGATTTGCTTAAATCCCGGTATGGGGACAGCAGAGCTATTACCGAGGCTTTGGAAGCCGAGCTAATGAACCTGCACCCAGCCAATGAGAGTACCTATTCTCTCCGTGGATTTGTCGACAACATAGAACGCATTTGTCGGCAGCTCGAGGCATATGGGCACGTGGATTCGTCCCCTTTCGTCTCGACCGCAATTAAATCAAAATTACCTCAGCAAATAATCAAAATTTTAATAATCAAAATTTTAGATTATCGATAAAAATTTTTAGTTATAATTTTCAAGATGAAGAATTGAGTATAAATAATTTTAAAATAATCAAAATTTTAGATTATCGATAAAAATTTTTAGTTATAATTTTCAAGATGAGAATAGAGTATAAATAATTTTAAAATAATCAAAATTTTAGATTATCGATAAAAATTTTTAGTTATAATTTTCAAGATGAGAATAGAGTATAAATAATTTTAAAATAATCAAAATTTTAGATTATCGATAAAAATTTTTAGTTATAATTTTCAAGATGAAGAATAGAGTATAAATAATTTTAAAATAATCAAAATTTTAGATTATCGATAAAAATTTTTAGTTATAATTTTCAAGATGAAGAATAGAGTATAAATAATTTTAAAATAATCAAAATTTTAGATTATCGATAAAAATTTTTAGTTATAATTTTCAAGATGAGAATAGAGTATAAATAATTTTAAAATAATAAAAATTTTAGATTATCGATAAAAATTTTTAGTTATAATTTTCAAGATGAAGAATAGAGTATAAATAATTTTAAAATAATCAAAATTTTGGATTATCGATAAAAATTTTTAGTTATAATTTTCAAGATGAAGAATAGAGTATAAATAATTTTAAAATAATCAAAATTTTAGATTATCGATAAAAATTTTTAGTTATAATTTTCAAGATGAAGAATAGAGTATAAATAATTTTAAAATAATCAAAATTTTAGATTATCGATAAAAATTTTTAGTTATAATTTTCAAGATGAAGAATAGAGTATAAATAATTTTAAAATAATCAAAATTTTAGATTATCGATAAAAATTTTTAGTTATAATTTTCAAGATGAAGAATAGAGTATAAATAATTTTAAAATAATCAAAATTTTAGATTATCGATAAAAATTTTTAGTTATAATTTTCATGATGAAGAATAGAGTATAAATAATTTTAAAATAATCAAAATTTTAGATTATCGATAAAAATTTTTAGTTATAATTTTCAAGATGAAGAATAGAGTATAAATAATTTTAAAATAATCAAAATTTTAGATTATCGATAAAAATTTTTAGTTATAATTTTCAAGATGAAGAATAGAGTATAAATAATTTTAAAATAATCAAAATTTTAGATTATCGATAAAAATTTTTAGTTATAATTTTCAAGATGAAGAATAGAGTATAAATAATTTTAAAATAATCAAAATTTTAGATTATCGATAAAAATTTTTAGTTATAATTTTCAAGATGAAGAATAGAGTATAAATAATTTTAAAATAATCAAAATTTTAGATTATCGATAAAAATTTTTAGTTATAATTTTCAAGATGAAGAATAGAGTATAAATAATTTTAAAATAATCAAAATTTTAGATTATCGATAAAAATTTTTAGTTATAATTTTCAAGATGAAGAATATAGTATAAATAATTTTAAAATAATCAAAATTTTAGATTATCGATAAAAATTTTTAGTTATAATTTTCAAGATGAAGAATAGAGTATAAATAATTTTAAAATAATCAAAATTTTAGATTATCGATAAAAATTTTTAGTTATAATTTTCAAGATGAAGAATAGAGTATAAATAATTTTAAAATAATCAAAATTTTAGATTATCGATAAAAATTTTTAGTTATAATTTTCAAGATGAAGAATAGAGTATAAATAATTTTAAAATAATCAAAATTTTAGATTATCGATAAAAATTTTTAGTTATAATTTTCAAGATGAAGAATAGAGTATAAATAATTTTAAAATAATCAAAATTTTAGATTATCGATAAAAATTTTTAGTTATAATTTTCAAGATGAAGAATAGAGTATAAATAATTTTAAAATAATCAAAATTTTAGATTATCGATAAAATTTTTAGTTATAATTTTCAAGATGAAGAATAGAGTATAAATAATTTTAAAATAATCAAAATTTTAGATTATCGATAAAAATTTTTAGTTATAATTTTCAAGATGAAGAATAGAGTATAAATAATTTTAAAATAATCAAAATTTTAGATTATCGATAAAAATTTTTAGTTATAATTTTCAAGATGAAGAATAGAGTATAAATAATTTTAAAATAATAAAAATTTTAGATTATCGATAAAAATTTTTAGTTATAATTTTCAAGATGAAGAATAGAGTATAAATAATTTTAAAATAATCAAAATTTTAGATTATCGATAAAAATTTTTAGTTATAATTTTCAAGATGAAGAATAGAGTATAAATAATTTTAAAATAATCAAAATTTTAGATTATCGATAAAAATTTTTAGTTATAATTTTCAAGATGAAGAATAGAGTATAAATAATTTTAAAATAATCAAAATTTTAGATTATCGATAAAAATTTTTAGTTATAATTTTCAAGATGAAGAATAGAGTATAAATAATTTTAAAATAATCAAAATTTTAGATTATCGATAAAAATTTTTAGTTATAATTTTCAAGATGAAGAATAGAGTATAAATAATTTTAAAATAATCAAAATTTTAGATTATCGATAAAAATTTTTAGTTATAATTTTCAAGATGAAGAATAGAGTATAAATAATTTTAAAATAATCAAAATTTTAGATTATCGATAAAAATTTTTAGTTATAATTTTCAAGATGAAGAATAGAGTATAAATAATTTTAAAATAATCAAAATTTTAGATTATCGATAAAAATTTTTAGTTATAATTTTCAAGATGAAGAATAGAGTATAAATAATTTTAAAATAATCAAAATTTTAGATTATCGATAAAAATTTTTAGTTATAATTTTCAAGATGAAGAATAGAGTATAAATAATTTTAAAATAATCAAAATTTTAGATTATCGATAAAAATTTTTAGTTATAATTTTCAAGATGAAGAATAGAGTATAAATAATTTTAAAATAATCAAAATTTTAGATTATCGATAAAAATTTTTAGTTATAATTTTCAAGATGAAGAATAGAGTATAAATAATTTTAAAATAATCAAAATTTTAGATTATCGATAAAAATTTTTAGTTATAATTTTCAAGATGAAGAATAGAGTATAAATAATTTTAAAATAATCAAAATTTTAGATTATCGATAAAAATTTTTAGTTATAATTTTCAAGATGAAGAATAGAGTATAAATAATTTTAAAATAATCAAAATTTTAGATTATCGATAAAAATTTTTAGTTATAATTTTCAAGATGAAGAATAGAGTATAAATAATTTTAAAATAATCAAAATTTTAGATTATCGATAAAATTTTTAGTTATAATTTTCAAGATGAAGAATAGAGTATAAATAATTTTAAAATAATCAAAATTTTAGATTATCGATAAAAATTTTTAGTTATAATTTTCAAGATGAAGAATAGAGTATAAATAATTTTAAAATAATCAAAATTTTAGATTATCGATAAAAATTTTTAGTTATAATTTTCAAGATGAAGAATAGAGTATAAATAATTTTAAAATAATCAAAATTTTAGATTATCGATAAAAATTTTTAGTTATAATTTTCAAGATGAAGAATAGAGTATAAATAATTTTAAAATAATCAAAATTTTAGATTATCGATAAAAATTTTTAGTTATAATTTTCAAGATGAAGAATAGAGTATAAATAATTTTAAAATAATCAAAATTTTAGATTATCGATAAAAATTTTTAGTTATAATTTTCAAGATGAAGAATAGAGTATAAATAATTTTAAAATAATCAAAATTTTAGATTATCGATAAAAATTTTTAGTTATAATTTTCAAGATGAAGAATAGAGTATAAATAATTTTAAAATAATCAAAATTTTAGATTATCGATAAAAATTTTTAGTTATAATTTTCAAGATGAAGAATAGAGTATAAATAATTTTAAAATAATCAAAATTTTAGATTATCGATAAAAATTTTTAGTTATAATTTTCAAGATGAAGAATAGAGTATAAATAATTTTAAAATAATCAAAATTTTAGATTATCGATAAAAATTTTTAGTTATAATTTTCAAGATGAAGAATAGAGTATAAATAATTTTAAAATAATCAAAATTTTAGATTATCGATAAAAATTTTTAGTTATAATTTTCAAGATGAAGAATAGAGTATAAATAATTTTAAAATAATCAAAATTTTAGATTATCGATAAAAATTTTTAGTTATAATTTTCAAGATGAAGAATAGAGTATAAATAATTTTAAAATAATCAAAATTTTAGATTATCGATATAATTTTTAGTTATAATTTTCAAGATGAAGAATAGAGTATAAATAATTTTAAAATAATCAAAATTTTAGATTATCGATAAAAATTTTTAGTTATAATTTTCAAGATGAAGAATAGAGTATAAATAATTTTAAAATAATCAAAATTTTAGATTATCGATAAAAATTTTTAGTTATAATTTTCAAGATGAAGAATAGAGTATAAATAATTTTAAAATAATCAAAATTTTAGATTATCGATAAAAATTTTTAGTTATAATTTTCAAGATGAAGAATAGAGTATAAATAATTTTAAAATAATCAAAATTTTAGATTATCGATAAAAATTTTTAGTTATAATTTTCAAGATGAAGAATAGAGTATAAATAATTTTAAAATAATCAAAATTTTAGATTATCGATAAAAATTTTTAGTTATAATTTTCAAGATGAAGAATAGAGTATAAATAATTTTAAAATAATCAAAATTTTAGATTATCGATAAAAATTTTTAGTTATAATTTTCAAGATGAAGAATAGAGTATAAATAATTTTAAAATAATCAAAATTTTAGATTATCGATAAAAATTTTTAGTTATAATTTTCAAGATGAAGAATAGAGTATAAATAATTTTAAAATAATCAAAATTTTAGATTATCGATAAAAATTTTTAGTAATAATTTTCAAGATGAAGAATAGAGTATAAATAATTTTAAAATAATCAAAATTTTAGATTATCGATAAAAATTTTTAGTTATAATTTTCAAGATGAAGAATAGAGTATAAATAATTTTAAAATAATCAAAATTTTAGATTATCGATAAAAATTTTTAGTTATAATTTTCAAGATGAAGAATAGAGTATAAATAATTTTAAAATAATCAAAATTTTAGATTATCGATAAAAATTTTTAGTTATAATTTTCAAGATGAAGAATAGAGTATAAATAATTTTAAAATAATCAAAATTTTAGATTATCGATAAAAATTTTTAGTTATAATTTTCAAGATGAAGAATAGAGTATAAATAATTTTAAAATAATCAAAATTTTAGATTATCGATAAAAATTTTTAGTTATAATTTTCAAGATGAAGAATAGAGTATAAATAATTTTAAAATAATCAAAATTTTAGATTATCGATAAAAATTTTTAGTTATAATTTTCAAGATGAAGAATAGAGTATAAATAATTTTAAAATAATCAAAATTTTAGATTATCGATAAAAATTTTTAGTTATAATTTTCAAGATGAAGAATAGAGTATAAATAATTTTAAAATAATCAAAATTTTAGATTATCGATAAAAATTTTTAGTTATAATTTTCAAGATGAAGAATAGAGTATAAATAATTTTAAAATAATCAAAATTTTAGATTATCGATAAAAATTTTTAGTTATAATTTTCAAGATGAAGAATAGAGTATAAATAATTTTAAAATAATCAAAATTTTAGATTATCGATAAAATTTTTAGTTATAATTTTCAAGATGAAGAATAGAGTATAAATAATTTTAAAATAATCAAAATTTTAGATTATCGATAAAAATTTTTAGTTATAATTTTCAAGATGAAGAATAGAGTATAAATAATTTTAAAATAATCAAAATTTTAGATTATCGATAAAAATTTTTAGTTATAATTTTCAAGATGAAGAATAGAGTATAAATAATTTTAAAATAATCAAAATTTTAGATTATCGATAAAAATTTTTAGTTATAATTTTCCAGATGAAGAATAGAGTATAAATAATTTTAAAATAATCAAAATTTTAGATTATCGATAAAAATTTTTAGTTATAATTTTCAAGATGAAGAATAGAGTATAAATAATTTTAAAATAATCAAAATTTTAGATTATCGATAAAAATTTTTAGTTATAATTTTCAAGATGAAGAATAGAGTATAAATAATTTTAAAATAATCAAAATTTTAGATTATCGATAAAAATTTTTAGTTATAATTTTCAAGATGAAGAATAGAGTATAAATAATTTTAAAATAATCAAAATTTTAGATTATCGATAAAAATTTTTAGTTATAATTTTCAAGATGAAGAATAGAGTATAAATAATTTTAAAATAATCAAAATTTTAGATTATCGATAAAAATTTTTAGTTATAATTTTCAAGATGAAGAATAGAGTATAAATAATTTTAAAATAATCAAAATTTTAGATTATCGATAAAAATTTTTAGTTATAATTTTCAAGATGAAGAATAGAGTATAAATAATTTTAAAATAATCAAAATTTTAGATTATCGATAAAAATTTTTAGTTATAATTTTCAAGATGAAGAATAGAGTATAAATAATTTTAAAATAATAAAAATTTTAGATTATCGATAAAAATTTTTAGTTATAATTTTCAAGATGAAGAATAGAGTATAAATAATTTTAAAATAATCAAAATTTTAGATTATCGATAAAAATTTTTAGTTATAATTTTCAAGATGAAGAATAGATTATAAATAATTTTAAAATAATCAAAATTTTAGATTATCGATAAAAATTTTTAGTTATAATTTTCAAGATGAAGAATAGAGTATAAATAATTTTAAAATAATCAAAATTTTAGATTATCGATAAAAATTTTTAGTTATAATTTTCAAGATGAAGAATAGAGTATAAATAATTTTAAAATAATCAAAATTTTAGATTATCGATAAAAATTTTTAGTTATAATTTTCAAGATGAAGAATAGAGTATAAATAATTTTAAAATAATCAAAATTTTAGATTATCGATAAAAATTTTTAGTTATAATTTTCAAGATGAAGAATAGAGTATAAATAATTTTAAAATAATCAAAATTTTAGATTATCGATAAAAATTTTTAGTTATAATTTTCAAGATGAAGAATAGAGTATAAATAATTTTAAAATAATCAAAATTTTAGATTATCGATAAAAATTTTTAGTTATAATTTTCAAGATGAAGAATAGAGTATAAATAATTTTAAAATAATCAAAATTTTAGATTATCGATAAAAATTTTTAGTTATAATTTTCAAGATGAAGAATAGAGTATAAATAATTTTAAAATAATCAAAATTTTAGATTATCGATAAAAATTTTTAGTTATAATTTTCAAGATGAAGAATAGAGTATAAATAATTTTAAAATAATCAAAATTTTAGATTATCGATAAAAATTTTTAGTTATAATTTTCAAGATGAAGAATAGAGTATAAATAATTTTAAAATAATCAAAATTTTAGATTATCGATAAAAATTTTTAGTTATAATTTTCAAGATGAAGAATAGAGTATAAATAATTTTAAAATAATCAAAATTTTAGATTATCGATAAAAATTTTTAGTTATAATTTTCAAGATGAAGAATAGAGTATAAATAATTTTAAAATAATCAAAATTTTAGATTATCGATAAAAATTTTTAGTTATAATTTTCAAGATGAAGAATAGAGTATAAATAATTTTAAAATAATCAAAATTTTAGATAATCGAAAAAAATTTTTAGTTATAATTTTCAAGATGAAGAATAGAGTATAAATAATTTTAAAATAATCAAAATTTTAGATTATCGATAAAAATTTTCAGTTATAATTTTCAAGATGAAGAATAGAGTATAAATAATTTTAAAATAATCAAAATTTTAGATTATCGATAAAAATTTTTAGTTATAATTTTCAAGATGAAGAATAGAGTATAAATAATTTTAAAATAATCAAAATTTTAGATTATCGATAAAAATTTTTAGTTATAATTTTCAAGATGAAGAATAGAGTATAAATAATTTTAAAATAATCAAAATTTTAGATTATCGATAAAAATTTTTAGTTATAATTTTCAAGATGAAGAATAGAGTATAAATAATTTTAAAATAATCAAAATTTTAGATTATCGATAAAAATTTTTAGTTATAATTTTCAAGATGAAGAATAGAGTATAAATAATTTTAAAATAATCAAAATTTTAGATTATCGATAAAAATTTTTAGTTATAATTTTCAAGATGAAGAATAGAGTATAAATAATTTTAAAATAATCAAAATTTTAGATTATCGATAAAAATTTTTAGTTATAATTTTCAAGATGAAGAATAGAGTATAAATAATTTTAAAATAATCAAAATTTTAGATTATCGATAAAAATTTTTAGTTATAATTTTCAAGATGAAGAATAGAGTATAAATAATTTTAAAATAATCAAAATTTTAGATTATCGATAAAAATTTTTAGTTATAATTTTCAAGATGAAGAATAGAGTATAAATAATTTTAAAATAATCAAAATTTTAGATTATCGATAAAAATTTTTAGTTATAATTTTCAAGATGAAGAATAGAGTATAAATAATTTTAAAATAATCAAAATTTTAGATTATCGATAAAAATTTTTAGTTATAATTTTCAAGATGAAGAATAGAGTATAAATAATTTTAAAATAATCAAAATTTTAGATTATCGATAAAAATTTTTAGTTATAATTTTCAAGATGAAGAATAGAGTATAAATAATTTTAAAATAATCAAAATTTTAGATTATCGATAAAAATTTTCAGTTATAATTTTCAAGATGAAGAATAGAGTATAAATAATTTTAAAATAATCAAAATTTTAGATTATCGATAAAAATTTTTAGTTATAATTTTCAAGATGAAGAATAGAGTATAAATAATTTTAAAATAATCAAAATTTTAGATTATCGATAAAAATTTTTAGTTATAATTTTCAAGATGAAGAATAGAGTATAAATAATTTTAAAATAATCAAAATTTTAGATTATCGATAAAAATTTTTAGTTATAATTTTCAAGATGAAGAATAGAGTATAAATAATTTTAAAATAATCAAAATTTTAGATTATCGATAAAAATTTTTAGTTATAATTTTCAAGATGAAGAATAGAGTATAAATAATTTTAAAATAATCAAAATTTTAGATTATCGATAAAAATTTTCAGTTATAATTTTCAAGATGAAGAATAGAGTATAAATAATTTTAAAATAATCAAAATTTTAGATTATCGATAAAAATTTTTAGTTATAATTTTCAAGATGAAGAATAGAGTATAAATAATTTTAAAATAATCAAAATTTTAGATTATCGATAAAAATTTTTAGTTATAATTTTCAAGATGAAGAATAGAGTATAAATAATTTTAAAATAATCAAAATTTTAGATTATCGATAAAAATTTTTAGTTATAATTTTCAAGATGAAGAATAGAGTATAAATAATTTTAAAATAATCAAAATTTTAGATTATCGATAAAAATTTTTAGTTATAATTTTCAAGATGAGGAATAGAGTATAAATAATTTTAAAATAATCAAAATTTTAGATTATCGATAAAAATTTTTAGTTATAATTTTCAAGATGAAGAATAGAGTATAAATAATTTTAAAATAATCAAAATTTTAGATTATCGATAAAAATTTTTAGTTATAATTTTCAAGATGAAGAATAGAGTATAAATAATTTTAAAATAATCAAAATTTTAGATTATCGATAAAAATTTTTAGTTATAATTTTCAAGATGAAGAATAGAGTATAAATAATTTTAAAATAATCAAAATTTTAGATTATCGATAAAAATTTTTAGTTATAATTTTCAAGATGAAGAATAGAGTATAAATAATTTTAAAATAATCAAAATTTTAGATTATCGATAAAAATTTTTAGTTATAATTTTCAAGATGAAGAATAGAGTATAAATAATTTTAAAATAATCAAAATTTTAGATTATCGATAAAAATTTTTAGTTATAATTTTCAAGATGAAGAATAGAGTATAAATAATTTTAAAATAATCAAAATTTTAGATTATCGATAAAAATTTTTAGTTATAATTTTCAAGATGAAGAATAGAGTATAAATAATTTTAAAATAATCAAAATTTTAGATTATCGATAAAAATTTTTAGTTATAATTTTCAAGATGAAGAATAGAGTATAAATAATTTTAAAATAATCAAAATTTTAGATTATCGATAAAAATTTTTAGTTATAATTTTCAAGATGAAGAATAGAGTATAAATAATTTTAAAATAATCAAAATTTTAGATTATCGATAAAAATTTTTAGTTATAATTTTCAAGATGAAGAATAGAGTATAAATAATTTTAAAATAATCAAAATTTTAGATTATCGATAAAAATTTTTAGTTATAATTTTCAAGATGAAGAATAGAGTATAAATAATTTTAAAATAATCAAAATTTTAGATTATCGATAAAAATTTTTAGTTATAATTTTCAAGATGAAGAATAGAGTATAAATAATTTTAAAATAATCAAAATTTTAGATTATCGATAAAAATTTTTAGTTATAATTTTCAAGATGAAGAATAGAGTATAAATAATTTTAAAATAATCAAAATTTTAGATTATCGATAAAAATTTTTAGTTATAATTTTCAAGATGAAGAATAGAGTATAAATAATTTTAAAATAATCAAAATTTTAGATTATCGATAAAAATTTTTAGTTATAATTTTCAAGATGAAGAATAGAGTATAAATAATTTTAAAATAATCAAAATTTTAGATTATCGATAAAAATTTTTAGTTATAATTTTCAAGATGAAGAATAGAGTATAAATAATTTTAAAATAATCAAAATTTTAGATTATCGATAAAAATTTTTAGTTATAATTTTCAAGATGAAGAATAGAGTATAAATAATTTTAAAATAATCAAAATTTTAGATTATCGATAAAAATTTTTAGTTATAATTTTCAAGATGAAGAATAGAGTATAAATAATTTTAAAATAATCAAAATTTTAGATTATCGATAAAAATTTTTAGTTATAATTTTCAAGATGAAGAATAGAGTATAAATAATTTTAAAATAATCAAAATTTTAGATTATCGATAAAAATTTTTAGTTATAATTTTCAAGATGAAGAATAGAGTATAAATAATTTTAAAATAATCAAAATTTTAGATTATCGATAAAAATTTTTAGTTATAATTTTCAAGATGAAGAATAGAGTATAAATAATTTTAAAATAATCAAAATTTTAGATTATCGATAAAAATTTTTAGTTATAATTTTCAAGATGAAGAATAGAGTATAAATAATTTTAAAATAATCAAAATTTTAGATTATCGATAAAAATTTTTAGTTATAATTTTCAAGATGAAGAATAGAGTATAAATAATTTTAAAATAATCAAAATTTTAGATTATCGATAAAAATTTTTAGTTATAATTTTCAAGATGAAGAATAGAGTATAAATAATTTTAAAATAATAAAAATTTTAGATTATCGATAAAAATTTTTAGTTATAATTTTCAAGATGAAGAATAGAGTATAAATAATTTTAAAATAATCAAAATTTTAGATTATCGATAAAAATTTTTAGTTATAATTTTCAAGATGAAGAATAGAGTATAAATAATTTTAAAATAATCAAAATTTTAGATTATCGATAAAAATTTTTAGTTATAATTTTCAAGATGAAGAATAGAGTATAAATAATTTTAAAATAATCAAAATTTTAGATTATCGATAAAAATTTTTAGTTATAATTTTCAAGATGAAGAATAGAGTATAAATAATTTTAAAATAATCAAAATTTTAGATTATCGATAAAAATTTTTAGTTATAATTTTCAAGATGAAGAATAGAGTATAAATAATTTTAAAATAATCAAAATTTTAGATTATCGATAAAAATTTTTAGTTATAATTTTCAAGATGAAGAATAGAGTATAAATAATTTTAAAATAATCAAAATTTTAGATTATCGATAAAAATTTTTAGTTATAATTTTCAAGATGAAGAATAGAGTATAAATAATTTTAAAATAATCAAAATTTTAGATTATCGATAAAAATTTTTAGTTATAATTTTCAAGATGAAGAATAGAGTATAAATAATTTTAAAATAATCAAAATTTTAGATTATCGATAAAAATTTTTAGTTATAATTTTCAAGATGAAGAATAGAGTATAAATAATTTTAAAATAATCAAAATTTTAGATTATCGATAAAAATTTTTAGTTATAATTTTCAAGATGAAGAATAGAGTATAAATAATTTTAAAATAATCAAAATTTTAGATTATCGATAAAAATTTTTAGTTATAATTTTCAAGATGAAGAATAGAGTATAAATAATTTTAAAATAATCAAAATTTTAGATTATCGATAAAAATTTTTAGTTATAATTTTCAAGATGAAGAATAGAGTATAAAGAATTTTAAAATAATCAAAAATTTAGATTATCGATAAAAATATTTAGTTATAATTTTCAAGATGAAGAATAGAGTATAAATAATTTTAAAATAATCAAAATTTTAGATTATCGATAAAAATTTTTAGTTATAATTTTCAAGATGAAGAATAGAGTATAAATAATTTTAAAATAATCAAAATTTTAGATTATCGATAAAAATTTTTAGTTATAATTTTCAAGATGAAGAATAGAGTATAAATAATTTTAAAATAATCAAAATTTTAGATTATCGATAAAAATTTTTAGTTATAATTTTCAAGATGAAGAATAGAGTATAAATAATTTTAAAATAATCAAAATTTTAGATTATCGATAAAAATTTTTAGTTATAATTTTCAAGATGAAGAATAGAGTATAAATAATTTTAAAATAATCAAAATTTTAGATTATCGATAAAAATTTTTAGTTATAATTTTCAAGATGAAGAATAGAGTATAAATAATTTTAAAATAATCAAAATTTTAGATTATCGATAAAAATTTTTAGTTATAATTTTCAAGATGAAGAATAGAGTATAAATAATTTTAAAATAATCAAAATTTTAGATTATCGATAAAAATTTTTAGTTATAATTTTCAAGATGAAGAATAGAGTATAAATAATTTTAAAATAATCAAAATTTTAGATTCTCGATAAAAATTTTTCGTTATAATTTTCAAGATGAAGAATAGAGTATAAATAATTTTAAAATAATCAAAATTTTAGATTATCGATAAAAATTTTTAGTTATAATTTTCAAGATGAAGAATAGAGTATAAATAATTTTAAAATAATCAAAATTTTAGATTATCGATAAAAATTTTTAGTTATAATTTTCAAGATGAAGAATAGAGTATAAATAATTTTAAAATAATCAAAATTTTAGATTATCGATAAAAATTTTTAGTTATAATTTTCAAGATGAAGAATAGAGTATAAATAATTTTAAAATAATCAAAATTTTAGATTATCGATAAAAATTTTTAGTTATAATTTTCAAGATGAAGAATAGAGTATAAATAATTTTAAAATAATCAAAATTTTAGATTATCGATAAAAATTTTTAGTTATAATTTTCAAGATGAAGAATAGAGTATAAATAATTTTAAAATAATCAAAATTTTAGATTATCGATAAAAATTTTTAGTTATAATTTTCAAGATGAAGAATAGAGTATAAATAATTTTAAAATAATCAAAATTTTAGATTATCGATAAAAATTTTTAGTTATAATTTTCAAGATGAAGAATAGAGTATAAATAATTTTAAAATAATCAAAATTTTAGATTATCGATAAAAATTTTTAGTTATAATTTTCAAGATGAAGAATAGAGTATAAATAATTTTAAAATAATCAAAATTTTAGATTATCGATAAAAATTTTTAGTTATAATTTTCAAGATGAAGAATAGAGTATAAATAATTTTAAAATAATCAAAATTTTAGATTATCGATAAAAATTTTTAGTTATAATTTTCAAGATGAAGAATAGAGTATAAATAATTTTAAAATAATCAAAATTTTAGATTATCGATAAAAATTTTTAGTTATAATTTTCAAGATGAAGAATAGAGTATAAATAATTTTAAAATAATCAAAATTTTAGATTATCGATAAAAATTTTTAGTTATAATTTTCAAGATGAAGAATAGAGTATAAATAATTTTAAAATAATCAAAATTTTAGATTATCGATAAAAATTTTCAGTTATAATTTTCAAGATGAAGAATAGAGTATAAATAATTTTAAAATAATCAAAATTTTAGATTATCGATAAAAATTTTTAGTTATAATTTTCAAGATGAAGAATAGAGTATAAATAATTTTAAAATAATCAAAATTTTAGATTATCGATAAAAATTTTTAGTTATAATTTTCAAGATGAAGAATAGAGTATAAATATTTTTAAAATAATCAAAATTTTAGATTATCGATAAAAATTTTTAGTTATAATTTTCAAAATGAAGAATAGAGTATAAATAATTTTAAAATAATCAAAATTTTAGATTATCGATAAAAATTTTTAGTTATAATTTTCAAGATGAAGAATAGAGTATAAATAATTTTAAAATAATCAAAATTTTAGATTATCGATAAAAATTTTTAGTTATAATTTTCAAGATGAAGAATAGAGTATAAATAATTTTAAAATAATCAAAATTTTAGATTATCGATAAAAATTTTTAGTTATAATTTTCAAGATGAAGAATAGAGTATAAATAATTTTAAAATAATCAAAATTTTAGATTATCGATAAAAATTTTTAGTTATAATTTTCAAGATGAAGAATAGAGTATAAATAATTTTAAAATAATCAAAATTTTAGATTATCGATAAAAATTTTTAGTTATAATTTTCAAGATGAAGAATAGAGTATAAATAATTTTAAAATAATCAAAATTTTAGATTATCGATAAAAATTTTTAGTTATAATTTTCAAGATGAAGAATAGAGTATAAATAATTTTAAAATAATCAAAATTTTAGATTATCGATAAAAATTTTTAGTTATAATTTTCAAGATGAAGAATAGAGTATAAATAATTTTAAAATAATCAAAATTTTAGATTATCGATAAAAATTTTTAGTTATAATTTTCAAGATGAAGAATAGAGTATAAATAATTTTAAAATAATCAAAATTTTAGATTATCGATAAAAATTTTTAGTTATAATTTTCAAGATGAAGAATAGAGTATAAATAATTTTAAAATAATCAAAATTTTAGATTATCGATAAAAATTTTTAGTTATAATTTTCAAGATGAAGAATAGAGTATAAATAATTTTAAAATAATCAAAATTTTAGATTATCGATAAAAATTTTTAGTTATAATTTTCAAGATGAAGAATAGAGTATAAATAATTTTAAAATAATCAAAATTTTAGATTATCGATAAAAATTTTTAGTTATAATTTTCAAGATGAAGAATAGAGTATAAATAATTTTAAAATAATCAAAATTTTAGATTATCGATAAAAATTTTTAGTTATAATTTTCAAGATGAAGAATAGAGTATAAATAATTTTAAAATAATCAAAATTTTAGATTATCGATAAAAATTTTTAGTTATAATTTTCAAGATGAAGAATAGAGTATAAATAATTTTAAAATAATCAAAATTTTAGATTATCGATAAAAATTTTTAGTTATAATTTTCAAGATGAAGAATAGAGTATAAATAATTTTAAAATAATCAAAATTTTAGATTATCGATAAAAATTTTTAGTTATAATTTTCAAGATGAAGAATAGAGTATAAATAATTTTAAAATAATCAAAATTTTAGATTATCGATAAAAATTTTTAGTTATAATTTTCAAGATGAAGAATAGAGTATAAATAATTTTAAAATAATCAAAATTTTAGATTATCGATAAAAATTTTTAGTTATAATTTTCAAGATGAAGAATAGAGTATAAATAATTTTAAAATAATCAAAATTTTAGATTATCGATAAAAATTTTTAGTTATAATTTTCAAGATGAAGAATAGAGTATAAATAATTTTAAAATAATCAAAATTTTAGATTATCGATAAAAATTTTTAGTTATAATTTTCAAGATGAAGAATAGAGTATAAATAATTTTAAAATAATCAAAATTTTAGATTATCGATAAAAATTTTTAGTTATAATTTTCAAGATGAAGAATAGAGTATAAATAATTTTAAAATAATCAAAATTTTAGATTATCGATAAAAATTTTTAGTTATAATTTTCAAGATGAAGAATAGAGTATAAATAATTTTAAAATAATCAAAATTTTAGATTATCGATAAAAATTTTTAGTTATAATTTTCAAGATGAAGAATAGAGTATAAATAATTTTAAAATAATCAAAATTTTAGATTATCGATAAAAATTTTTAGTTATAATTTTCAAGATGAAGAATAGAGTATAAATAATTTTAAAATAATCAAAATTTTAGATTATCGATAAAAATTTTTAGTTATAATTTTCAAGATGAAGAATAGAGTATAAATAATTTTAAAATAATCAAAATTTTAGATTATCGATAAAAATTTTTAGTTATAATTTTCAAGATGAAGAATAGAGTATAAATAATTTTAAAATAATCAAAATTTTAGATTATCGATAAAAATTTTTAGTTATAATTTTCAAGATGAAGAATAGAGTATAAATAATTTTAAAATAATCAAAATTTTAGATTATCGATAAAAATTTTTAGTTATAATTTTCAAGATGAAGAATAGAGTATAAATAATTTTAAAATAATCAAAATTTTAGATTATCGATAAAAATTTTTAGTTATAATTTTCAAGATGAAGAATAGAGTATAAATAATTTTAAAATAATCAAAATTTTAGATTATCGATAAAAATTTTTAGTTATAATTTTCAAGATGAAGAATAGAGTATAAATAATTTTAAAATAATCAAAATTTTAGATTATCGATAAAAATTTTTAGTTATAATTTTCAAGATGAAGAATAGAGTATAAATAATTTTAAAATAATCAAAATTTTAGATTATCGATAAAAATTTTTAGTTATAATTTTCAAGATGAAGAATAGAGTATAAATAATTTTAAAATAATCAAAATTTTAGATTATCGATAAAAATTTTTAGTTATAATTTTCAAGATGAAGAATAGAGTATAAATAATTTTAAAATAATCAAAATTTTAGATTATCGATAAAAATTTTTAGTTATAATTTTCAAGATGAAGAATAGAGTATAAATAATTTTAAAATAATCAAAATTTTAGATTATCGATAAAAATTTTTAGTTATAATTTTCAAGATGAAGAATAGAGTATAAATAATTTTAAAATAATCAAAATTTTAGATTATCGATAAAAATTTTTAGTTATAATTTTCAAGATGAAGAATAGAGTATAAATAATTTTAAAATAATCAAAATTTTAGATTATCGATAAAAATTTTTAGTTATAATTTTCAAGATGAAGAATAGAGTATAAATAATTTTAAAATAATCAAAATTTTAGATTATCGATAAAAATTTTTAGTTATAATTTTCAAGATGAAGAATAGAGTATAAATAATTTTAAAATAATCAAAATTTTAGATTATCGATAAAAATTTTTAGTTATAATTTTCAAGATGAAGAATAGAGTATAAATAATTTTAAAATAATCAAAATTTTAGATTATCGATAAAAATTTTTAGTTATAATTTTCAAGATGAAGAATAGAGTATAAATAATTTTAAAATAATCAAAATTTTAGATTATCGATAAAAATTTTTAGTTATAATTTTCAAGATGAAGAATAGAGTATAAATAATTTTAAAATAATCAAAATTTTAGATTATCGATAAAAATTTTTAGTTATAATTTTCAAGATGAAGAATAGAGTATAAATAATTTTAAAATAATCAAAATTTTAGATTATCGATAAAAATTTTTAGTTATAATTTTCAAGATGAAGAATAGAGTATAAATAATTTTAAAATAATCAAAATTTTAGATTATCGATAAAAATTTTTAGTTATAATTTTCAAGATGAAGAATAGAGTATAAATAATTTTAAAATAATCAAAATTTTAGATTATCGATAAAAATTTTTAGTTATAATTTTCAAGATGAAGAATAGAGTATAAATAATTTTAAAATAATCAAAATTTTAGATTATCGATAAAAATTTTTAGTTATAATTTTCAAGATGAAGAATAGAGTATAAATAATTTTAAAATAATCAAAATTTTAGATTATCGATAAAAATTTTTAGTTATAATTTTCAAGATGAAGAATAGAGTATAAATAATTTTAAAATAATCAAAATTTTAGATTATCGATAAAAATTTTTAGTTATAATTTTCAAGATGAAGAATAGAGTATAAATAATTTTAAAATAATCAAAATTTTAGATTATCGATAAATATTTTTAGTTATAATTTTCAAGATGAAGAATAGAGTATAAATAATTTTAAAATAATCAAAATTTTAGATTATCGATAAAAATTTTTAGTTATAATTTTCAAGATGAAGAATAGAGTATAAATAATTTTAAAATAATCAAAATTTTAGATTATCGATAAAAATTTTTAGTTATAATTTTCAAGATGAAGAATAGAGTATAAATAATTTTAAAATAATCAAAATTTTAGATTATCGATAAAAATTTTTAGTTATAATTTTCAAGATGAAGAATAGAGTATAAATAATTTTAAAATAATCAAAATTTTAGATTATCGATAAAAATTTTTAGTTATAATTTTCAAGATGAAGAATAGAGTATAAATAATTTTAAAATAATCAAAATTTTAGATTATCGATAAAAATTTTTAGTTATAATTTTCAAGATGAAGAATAGAGTATAAATAATTTTAAAATAATCAAAATTTTAGATTATCGATAAAAATTTTTAGTTATAATTTTCAAGATGAAGAATAGAGTATAAATAATTTTAAAATAATCAAAATTTTAGATTATCGATAAAAATTTTTAGTTATAATTTTCAAGATGAAGAATAGAGTATAAATAATTTTAAAATAATCAAAATTTTAGATTATCGATAAAAATTTTTAGTTATAATTTTCAAGATGAAGAATAGAGTATAAATAATTTTAAAATAATCAAAATTTTAGATTATCGATAAAAATTTTCAGTTATAATTTTCAAGATGAAGAATAGAGTATAAATAATTTTAAAATAATCAAAATTTTAGATTATCGATAAAAATTTTTAGTTATAATTTTCAAGATGAAGAATAGAGTATAAATAATTTTAAAATAATCAAAATTTTAGATTATCGATAAAAATTTTTAGTTATAATTTTCAAGATGAAGAATAGAGTATAAATAATTTTAAAATAATCAAAATTTTAGATTATCGATAAAAATTTTTAGTTATAATTTTCAAGATGAAGAATAGTGTATAAATAATTTTAAAATAATCAAAATTTTAGATTATCGATAAAAATTTTTAGTTATAATTTTCAAGATGAAGAATAGAGTATAAATAATTTTAAAATAATCAAAATTTTAGATTATCGATAAAAATTTTTAGTTATAATTTTCAAGATGAAGAATAGAGTATAAATAATTTTAAAATAATCAAAATTTTAGATTATCGATAAAAATTTTTAGTTATAATTTTCAAGATGAAGAATAGAGTATAAATAATTTTAAAATAATCAAAATTTTAGATTATCGATAAAAATTTTTAGTTATAATTTTCAAGATGAAGAATAGAGTATAAATAATTTTAAAATAATCAAAATTTTAGATTATCGATAAAAATTTTTAGTTATAATTTTCAAGATGAAGAATAGAGTATAAATAATTTTAAAATAATCAAAATTTTAGATTATCGATAAAAATTTTTAGTTATAATTTTCAAGATGAAGAATAGAGTATAAATAATTTTAAAATAATCAAAATTTTAGATTATCGATAAAAATTTTTAGTTATAATTTTCAAGATGAAGAATAGAGTATAAATAATTTTAAAATAATCAAAATTTTAGATTATCGATAAAAATTTTTAGTTATAATTTTCAAGATGAAGAATAGAGTATAAATAATTTTAAAATAATCAAAATTTTAGATTATCGATAAAAATTTTTAGTTATAATTTTCAAGATGAAGAATAGAGTATAAATAATTTTAAAATAATCAAAATTTTAGATTATCGATAAAAATTTTTAGTTATAATTTTCAAGATGAAGAATAGAGTATAAATAATTTTAAAATAATCAAAATTTTAGATTATCGATAAAAATTTTTAGTTATAATTTTCAAGATGAAGAATAGAGTATAAATAATTTTAAAATAATCAAAATTTTAGATTATCGATAAAAATTTTTAGTTATAATTTTCAAGATGAAGAATAGAGTATAAATAATTTTAAAATAATCAAAATTTTAGATTATCGATAAAAATTTTTAGTTATAATTTTCAAGATGAAGAATAGAGTATAAATAATTTTAAAATAATCAAAATTTTAGATTATCGATAAAAATTTTTAGTTATAATTTTCAAGATGAAGAATAGAGTATAAATAATTTTAAAATAATCAAAATTTTAGATTATCGATAAAAATTTTTAGTTATAATTTTCAAGATGAAGAATAGAGTATAAATAATTTTAAAATAATCAAAATTTTAGATTATCGATAAAAATTTTTAGTTATAATTTTCAAGATGAAGAATAGAGTATAAATAATTTTAAAATAATCAAAATTTTAGATTATCGATAAAAATTTTTAGTTATAATTTTCAAGATGAAGAATAGAGTATAAATAATTTTAAAATAATCAAAATTTTAGATTATCGATAAAAATTTTTAGTTATAATTTTCAAGATGAAGAATAGAGTATAAATAATTTTAAAATAATCAAAATTTTAGATTATCGATAAAAATTTTTAGTTATAATTTTCAAGATGAAGAATAGAGTATAAATAATTTTAAAATAATCAAAATTTTAGATTATCGATAAAAATTTTTAGTTATAATTTTCAAGATGAAGAATAGAGTATAAATAATTTTAAAATAATCAAAATTTTAGATTATCGATAAAAATTTTTAGTTATAATTTTCAAGATGAAGAATAGAGTATAAATAATTTTAAAATAATCAAAATTTTAGATTATCGATAAAAATTTTTAGTTATAATTTTCAAGATGAAGAATAGAGTATAAATAATTTTAAAATAATCAAAATTTTAGATTATCGATAAAAATTTTTAGTTATAATTTTCAAGATGAAGAATAGAGTATAAATAATTTTAAAATAATCAAAATTTTAGATTATCGATAAAAATTTTTAGTTATAATTTTCAAGATGAAGAATAGAGTATAAATAATTTTAAAATAATCAAAATTTTAGATTATCGATAAAAATTTTTAGTTATAATTTTCAAGATGAAGAATAGAGTATAAATAATTTTAAAATAATCAAAATTTTAGATTATCGATAAAAATTTTTAGTTATAATTTTCAAGATGAAGAATAGAGTATAAATAATTTTAAAATAATCAAAATTTTAGATTATCGATAAAAATTTTTAGTTATAATTTTCAAGATGAAGAATAGAGTATAAATAATTTTAAAATAATCAAAATTTTAGATTATCGATAAAAATTTTTAGTTATAATTTTCAAGATGAAGAATAGAGTATAAATAATTTTAAAATAATCAAAATTTTAGATTATCGATAAAAATTTTTAGTTATAATTTTCAAGATGAAGAATAGAGTATAAATAATTTTAAAATAATCAAAATTTTAGATTATCGATAAAAATTTTTAGTTATAATTTTCAAGATGAAGAATAGAGTATAAATAATTTTAAAATAATCAAAATTTTAGATTATCGATAAAAATTTTTAGTTATAATTTTCAAGATGAAGAATAGAGTATAAATAATTTTAAAATAATCAAAATTTTAGATTATCGATAAAAATTTTTAGTTATAATTTTCAAGATGAAGAATAGAGTATAAATAATTTTAAAATAATCAAAATTTTAGATTATCGATAAAAATTTTTAGTTATAATTTTCAAGATGAAGAATTGAGTATAAATAATTTTAAAATAATCAAAATTTTAGATTATCGATAAAAATTTTTAGTTATAATTTTCAAGATGAAGAATAGAGTATAAATAATTTTAAAATAATCAAAATTTTAGATTATCGATAAAATTTTTAGTTATAATTTTCAAGATGAAGAATAGAGTATAAATAATTTTAAAATAATCAAAATTTTAGATTATCGATAAAAATTTTTAGTTATAATTTTCAAGATGAAGAATAGAGTATAAATAATTTTAAAATAATCAAAATTTTAGATTATCGATAAAAATTTTTAGTTATAATTTTCAAGATGAAGAATAGAGTATAAATAATTTTAAAATAATCAAAATTTTAGATTATCGATAAAAATTTTTAGTTATAATTTTCAAGATGAAGAATAGAGTATAAATAATTTTAAAATAATCAAAATTTTAGATTATCGATAAAAATTTTTAGTTATAATTTTCAAGATGAAGAATAGAGTATAAATAATTTTAAAATAATCAAAATTTTAGATTATCGATAAAAATTTTTAGTTATAATTTTCAAGATGAAGAATTGAGTATAAATAATTTTAAAATAATCAAAATTTTAGATTATCGATAAAAATTTTTAGTTATAATTTTCAAGATGAAGAATTGAGTATAAATAATTTTAAAATAATCAAAATTTTAGATTATCGATAAAAATTTTTAGTTATAATTTTCAAGATGAAGAATAGAGTATAAATAATTTTAAAATAATCAAAATTTTAGATTATCGATAAAAATTTTTAGTTATAATTTTCAAGATGAAGAATTGAGTATAAATAATTTTAAAATAATCAAAATTTTAGATTATCGATAAAAATTTTTAGTTATAATTTTCAAGATGAAGAATAGAGTATAAATAATTTTAAAATAATCAAAATTTTAGATTATCGATAAAAATTTTTAGTTATAATTTTCAAGATGAAGAATTGAGTATAAATAATTTTAAAATAATCAAAATTTTAGATTATCGATAAAAATTTTTAGTTATAATTTTCAAGATGAAGAATTGAGTATAAATAATTTTAAAATAATCAAAATTTTAGATTATCGATAAAAATTTTTAGTTATAATTTTCAAGATGAAGAATTGAGTATAAATAATTTTAAAATAATCAAAATTTTAGATTATCGATAAAAATTTTTAGTTATAATTTTCAAGATGAAGAATAGAGTATAAATAATTTTAAAATAATCAAAATTTTAGATTATCGATAAAAATTTTTAGTTATAATTTTCAAGATGAAGAATTGAGTATAAATAATTTTAAAATAATCAAAATTTTAGATTATCGATAAAAATTTTTAGTTATAATTTTCAAGATGAAGAATAGAGTATAAATAATTTTAAAATAATCAAAATTTTAGATTATCGATAAAAATTTTTAGTTATAATTTTCAAGATGAAGAATAGAGTATAAATAATTTTAAAATAATCAAAATTTTAGATTATCGATAAAAATTTTTAGTTATAATTTTCAAGATGAAGAATAGAGTATAAATAATTTTAAAATAATCAAAATTTTAGATTATCGATAAAAATTTTTAGTTATAATTTTCAAGATGAAGAATAGAGTATAAATAATTTTAAAATAATCAAAATTTTAGATTATCGATAAAAATTTTTAGTTATAATTTTCAAGATGAAGAATAGAGTATAAATAATTTTAAAATAATCAAAATTTTAGATTATCGATAAAAATTTTTAGTTATAATTTTCAAGATGAAGAATAGAGTATAAATAATTTTAAAATAATCAAAATTTTAGATTATCGATAAAAATTTTTAGTTATAATTTTCAAGATGAAGAATAGAGTATAAATAATTTTAAAATAATCAAAATTTTAGATTATCGATAAAAATTTTTAGTTATAATTTTCAAGATGAAGAATAGAGTATAAATAATTTTAAAATAATCAAAATTTTAGATTATCGATAAAAATTTTTAGTTATAATTTTCAAGATGAAGAATAGAGTATAAATAATTTTAAAATAATCAAAATTTTAGATTATCGATAAAAATTTTTAGTTATAATTTTCAAGATGAAGAATAGAGTATAAATAATTTTAAAATAATCAAAATTTTAGATTATCGATAAAAATTTTTAGTTATAATTTTCAAGATGAAGAATAGAGTATAAATAATTTTAAAATAATCAAAATTTTAGATTATCGATAAAAATTTTTAGTTATAATTTTCAAGATGAAGAATAGAGTATAAATAATTTTAAAATAATCAAAATTTTAGATTATCGATAAAATTTTTAGTTATAATTTTCAAGATGAAGAATTGAGTATAAATAATTTTAAAATAATCAAAATTTTAGATTATCGATAAAAATTTTTAGTTATAATTTTCAAGATGAAGAATAGAGTATAAATAATTTTAAAATAATCAAAATTTTAGATTATCGATAAAAATTTTTAGTTATAATTTTCAAGATGAAGAATAGAGTATAAATAATTTTAAAATAATCAAAATTTTAGATTATCGATAAAAATTTTTAGTTATAATTTTCAAGATGAAGAATAGAGTATAAATAATTTTAAAATAATCAAAATTTTAGATTATCGATAAAAATTTTTAGTTATAATTTTCAAGATGAAGAATAGAGTATAAATAATTTTAAAATAATCAAAATTTTAGATTATCGATAAAAATTTTTAGTTATAATTTTCAAGATGAAGAATAGAGTATAAATAATTTTAAAATAATCAAAATTTTAGATTATCGATAAAAATTTTTAGTTATAATTTTCAAGATGAAGAATAGAGTATAAATAATTTTAAAATAATCAAAATTTTAGATTATCGATAAAAATTTTTAGTTATAATTTTCAAGATGAAGAATTGAGTATAAATAATTTTAAAATAATCAAAATTTTAGATTATCGATAAAAATTTTTAGTTATAATTTTCAAGATGAAGAATAGAGTATAAATAATTTTAAAATAATCAAAATTTTAGATTATCGATAAAAATTTTTAGTTATAATTTTCAAGATGAAGAATTGAGTATAAATAATTTTAAAATAATCAAAATTTTAGATTATCGATAAAAATTTTTAGTTATAATTTTCAAGATGAAGAATAGAGTATAAATAATTTTAAAATAATCAAAATTTTAGATTATCGATAAAAATTTTTAGTTATAATTTTCAAGATGAAGAATAGAGTATAAATAATTTTAAAATAATCAAAATTTTAGATTATCGATAAAAATTTTTAGTTATAATTTTCAAGATGAAGAATAGAGTATAAATAATTTTAAAATAATCAAAATTTTAGATTATCGATAAAAATTTTTAGTTATAATTTTCAAGATGAAGAATAGAGTATAAATAATTTTAAAATAATCAAAATTTTAGATTATCGATAAAAATTTTTAGTTATAATTTTCAAGATGAAGAATAGAGTATAAATAATTTTAAAATAATCAAAATTTTAGATTATCGATAAAAATTTTCAGTTATAATTTTCAAGATGAAGAATAGAGTATAAATAATTTTAAAATAATCAAAATTTTAGATTATCGATAAAAATTTTTAGTTATAATTTTCAAGATGAAGAATAGAGTATAAATAATTTTAAAATAATCAAAATTTTAGATTATCGATAAAAATTTTTAGTTATAATTTTCAAGATGAAGAATAGAGTATAAATAATTTTAAAATAATCAAAATTTTAGATTATCGATAAAAATTTTTAGTTATAATTTTCAAGATGAAGAATAGAGTATAAATAATTTTAAAATAATCAAAATTTTAGATTATCGATAAAAATTTTTAGTTATAATTTTCAAGATGAAGAATTGAGTATAAATAATTTTAAAATAATCAAAATTTTAGATTATCGATAAAAATTTTTAGTTATAATTTTCAAGATGAAGAATTGAGTATAAATAATTTTAAAATAATCAAAATTTTAGATTATCGATAAAAATTTTTAGTTATAATTTTCAAGATGAAGAATTGAGTATAAATAATTTTAAAATAATCAAAATTTTAGATTATCGATAAAAATTTTTAGTTATAATTTTCAAGATGAAGAATAGAGTATAAATAATTTTAAAATAATCAAAATTTTAGATTATCGATAAAAATTTTTAGTTATAATTTTCAAGATGAAGAATTGAGTATAAATAATTTTAAAATAATCAAAATTTTAGATTATCGATAAAAATTTTTAGTTATAATTTTCAAGATGAAGAATAGAGTATAAATAATTTTAAAATAATCAAAATTTTAGATTATCGATAAAAATTTTTAGTTATAATTTTCAAGATGAAGAATAGAGTATAAATAATTTTAAAATAATCAAAATTTTAGATTATCGATAAAAATTTTTAGTTATAATTTTCAAGATGAAGAATAGAGTATAAATAATTTTAAAATAATCAAAATTTTAGATTATCGATAAAAATTTTTAGTTATAATTTTCAAGATGAAGAATTGAGTATAAATAATTTTAAAATAATCAAAATTTTAGATTATCGATAAAAATTTTTAGTTATAATTTTCAAGATGAAGAATAGAGTATAAATAATTTTAAAATAATCAAAATTTTAGATTATCGATAAAAATTTTTAGTTATAATTTTCAAGATGAAGAATTGAGTATAAATAATTTTAAAATAATCAAAATTTTAGATTATCGATAAAAATTTTTAGTTATAATTTTCAAGATGAAGAATTGAGTATAAATAATTTTAAAATAATCAAAATTTTAGATTATCGATAAAAATTTTTAGTTATAATTTTCAAGATGAAGAATTGAGTATAAATAATTTTAAAATAATCAAAATTTTAGATTATCGATAAAAATTTTTAGTTATAATTTTCAAGATGAAGAATTGAGTATAAATAATTTTAAAATAATCAAAATTTTAGATTATCGATAAAAATTTTTAGTTATAATTTTCAAGATGAAGAATAGAGTATAAATAATTTTAAAATAATCAAAATTTTAGATTATCGATAAAAATTTTTAGTTATAATTTTCAAGATGAAGAATTGAGTATAAATAATTTTAAAATAATCAAAATTTTAGATTATCGATAAAAATTTTTAGTTATAATTTTCAAGATGAAGAATTGAGTATAAATAATTTTAAAATAATCAAAATTTTAGATTATCGATAAAAATTTTTAGTTATAATTTTCAAGATGAAGAATAGAGTATAAATAATTTTAAAATAATCAAAATTTTAGATTATCGATAAAAATTTTTAGTTATAATTTTCAAGATGAAGAATTGAGTATAAATAATTTTAAAATAATCAAAATTTTAGATTATCGATAAAAATTTTTAGTTATAATTTTCAAGATGAAGAATTGAGTATAAATAATTTTAAAATAATCAAAATTTTAGATTATCGATAAAAATTTTTAGTTATAATTTTCAAGATGAAGAATAGAGTATAAATAATTTTAAAATAATCAAAATTTTAGATTATCGATAAAAATTTTTAGTTATAATTTTCAAGATGAAGAATTGAGTATAAATAATTTTAAAATAATCAAAATTTTAGATTATCGATAAAAATTTTTAGTTATAATTTTCAAGATGAAGAATTGAGTATAAATAATTTTAAAATAATCAAAATTTTAGATTATCGATAAAAATTTTTAGTTATAATTTTCAAGATGAAGAATTGAGTATAAATAATTTTAAAATAATCAAAATTTTAGATTATCGATAAAAATTTTTAGTTATAATTTTCAAGATGAAGAATTGAGTATAAATAATTTTAAAATAATCAAAATTTTAGATTATCGATAAAAATTTTTAGTTATAATTTTCAAGATGAAGAATTGAGTATAAATAATTTTAAAATAATCAAAATTTTAGATTATCGATAAAAATTTTTAGTTATAATTTTCAAGATGAAGAATTGAGTATAAATAATTTTAAAATAATCAAAATTTTAGATTATCGATAAAAATTTTTAGTTATAATTTTCAAGATGAAGAATTGAGTATAAATAATTTTAAAATAATCAAAATTTTAGATTATCGATAAAAATTTTTAGTTATAATTTTCAAGATGAAGAATAGAGTATAAATAATTTTAAAATAATCAAAATTTTAGATTATCGATAAAAATTTTTAGTTATAATTTTCAAGATGAAGAATTGAGTATAAATAATTTTAAAATAATCAAAATTTTAGATTATCGATAAAAATTTTTAGTTATAATTTTCAAGATGAAGAATTGAGTATAAATAATTTTAAAATAATCAAAATTTTAGATTATCGATAAAAATTTTTAGTTATAATTTTCAAGATGAAGAATTGAGTATAAATAATTTTAAAATAATCAAAATTTTAGATTATCGATAAAAATTTTTAGTTATAATTTTCAAGATGAAGAATTGAGTATAAATAATTTTAAAATAATCAAAATTTTAGATTATCGATAAAAATTTTTAGTTATAATTTTCAAGATGAAGAATTGAGTATAAATAATTTTAAAATAATCAAAATTTTAGATTATCGATAAAAATTTTTAGTTATAATTTTCAAGATGAAGAATTGAGTATAAATAATTTTAAAATAATCAAAATTTTAGATTATCGATAAAAATTTTTAGTTATAATTTTCAAGATGAAGAATTGAGTATAAATAATTTTAAAATAATCAAAATTTTAGATTATCGATAAAAATTTTTAGTTATAATTTTCAAGATGAAGAATTGAGTATAAATAATTTTAAAATAATCAAAATTTTAGATTATCGATAAAAATTTTTAGTTATAATTTTCAAGATGAAGAATAGAGTATAAATAATTTTAAAATAATCAAAATTTTAGATTATCGATAAAAATTTTTAGTTATAATTTTCAAGATGAAGAATTGAGTATAAATAATTTTAAAATAATCAAAATTTTAGATTATCGATAAAAATTTTTAGTTATAATTTTCAAGATGAAGAATTGAGTATAAATAATTTTAAAATAATCAAAATTTTAGATTATCGATAAAAATTTTTAGTTATAATTTTCAAGATGAAGAATTGAGTATAAATAATTTTAAAATAATCAAAATTTTAGATTATCGATAAAAATTTTTAGTTATAATTTTCAAGATGAAGAATTGAGTATAAATAATTTTAAAATAATCAAAATTTTAGATTATCGATAAAAATTTTTAGTTATAATTTTCAAGATGAAGAATTGAGTATAAATAATTTTAAAATAATCAAAATTTTAGATTATCGATAAAAATTTTTAGTTATAATTTTCAAGATGAAGAATTGAGTATAAATAATTTTAAAATAATCAAAATTTTAGATTATCGATAAAAATTTTTAGTTATAATTTTCAAGATGAAGAATTGAGTATAAATAATTTTAAAATAATCAAAATTTTAGATTATCGATAAAAATTTTTAGTTATAATTTTCAAGATGAAGAATTGAGTATAAATAATTTTAAAATAATCAAAATTTTAGATTATCGATAAAAATTTTTAGTTATAATTTTCAAGATGAAGAATAGAGTATAAATAATTTTAAAATAATCAAAATTTTAGATTATCGATAAAAATTTTTAGTTATAATTTTCAAGATGAAGAATTGAGTATAAATAATTTTAAAATAATCAAAATTTTAGATTATCGATAAAAATTTTTAGTTATAATTTTCAAGATGAAGAATTGAGTATAAATAATTTTAAAATAATCAAAATTTTAGATTATCGATAAAAATTTTTAGTTATAATTTTCAAGATGAAGAATTGAGTATAAATAATTTTAAAATAATCAAAATTTTAGATTATCGATAAAAATTTTTAGTTATAATTTTCAAGATGAAGAATTGAGTATAAATAATTTTAAAATAATCAAAATTTTAGATTATCGATAAAAATTTTTAGTTATAATTTTCAAGATGAAGAATTGAGTATAAATAATTTTAAAATAATCAAAATTTTAGATTATCGATAAAAATTTTTAGTTATAATTTTCAAGATGAAGAATTGAGTATAAATAATTTTAAAATAATCAAAATTTTAGATTATCGATAAAAATTTTTAGTTATAATTTTCAAGATGAAGAATTGAGTATAAATAATTTTAAAATAATCAAAATTTTAGATTATCGATAAAAATTTTTAGTTATAATTTTCAAGATGAAGAATTGAGTATAAATAATTTTAAAATAATCAAAATTTTAGATTATCGATAAAAATTTTTAGTTATAATTTTCAAGATGAAGAATTGAGTATAAATAATTTTAAAATAATCAAAATTTTAGATTATCGATAAAAATTTTTAGTTATAATTTTCAAGATGAAGAATTGAGTATAAATAATTTTAAAATAATCAAAATTTTAGATTATCGATAAAAATTTTTAGTTATAATTTTCAAGATGAAGAATTGAGTATAAATAATTTTAAAATAATCAAAATTTTAGATTATCGATAAAAATTTTTAGTTATAATTTTCAAGATGAAGAATTGAGTATAAATAATTTTAAAATAATCAAAATTTTAGATTATCGATAAAAATTTTTAGTTATAATTTTCAAGATGAAGAATTGAGTATAAATAATTTTAAAATAATCAAAATTTTAGATTATCGATAAAAATTTTTAGTTATAATTTTCAAGATGAAGAATTGAGTATAAATAATTTTAAAATAATCAAAATTTTAGATTATCGATAAAAATTTTTAGTTATAATTTTCAAGATGAAGAATTGAGTATAAATAATTTTAAAATAATCAAAATTTTAGATTATCGATAAAAATTTTTAGTTATAATTTTCAAGATGAAGAATTGAGTATAAATAATTTTAAAATAATCAAAATTTTAGATTATCGATAAAAATTTTTAGTTATAATTTTCAAGATGAAGAATTGAGTATAAATAATTTTAAAATAATCAAAATTTTAGATTATCGATAAAAATTTTTAGTTATAATTTTCAAGATGAAGAATTGAGTATAAATAATTTTAAAATAATCAAAATTTTAGATTATCGATAAAAATTTTTAGTTATAATTTTCAAGATGAAGAATTGAGTATAAATAATTTTAAAATAATCAAAATTTTAGATTATCGATAAAAATTTTTAGTTATAATTTTCAAGATGAAGAATTGAGTATAAATAATTTTAAAATAATCAAAATTTTAGATTATCGATAAAAATTTTTAGTTATAATTTTCAAGATGAAGAATTGAGTATAAATAATTTTAAAATAATCAAAATTTTAGATTATCGATAAAAATTTTTAGTTATAATTTTCAAGATGAAGAATTGAGTATAAATAATTTTAAAATAATCAAAATTTTAGATTATCGATAAAAATTTTTAGTTATAATTTTCAAGATGAAGAATTGAGTATAAATAATTTTAAAATAATCAAAATTTTAGATTATCGATAAAAATTTTTAGTTATAATTTTCAAGATGAAGAATTGAGTATAAATAATTTTAAAATAATCAAAATTTTAGATTATCGATAAAAATTTTTAGTTATAATTTTCAAGATGAAGAATTGAGTATAAATAATTTTAAAATAATCAAAATTTTAGATTATCGATAAAAATTTTTAGTTATAATTTTCAAGATGAAGAATTGAGTATAAATAATTTTAAAATAATCAAAATTTTAGATTATCGATAAAAATTTTTAGTTATAATTTTCAAGATGAAGAATTGAGTATAAATAATTTTAAAATAATCAAAATTTTAGATTATCGATAAAAATTTTTAGTTATAATTTTCAAGATGAAGAATTGAGTATAAATAATTTTAAAATAATCAAAATTTTAGATTATCGATAAAAATTTTTAGTTATAATTTTCAAGATGAAGAATTGAGTATAAATAATTTTAAAATAATCAAAATTTTAGATTATCGATAAAAATTTTTAGTTATAATTTTCAAGATGAAGAATTGAGTATAAATAATTTTAAAATAATCAAAATTTTAGATTATCGATAAAAATTTTTAGTTATAATTTTCAAGATGAAGAATTGAGTATAAATAATTTTAAAATAATCAAAATTTTAGATTATCGATAAAAATTTTTAGTTATAATTTTCAAGATGAAGAATTGAGTATAAATAATTTTAAAATAATCAAAATTTTAGATTATCGATAAAAATTTTTAGTTATAATTTTCAAGATGAAGAATTGAGTATAAATAATTTTAAAATAATCAAAATTTTAGATTATCGATAAAAATTTTTAGTTATAATTTTCAAGATGAAGAATTGAGTATAAATAATTTTAAAATAATCAAAATTTTAGATTATCGATAAAAATTTTCAGTTATAATTTTCAAGATGAAGAATTGAGTATAAATAATTTTAAAATAATCAAAATTTTAGATTATCGATAAAAATTTTTAGTTATAATTTTCAAGATGAAGAATTGAGTATAAATAATTTTAAAATAATCAAAATTTTAGATTATCGATAAAAATTTTTAGTTATAATTTTCAAGATGAAGAATTGAGTATAAATAATTTTAAAATAATCAAAATTTTAGATTATCGATAAAAATTTTTAGTTATAATTTTCAAGATGAAGAATTGAGTATAAATAATTTTAAAATAATCAAAATTTTAGATTATCGATAAAAATTTTTAGTTATAATTTTCAAGATGAAGAATTGAGTATAAATAATTTTAAAATAATCAAAATTTTAGATTATCGATAAAAATTTTTAGTTATAATTTTCAAGATGAAGAATTGAGTATAAATAATTTTAAAATAATCAAAATTTTAGATTATCGATAAAAATTTTTAGTTATAATTTTCAAGATGAAGAATTGAGTATAAATAATTTTAAAATAATCAAAATTTTAGATTATCGATAAAAATTTTTAGTTATAATTTTCAAGATGAAGAATTGAGTATAAATAATTTTAAAATAATCAAAATTTTAGATTATCGATAAAAATTTTTAGTTATAATTTTCAAGATGAAGAATTGAGTATAAATAATTTTAAAATAATCAAAATTTTAGATTATCGATAAAAATTTTTAGTTATAATTTTCAAGATGAAGAATTGAGTATAAATAATTTTAAAATAATCAAAATTTTAGATTATCGATAAAAATTTTTAGTTATAATTTTCAAGATGAAGAATTGAGTATAAATAATTTTAAAATAATCAAAATTTTAGATTATCGATAAAAATTTTTAGTTATAATTTTCAAGATGAAGAATTGAGTATAAATAATTTTAAAATAATCAAAATTTTAGATTATCGATAAAAATTTTTAGTTATAATTTTCAAGATGAAGAATTGAGTATAAATAATTTTAAAATAATCAAAATTTTAGATTATCGATAAAAATTTTTAGTTATAATTTTCAAGATGAAGAATTGAGTATAAATAATTTTAAAATAATCAAAATTTTAGATTATCGATAAAAATTTTTAGTTATAATTTTCAAGATGAAGAATTGAGTATAAATAATTTTAAAATAATCAAAATTTTAGATTATCGATAAAAATTTTTAGTTATAATTTTCAAGATGAAGAATTGAGTATAAATAATTTTAAAATAATCAAAATTTTAGATTATCGATAAAAATTTTTAGTTATAATTTTCAAGATGAAGAATTGAGTATAAATAATTTTAAAATAATCAAAATTTTAGATTATCGATAAAAATTTTTAGTTATAATTTTCAAGATGAAGAATTGAGTATAAATAATTTTAAAATAATCAAAATTTTAGATTATCGATAAAAATTTTTAGTTATAATTTTCAAGATGAAGAATTGAGTATAAATAATTTTAAAATAATCAAAATTTTAGATTATCGATAAAAATTTTTAGTTATAATTTTCAAGATGAAGAATTGAGTATAAATAATTTTAAAATAATCAAAATTTTAGATTATCGATAAAAATTTTTAGTTATAATTTTCAAGATGAAGAATTGAGTATAAATAAATTTAAAATAATCAAAATTTTAGATTATCGATAAAAATTTTTAGTTATAATTTTCAAGATGAAGAATTGAGTATAAATAATTTTAAAATAATCAAAATTTTAGATTATCGATAAAAATTTTTAGTTATAATTTTCAAGATGAAGAATTGAGTATAAATAATTTTAAAATAATCAAAATTTTAGATTATCGATAAAAATTTTTAGTTATAATTTTCAAGATGAAGAATTGAGTATAAATAATTTTAAAATAATCAAAATTTTAGATTATCGATAAAAATTTTTAGTTATAATTTTCAAGATGAAGAATTGAGTATAAATAATTTTAAAATAATCAAAATTTTAGATTATCGATAAAAATTTTTAGTTATAATTTTCAAGATGAAGAATTGAGTATAAATAATTTTAAAATAATCAAAATTTTAGATTATCGATAAAAATTTTTAGTTATAATTTTCAAGATGAAGAATTGAGTATAAATAATTTTAAAATAATCAAAATTTTAGATTATCGATAAAAATTTTTAGTTATAATTTTCAAGATGAAGAATTGAGTATAAATAATTTTAAAATAATCAAAATTTTAGATTATCGATAAAAATTTTTAGTTATAATTTTCAAGATGAAGAATTGAGTATAAATAATTTTAAAATAATCAAAATTTTAGATTATCGATAAAAATTTTTAGTTATAATTTTCAAGATGAAGAATTGAGTATAAATAATTTTAAAATAATCAAAATTTTAGATTATCGATAAAAATTTTTAGTTATAATTTTCAAGATGAAGAATTGAGTATAAATAATTTTAAAATAATCAAAATTTTAGATTATCGATAAAAATTTTTAGTTATAATTTTCAAGATGAAGAATTGAGTATAAATAATTTTAAAATAATCAAAATTTTAGATTATCGATAAAAATTTTTAGTTATAATTTTCAAGATGAAGAATTGAGTATAAATAATTTTAAAATAATCAAAATTTTAGATTATCGATAAAAATTTTTAGTTATAATTTTCAAGATGAAGAATTGAGTATAAATAATTTTAAAATAATCAAAATTTTAGATTATCGATAAAAATTTTTAGTTATAATTTTCAAGATGAAGAATTGAGTATAAATAATTTTAAAATAATCAAAATTTTAGATTATCGATAAAAATTTTTAGTTATAATTTTCAAGATGAAGAATTGAGTATAAATAATTTTAAAATAATCAAAATTTTAGATTATCGATAAAAATTTTTAGTTATAATTTTCAAGATGAAGAATTGAGTATAAATAATTTTAAAATAATCAAAATTTTAGATTATCGATAAAAATTTTTAGTTATAATTTTCAAGATGAAGAATTGAGTATAAATAATTTTAAAATAATCAAAATTTTAGATTATCGATAAAAATTTTTAGTTATAATTTTCAAGATGAAGAATTGAGTATAAATAATTTTAAAATAATCAAAATTTTAGATTATCGATAAAAATTTTTAGTTATAATTTTCAAGATGAAGAATTGAGTATAAATAATTTTAAAATAATCAAAATTTTAGATTATCGATAAAAATTTTTAGTTATAATTTTCAAGATGAAGAATTGAGTATAAATAATTTTAAAATAATCAAAATTTTAGATTATCGATAAAAATTTTTAGTTATAATTTTCAAGATGAAGAATAGAGTATAAATAATTTTAAAATAATCAAAATTTTAGATTATCGATAAAAATTTTTAGTTATAATTTTCAAGATGAAGAATTGAGTATAAATAATTTTAAAATAATCAAAATTTTAGATTATCGATAAAAATTTTTAGTTATAATTTTCAAGATGAAGAATTGAGTATAAATAATTTTAAAATAATCAAAATTTTAGATTATCGATAAAAATTTTTAGTTATAATTTTCAAGATGAAGAATTGAGTATAAATAATTTTAAAATAATCAAAATTTTAGATTATCGATAAAAATTTTAGTTATAATTTTCAAGATGAAGAATTGAGTATAAATAATTTTAAAATAATCAAAATTTTAGATTATCGATAAAAATTTTTAGTTATAATTTTCAAGATGAAGAATTGAGTATAAATAATTTTAAAATAATCAAAATTTTAGATTATCGATAAAAATTTTTAGTTATAATTTTCAAGATGAAGAATTGAGTATAAATAATTTTAAAATAATCAAAATTTTAGATTATCGATAAAAATTTTTAGTTATAATTTTCAAGATGAAGAATTGAGTATAAATAATTTTAAAATAATCAAAATTTTAGATTATCGATAAAAATTTTTAGTTATAATTTTCAAGATGAAGAATTGAGTATAAATAATTTTAAAATAATCAAAATTTTAGATTATCGATAAAAATTTTTAGTTATAATTTTCAAGATGAAGAATTGAGTATAAATAATTTTAAAATAATCAAAATTTTAGATTATCGATAAAAATTTTTAGTTATAATTTTCAAGATGAAGAATTGAGTATAAATAATTTTAAAATAATCAAAATTTTAGATTATCGATAAAAATTTTTAGTTATAATTTTCAAGATGAAGAATTGAGTATAAATAATTTTAAAATAATCAAAATTTTAGATTATCGATAAAAATTTTTAGTTATAATTTTCAAGATGAAGAATTGAGTATAAATAATTTTAAAATAATCAAAATTTTAGATTATCGATAAAAATTTTTAGTTATAATTTTCAAGATGAAGAATTGAGTATAAATAATTTTAAAATAATCAAAATTTTAGATTATCGATAAAATTTGTTAGTTATAATTTTCAAGATGAAGAATTGAGTATAAATAATTTTAAAATAATCAAAATTTTAGATTATCGATAAAAATTTTTAGTTATAATTTTCAAGATGAAGAATTGAGTATAAATAATTTTAAAATAATCAAAATTTTAGATTATCGATAAAAATTTTAGTTATAATTTTCAAGATGAAGAATTGAGTATAAATAATTTTAAAATAATCAAAATTTTAGATTATCGATAAAAATTTTTAGTTATAATTTTCAAGATGAAGAATTGAGTATAAATAATTTTAAAATAATCAAAATTTTAGATTATCGATAAAAATTTTTAGTTATAATATTCAAGATGAAGAATTGAGTATAAATAATTTTAAAATAATCAAAATTTTAGATTATCGATAAAAATTTTTATTTATAATTTTCAAGTTGGGGAATTGAGTATAAGTAATTTTAAAATAATCAAAATTTTAGATTATCGATAAAAATTTTTAGTTATAATTTTCAAGATGAAGAATTGAGTATAAATAATTTTAAAATAATCAAAATTTTAGATTATCGATAAAAATTTTTAGTTATAATTTTCAAGATGAAGAATTGAGTATAAATAATTTTAAAATAATCAAAATTTTAGATTATCGATAAAAATTTTTAGTTATAATTTTCAAGATGAAGAATTGAGTATAAATAATTTTAAAATAATCAAAATTTTAGATTATCGATAAAAATTTTTAGTTATAATTTTCAAGATGAAGAATTGAGTATAAATAATTTTAAAATAATCAAAATTTTAGATTATCGATAAAAATTTTTAGTTATAATTTTCAAGATGAAGAATTGAGTATAAATAATTTTAAAATAATCAAAATTTTAGATTATCGATAAAAATTTTTAGTTATAATTTTCAAGATGAAGAATTGAGTTTAAATAATTTTAAAATAATCAAAATGTTAGATTATCGATAAAAATTTTTAGTTATAATTTTCAAGATGAAGAATTGAGTATAAATAATTTTAAAATAATCAAAATTTTAGATTATCGATAAAATTTTTAGTTATAATTTTCAAGATGAAGAATTGAGTATAAATAATTTTAAAATAATCAAAATTTTAGATTATCGATAAAAATTTTTAGTTATAATTTTCAAGATGAAGAATTGAGTATAAATAATTTTAAAATAATCAAAATTTTAGATTATCGATAAAAATTTTTAGTTATAATTTTCAAGATGAAGAATTGAGTATAAATAATTTTAAAATAATCAAAATTTTAGATTATCGATAAAAATTTTTAGTTATAATTTTCAAGATGAAGAATTGAGTATAAATAATTTTAAAATAATCAAAATTTTAGATTATCGATAAAAATTTTTAGTTATAATTTTCAAGATGAAGAATTGAGTATAAATAATCTTAAAATAATCAAAATTTTAGATTATCGATAAAAATTTTTAGTTATAATTTTCAAGATGAAGAATTGAGTATAAATAATTTTAAAATAATCAAAATTTTAGATTATCGATAAAAATTTTTAGTTATAATTTTCAAGATGAAGAATTGAGTATAAATAATTTTAAAATAATCAAAATTTTAGATTATCGATAAAAATTTTTAGTTATAATTTTCAAGATGAAGAATTGAGTATAAATAATTTTAAAATAATCAAAATTTTAGATTATCGATAAAAATTTTTAGTTATAATTTTCAAGATGAAGAATTGAGTATAAATAATCTTAAAATAATCAAAATTTTAGATTATCGATAAAAATTTTTAGTTATAATTTTCAAGATGAAGAATTGAGTATAAATAATTTTAAAATAATCAAAATTTTAGATTATCGATAAAAATTTTTAGTTATAATTTTCAAGATGAAGAATTGAGTATAAATAATCTTAAAATAATCAAAATTTTAGATTATCGATAAAAATTTTTAGTTATAATTTTCAAGATGAAGAATTGTGTATAAATAATTTTAAAATAATCAAAATTTTAGATTATCGATAAAAATTTTTAGTTATAATTTTCAAGATGAAGAATTGAGTATAAATAATTTTAAAATAATCAAAATTTTAGATTATCGATAAAAATTTTTAGTTATAATTTTCAAGATGAAGAATTGAGTATAAATAATTTTAAAATAATCAAAATTTTAGATTATCGATAAAAATTTTTAGTTATAATTTTCAAGATGAAGAATTGAGTATAAATAATTTTAAAATAATCAAAATTTTAGATTATCGATAAAATTTTTAGTTATAATTTTCAAGATGAAGAATTGAGTATAAATAATTTTAAAATAATCAAAATTTTAGATTATCGATAAAAATTTTTAGTTATAATTTTCAAGATGAAGAATTGAGTATAAATAATTTTAAAATAATCAAAATTTTAGATTATCGATAAAAATTTTTAGTTATAATTTTCAAGATGAAGAATTGAGTATAAATAATTTTAAAATAATCAAAATTTTAGATTATCGATAAAAATTTTTAGTTATAATTTTCAAGATGAAGAATTGAGTATAAATAATTTTAAAATAATCAAAATTTTAGATTATCGATAAAAATTTTTAGTTATAATTTTCAAGATGAAGAATTGAGTATAAATAATCTTAAAATAATCAAAATTTTAGATTATCGATAAAAATTTTTAGTTATAATTTTCAAGATGAAGAATTGTGTATAAATAATTTTAAAATAATCAAAATTTTAGATTATCGATAAAAATTTTTAGTTATAATTTTCAAGATGAAGAATTGAGTATAAATAATTTTAAAATAATCAAAATTTTAGATTATCGATAAAAATTTTTAGTTATAATTTTCAAGATGAAGAATTGAGTATAAATAATTTTAAAATAATCAAAATTTTAGATTATCGATAAAAATTTTTAGTTATAATTTTCAAGATGAAGAATTGTGTATAAATAATTTTAAAATAATCAAAATTTTAGATTATCGATAAAAATTTTTAGTTATAATTTTCAAGATGAAGAATTGAGTATAAATAATCTTAAAATAATCAAAATTTTAGATTATCGATAAAAATTTTTAGTTATAATTTTCAAGATGAAGAATTGAGTATAAATAATTTTAAAATAATCAAAATTTTAGATTATCGATAAAAATTTTTAGTTATAATTTTCAAGATGAAGAATTGAGTATAAATAATTTTAAAATAATCAAAATTTTAGATTATCGATAAAAATTTTTAGTTATAATTTTCAAGATGAAGAATTGAGTATAAATAATTTTAAAATAATCAAAATTTTAGATTATCGATAAAAATTTTTAGTTATAATTTTCAAGATGAAGAATTGAGTATAAATAATTTTAATGCTCGGGGAGCCGCTACAGACCATGGGGGCCGGCCTTATCGCCCGGCCCTCGGTCGTTCACCTCTGGTGGACCAACACCTCAGAACTCTGCGAATTCAGGCAGAACAACTCAATCGATCAGTTGGCCGAGCCCTTGCAGATTTGGAACAAGAAAAATTAGAAGAACCGATCCATGATTTTTTGGCAATTGAGGGAGGAATTTCACGTGTTTTAAAATCTATTCGCACTACCATTTCTCGCCTTCCCCCTCGTTAATGTACTTCCCTTGGGGCGGGGGAGTGTGCCCAAAAGGGCAGTTTAAATCCCAATTTATTTTATTAATTTATATTTTAATATTTTTCATCTCTCCCCGCTCCAAAACACATTTTCACAATTTACTTTTTCTTTTAAACATTGTTTTCCTACCGCCCATTTTTTGTCCCCTATTTAATGTTTTGGCCAATTCCCTTTAATGACTTGTTTGGTAATTCATTTTTTTACTTTCTTTTCTCCGACTTGCTTGCTTTTTGATTGCCAGCGCTTTTTGAGCCCTGCCAATCAATTCCAACCAACCTTTTTAACTTGCTCGAATTTCAATATATTTTTAAGACCACAAGGGCCTGCTTTGTTGACCTGCAGCCCCACTTTGTGCTCGGCTTATATTCCCCCGAGGCACTTCAATTATAATATTATTTTAATTAAATAAATATTTTTTAATTGTGTTCTGTGTTTCGTTTGTGTTTTTCTTAGGGACTTGTTTTTCTGGAGATTGGATATCTCCGTCGACCATAAAAACTAAGGAGCAATTCGTTTTGATCGAATTCCTCCTGTCCCTCCTCAATTGAGTTACCGAGGTATTGTGCACCTACACTTTCAGCACAACCTCTAAAATTACATTAAAGTATTTACATTTTTTCCTCTTTAAATTATATTTCTTCATTATCAAATCTTAACTTTAAAAAAATCTTTATACATTATCATTTTTATTTTTTAATATTTTAAATTTAAAATAATTTTTACCATTTCAAACATTTTTTTCTTACTTAAAAATTGATTTTTATTCAACCAAGTGAAGTTAGCAAACAAAATTTTTCATTCCCTCAACCATTTACTCACTAACTACAATTTCCTCTCTTTTCCTGCAATTTTTTACTCGCCATAAAAAAGCTCTAACTAAAATTTTCTCAATCAATTTTCCTTTAATTTTTTTGTTAAAAATGTCAAGTCTTTTTATTTTCGCTTTTTTTTTAATTCCGCATATATATCTTCCAAGGTTAACTATAACAATAATAATTATTTCTGTTTATTACAAATTATCCAAACCAATTAAAAAGCTATTTTAATTACTAAGGCTAAATATGTAGGATACGACGTGATGTAATAGATAAGACATAAGTCCCTTGTATTAAAGATGCTTGTGCCAAGATTCAGGACCATAAGGCGACTGAGTAAATCTATGTCGGGGCTCTAATATTTTCCTTGTATGCTAAAAATATCCATTTTTCAGTCCGTATTTTGGCTCTTAATCTACATAAATCCAACCCCCTTATAAATAAATTTGTCCGACTTTTGCGAGTTGCCGTTTCGCCGACGGTTGCCGTTTCGCCGACGTTCGCCACATTTTTTCGAGCTTGGCTTTTTCAATTCGGTTCGTCAATTCATAGAATTCTTTTTCGAGCAGAAATTAGCAATTTGTCGGCTCGAGCGTCAACCTACTAATTACGAACCTACAGGGTGACAAGAAAAGTTTAGGACAAAACCTTTATGGCATAACTTTATTCAAATTAAACATATTTAGATCAAATAAAATTTATAGGATAGAGGAATAACTAAGGGACAAATATAATCAAGAATTTTTGAAGTTCCCACCCATACTTGGATACAGAGTAAAAGTCGCTTGGAAGCAAGTTGGCTTATGGGAAAGGGATACAGCTTTAGCCCAGTTAAGCTTTATTCAATCAATTATTTTTAATATGTAGAACGTATCTTGATTATTTTTTTCATTTTTATAAACTTATTTCAATGTCTACTATGTTTTCTTTTATTTAATTTTATGTATGTATACTTTTTAAATAAATAAAGATTATATTTAATTAATAATTTTTTTTCTATAAATAAATATTTATTTTTGAGATGCTGAACGAGAATATTAAACGAGAATATTTTATTTAATTAAAAAAAATAAAATAATTAATCAAAAAATTTATTTTATGTTCATATTTCATTTAATTAAAAGACCTCAACTTTTAATTAAAATAATTCCAAAATTATTTATTTTACTCATTTTTTCTTTAATTTTTATTATTTTATTAATTTATTATGAAGAATCAAATGTTGGATATGTTGTTAATTTATATGGAAATTATTATACTAAAACTATTTACAGAAAAATTGATATTAGACATAAACAAAGTGAGGAAAATAAATTGGAAATCACTCGTTTGGGAACGGGATAAAATCTCACCTCGAATAGTGCGAACCAGGGAATGAGTCGGGCTGAGAAAGGAGTCGGGTCGAGTTTTCAAAATTCGGATTTTCAAAGTCGGATTTACAAAAAAATGCCCGGGTTTCTGGTCTGGTCAATTAAAAAGTTGACCAAAAAGCTATATTTCTCGGAGCGATTTGGGGATATCATTGATTTTGGACAGTGATTTACATATCAGTTATATATCAGTATTTACTGGGAGTAAGGTGGCAAACACCTTCAACTTTGTTTCCAAGCGAAGGATGGGTACTTGAAAAATTTTTGATTATATTTGTTCCTTATTTCTATATAGTTAAGCCTTAATTTGAATAATGTCCGAATAATTTTTGGCCATCTTGTACATATTTTACAATTGCAGATCATTTCGAAAAAATTTGGGTAATTGTTATTGTCAATAATGCCCAAATTTTGTCAAATTACAACCTAGCACAAAGCACATTAAAGTGTTATTGTCAATTGAATGGATATCCTCTTAAACTTATTAATACATCTGAGATGGGAGAGGAAAATAATAATTGTAAGCAAAAAGATGTAAGTAAATAAATTCATAAATAATTTTGAAATATTAAGACGTGCCTCAATATACTTTTTAATCCCAAGAATAAGGGCTAATATTGTTGAATTTTCCATGTATTGTGGCTATGTAACAGGGTTTTGCTGAAACTGATTTTAAACTGAAAAATGCAAGGCACGCCACTGCTGTCTAAAAAATTTTCAGGATTGCTAACAGCTTTGAACCCCACCTTTATTCAGCAGAATTCAAACCTCAAGCAAGCATTACTCCAAAATATTCCTAAAAATTTCCTACTATTCACAACAATTACCTTATAAGCTCAAATAATTTTAGTTTTATTTCCAACGTCATTGCATTCTTGCCAATTTTCTTTCTTCTCACTCAACAGATATTAAATTTGCTTTTTTTATGGATGCAGATATTGGTGTCATTAATCCAAATCATCCACTTGAAGAATTTTTGGAAGGAAAAAAAGATTTTGATTTAATTTTTTATGAAAGGATTTTTAATGAGGAAATTATGGCTGGAAGTTATATTTTAAAAAATAATCAATTTACTAGAGAATTTCTTTATTATTGGGCTGATTATTATTTTAAAGTGCCAAATAGTTTTCATGGAACAGATAATGGGGCAATACATGTATGTTTATTAATTTAAATTTTTAGAGAAAAATTAAATAAGAGATTACTTGCCTACAGTTTATAAAATCAATTTTCAGTAAATGTTGATTAGAGTTCGTTATTAGGGACGGAGATTATCTTACGGAGAACTGCACTGAGGGAGAATCGGGAAAGACAGAAAGGGGGAGAGACAGAAATTCCATTCCCCGGAGAAGGGAACTCTATCTGTAGCTACGGATACCCAAGGCAATATGAGCCTAATACGGAGGTGTACGGAATTTTCGTCTCTGGAACTTTCGTCTCCAAGACTTTTCGGAACTTTCGTCTCCAACATTTTCGGAATTTTCGTCTCCAGCGGAATATTCGTCACCAAGGAAATTAACGGAATATTCGTCTCCAAAATTTTCGTCTCCGCTAGGAATTTTCGTCTCCAGAGGAAAAATCGGGCAATCCCGGAGACTTTGTCAAAACTTAGTCAATCACTGTGATTTTGGTGTCATTCGACTCAGCTCGACGAGCTCTTTCGAATGAGCTATAATTTGTATAAACTTTTCTTGCTCCAAAATTACGACCCTATGGTTTTTCAATATTCAGGGGCTGTATCTCGTCCAATCACGTCGGATTTCATTAATTTTGGTGTCTTTCGATGCAGCTCGATGAGTTCTATATTATTTTGAAAGACTGAACATTTTGTACAATGTCCGGGGCCAAATATCCTAATTCGGGTTCGGGATTCGACTTTTTCAAAATTTGAGCGCATATTCGTAATCAGCATATTTTTTAACCCGGAAAAATCCTTTTTCTTATTTTTAAAATTTTTTTTCGAAGAAACCCTATTCTCCGGGATTGTCCGATTTTTCCTCTGGAGACGAAAATTCCTAGCGGAGACGAAAATTTCGGAGACGAATATTCCGTTTATTTCTTTGGTGACGAATATTCCGCTGGAGACGAAAGTTCCGAAAATGTTGGAGACGAAAGTTCCGAAAAGTCTTGGAGACGAATGTTCCAGAGACGAAAATTCCGGCACTCAATACGGATATCCAAGCTAAAGTTACCGTCAAATTCTCATGAAAGTTCTCGAACTAATTTCATTGAACTTGAAGTTGAGGGTGGAGACTTATTTTAGGGAATATGGTATTCTCAAAATAATTAAAGGATATTATCAAAATGATTCTGAAATTTCTTTTGTATTTTAAATTAAATTTTATATTAATTACCTTAATTTTAATGCCTAAACTAAACTAAAAAATAATATTTAAGTCAGTATTTCTCGATTTGTTTTGTGATCATTCAAATAAAAATTGTTCTGAAAAAAGACGGGTTTGTTCACATCTCTGGAATGTTTCTCTCGATTATGATACTCTATTACCTTTTACTTTGTGTGCCAAATATATACTTGGAGCTAGAAATGTATTTACCAATTCAATTTCTGAAACAAAATTAAATAGTACAGGAAAAGTGCTTCTACTGACTGATTTTAGGCAATATTGGGCAAGAGGTTAGAGATTAAGTGATATTACCCTCTCTAAAATAATTATCTCCTCTTGATTAATTACTGTAACCATAATTATCCAGGATAATAATTTGAGCATACACGTAATGAATTTAGATGGAGTGTTGGAGGATTTGTGAATATAGGAAGGGGATTGAGCAATGGGTTGAACAAAGGATAATGGGATTTTTCCACTATCTAATCTCGCCTTTTTAACATTGAGATCTCCTAATATTCTTTGTTTTGCCTTAATAATGATTAATTTATGATTAATTTATGGCTTAGATTAATTTATGGCTTATATCGGAGTTCCTATCGAGTCAGAATAAAGAAAGTGGCTCTAAATTTGCTGGAATATAAGTTGTTTAAGCCCAGGAACCTAGCAGTCTTTTGATAAGTAAATTATAAAAGGCCTGGTAATAACTACTATATGTCCACTAATAAATTATTGATTGATGATAGACTACACAATTATAGGAGAGACAAATATCGGGCGAGGGGTGTTAGAGAAATTTTTCCCTGGCCGGCCGGAGGAGGGGGCTGGCCAGTTATTGCCATTGGGTCGTGCGACAAAATGCCACATGACAAAATGTCAAGGGACAAAATATCAACTGCCAATTTGCCAATTTTTAAAAATACTTTTAAAATAAAAGCCGCTGGGAAGTGATCGAACTGGCGACCTTCACGTTATTGGCGGATGCTCTACCGACTAAGCTACCAAGAAGCTAAATTAATTTTGCTTCTAATCTATTTTAAACCTAATCCTTTACTCAGTATCATCTAATAGAAGTTTCTAAATTTATTAAAGGGGTGAGACTCTAGGGAACCTTTCGGCAGAGATGTGGCTAATGGCGCTTATTGATCTTTTTTTCTCTGCCATGTCTTCTTTTTATTTAATATTATTTTTTAGTCAAAAAGTTGTAAAAAATTGAAATAAGGGCCACCACTGCTGGGCAAGCAGTGGTGGCCCGAGGCAAGTATTGAACTTGAACGATATTGAGGGTCAACGTTTGGGTTACTAGATGGCGATGATTAATTCTTGGATGCAGTAACCGTTTTACCGCCCGGCGAATGGAATCAGAGGTGGAAATTTTGTTGTTAATTTATTTTTTAATTCAATAATTTAACTTTTCGAAAAAATAAATTAATTTTTAGCAGTCGAATTGAGCCTCCTAGTACAATTCTTAATCAACAGAGCCGTATTCAAGTTAGTGTATTTTAGAATAGTTATGTATATTTAAATTTAAAATTATTAGCAAAAGCCCTCAGCTAGAAGTGACAAATTTGCCTGCAATAAATTGGCAGGAACTAGTACTGAGGATCCCACAACTGGATTACCTTGTGGGATATTGGAAAAGATTTAGCTGGAATTGGAGGTTCTAAACTTGCTTGGAAAAAGGTTTAAAAAAATAATTTTTAATTTTATTAATTGTAAATAGTTTAGAAGATGCGGATGGGCAGGGTCAAGATCCGGGTTTACGCAGAACTGGGAAATTGTTTGGGGGGTTTAATGTTAGATATTCGGTGTGTTAATTTAAAAATAAATTTTAATTTTTAAAGTCGGAAAGCCCCAGATTATTTATCCGATTTTACTGATGCGTTAAACCTTCAATATATAGCAATTACTTGTTTTATGTATTTTGCACTGTTGGCCCCAATTGTAACTTTTGGGGGTCTTCTTGAAGAAGCTACTCATCAAAGAATGGTTATTTAATTAAAGAATATTTTACTAAATTTAAAATTCTTTTAAAGGCAGCAATGGAGAATTTAGCTAGCGGTGCGATCTGTGGCATCATATATCACTTGTTCAGTGGCCAGCCTCTAACTATAATTGGCTCTACAGGTCCTGTACTTGTTTTTGAAACAACTGCCTTTGATATTTGCAATGTAATAAAAATAATTATATTTTATTAAATTAATAAAATATGGATGAGATGAAACTATACTAACTGCATAGTAATTAGTATAATTTCCTATGATATTTAGACAATGGCTGTTAAGTATTTTGATCTACTCGGACAGCTTTACCAGTTCAGATTCTTTATTTCAAAAATTATTTTAATTTTCCAACAAATATTCAACATATAAGTGTTGACACTCCCAACTTTTAACCTTTAAGATTGTCTGACATGGTATATGGAAAATGTGAATGTACTCATAACATTAAAGGATGAATTGCGATGACTGCGAAGACTTTACAACGATTCTCCATGGATACCATGCATTGGAGATCAATCAAATGAATGTAAAAGATGCGAATGTAATGATCATGCTACTCGGTAATTAATTATTTTAAAATAATGTTTAACAAATATTTTTTAGTTGCCATTTTGATTGGGCAGTTTATAATGCTTGTGGATTTTCTTCTGAAGGTGTTTGTGATGATTGTCAACATAAAATGAGAAAAAATTGGGAGTAATGCAAACCTAATTTCTATCGAGATCCTCAAAGGTAAAAATTTTGATAAAAATGGAAAAGTTGGGATTTATTATGAGTAATTTTAAGGAAATTTGGATAACAGTATGGACATCTAGACAAAATAAATATTAAAAGTTAAAAATAATAGTTTCTAATCCCCTTCCAATATATTCTATAAACGAGGCTTATTTATTTTAGCGAAAATATGCTAATGTTATAGAATTTTACAAAGTCCCGATATTTATAGATTTCATTGACTTTGCTAAAGTAATCAATCGTTTTTTTGGGTTTCGAAAACAAAAAGTTCGGAATTTGAAGAATTCTCGATAAATTTTCTTTAACGGCAATATATTTTTAGATCCATTCGAGATCCATACGTCTGCAGCCCATGCAAATGCGATCACTGTGGTTCAAAATTCGAAGGAATTTGTGAGGGTGAAGAAGACCCAGAACGTGGATTGGTTGCAGGAAAATGTTATTGCAAAAGCAATGTTGAGGGGCCAAAGTAATTTTGAAATTTGAGAAAACAACAAATTTTCTTAATTATCTAAAGTTGTGATCGATGTAAAAATGGATTTTGGGAAATGAGAAAGGAAGATCCTGATGGCTGTCGGCCATGTGCTTGTAATCTAATAGGGACTTATGGGAATGAAGGATGTGACAAAGTGACAGGAAAATGTACATGTAAAGCCCTTGTAATGGGAGAACAATGTGATCATTGTCTTCAAGAACATTATGGACTAAGTGTTGACGATCCTAATGGATGCAAGCCTTGGTAAAAAAATTTTATTGGCTTTATTTTTTTTTGTAAAATTTTTATGAAACATATCCATAATGTTGGATTTTTTTTAATTTAATTTTGAATATATTTAAAAATTTTTGATTTAAAAATATTTTTTAAATTCGACTAAAGTTTTTAAAATATTTTTCAAGTGTTTGCGATACTGGTGGCACTTATGGCAATCACTGCGGTAGTGCTGAGGGTATGTGCCGTTGCAGACCAAATTATAGTGGGAGGAAAATGGATATTTCTGGCCATTCATCGATAAATATACATTTGAAGTAATTTTTGAAAATTTTTTAAAAATTAAATAGTTTTGATCTTTAAAAAAAGTTGATTTTTTGGGTTGTTTTTTGCTCCTTTTTTTCTCTTTCCGGTCACCTTTTGTAAAAAAGATGATGTTAACTAAAAGGTACTTCCGACTATAAAAAATTAATGGAAATTTAAAAACAATTAAGTTTATAATAAAGACCTAAAAACTTTTTTCTCAGCGGGCAAACTTTACATAATTTCCGGGTAGATGGGCGGGTTGTGCAAGGAGCAAAAATGAACCCCTCCTTATTTCATTCATTACTTCATTTTATAAATTTTATTTATTTTTTGTAAACATTTTATAAAATTAGAGTTTATTATCTCCCGTTTTCAATTTAATTTATGAAAATAATTTTTTAATATTCACTCTAATTTTTTTAGTTAATAATGAGTTCCAATCGACGACGACCAGCTAGTAATTCTTCTGATGCTCCACCTGCTAATAGAGCTCGGATTGACAATGGGCTTAATGTTCTACCAACTGCAAATAATAACAATAATAACAACAACAACGTTCCAATCAACAACTTACCAAACAACAACAACAACTTACCAAACAACAACAACAACTTACTAAACAACAACAATAACTTACCAAACAACAATATTGATGTAATTTTTACAAATAATTTAATTTTGTTATTAAAAATTTATTTTTTATTAAAAATTCTTTTTATGTGTAATAAAAAATTTATTTCTATAAAGTTGGAGGCCATAATAGCCGCTGAAAGGGCACGTGCTACTATTATTGAAATGCCGCCTGCGGCTATGCTTCTACCACTCATAGATATTCGGAATCGCCTGACATCAAGCAATTATGCCTTTGCAGGGTGGCGCACAAATCACGTGTTTAAGTAATTTTTTTGTGTAAAAAATTAAAAATTTAATTTAAAAATTTTAGTTCTTTGACTGGGCACATACAATTTGTACATCGTGGGGCAACTCTTAGACGCAGCTTTGATCGGTGTGACGTTCGGGTTAGTTTTGGCTTTGGCACTGATACTCAGACTGTTGGCATATATGCTTATGATCAATGCGCTGCTATTCTTGAGACTGTCCGGGTTAATGAGGTGATTTTAAAAAAAAATTTATTATTATTTAAAATGATTTTTTTTAAAGATCTGTACATTTACCGCACTTACGGTTGTGGAACAAGGGGACAACAGAGGGCGGTGGACTGGAACTGTACCTTTTGTTTTGCGATTTACGCGTGCGTCAGCATTTGCTATTACTGGGACAAACAACAACAACAACGTAACTAACAACAATAATAATTTGCAGCAGGCTCCCGCTGATAACAACAACAACATTCCTATCGGTAATAATAATAATAGAAAAAATATATTCGTGTAATTTTTAGTAGCAAATATGGCCAATCAAAGAGAGATCCATGGAACAAACAGCGGCGCGGCAAACAACGTACTTCCTATTGGTAATAATAATAATAGGAGGAAAAAAAAATATTGTGTAATTTTTATTAGGAAATATGGCCATGCAAAGAGAGGGGCAGGGAACAAGCAGCAGCAGCAGCTCTACAAACAACGTAGTCGCAGCACCAGTTCCTCGTGGTTCTCAAACTAATGCACGTGCAAATCGTGAGCGTGCTACAGATCGAGGGGTAGATATTTTAGAAAAATTATTCAATATTTAGATATAAAATTTTTTAATATTTTCTTTTAAGTAATTTATATTTTATTTTAAGTAATTCAATGAATAGAGGATTAATAAAATAATCGAGGATTAATAAAATAATTTGGATTTTCTTTTAAGTAATTATTTTTAATTTTAAGTAATTTTCACTCAATTAAAAAAAATGTTTTATTCTAAATCCAATAATTTAGTTAGTAATTAAAATTAAAGAATTTTTTTATTCATTTTATTTGTATTAATCAAATTAACTTAGCTTTGTCAAAAAAAATTTATTTTTGAATGTTTTCATGATTTAAAAAAAATCATATATTTTTTGAAAAAAAAATCAGTTTTCAAATGTGAAAAAAAATAATCATTTTTTAAATTTAATTAAATTTGTTAATTTTTTATTAAATAAAATTCATATATTTTTTAAATAAAATTAAAAAATGTTATTAATCTCTTTTTGTTTTTTTAAATTCTATTGATTAATTTAATTCTTTACAAAATTATTCATGTTTTTTGACAATTTAAATTTATAAATGTTTGGAATTTCTATTTTTAAATTTAATTTTGTTAAATTGTTTAATTGTTTATTAAATAAAATTCATATGCCTTTGATAAATTTAAATTTTTTTTATTTAATCCAAGATGTAAAGTATTATTTGAAAAAAAAATTTTTTTTTAATTTTATACATTTAATTTCAAAAATTTTTTTTAGATTAATCATGTTTTTTGACACTTTCAATTTCTAACTGTTGTGAATTACTATTTTTAAACGGATATAAATTTTATTAAATAAAATACATGGGTTTTTGATAAAATAAAATTTTTTATTTCATCTCAGATGTAATAATATTTTTTTGAAAAAAAATATTTGTTTTTAAAATATTATCTAATTAATTGATTTAGCATTTTTTGAAAAAAAAATTGTTTTTTAAATTTTATATAATTAATTTCAAATTTTTTACAGATTAATCATGTTTGTTGAAAATTGCAATTTATAAATTTTTTATTAAATAAAATTCATGTGTCTTTGATAAAATTAAATTTTTTTAATCTCTGATGTAATATTTTTTGAAAAAATTTATTTTTAAAATATCATTTAATTTATTTAAAAATTAGAAGGATAAGTTTTTTTTAATTTTATCTAATTAATTTAATTTTTTTAAAAATTAATCATGTTTATTGACAATTCAATTTAGGAATTTCTATTTTTTTTTAATTTAATTGAATTGCTATTTTTCTTTGATAAAATTAAAAAATTATTTTTATCTCGGATGTAGTAATATATTTTGAAAAAAAAATCTCGTTACAATATATACGTATATATTTTGAAAAAAAGTGTTTTTTAATTAATTTCTAAAATATTTAATAATTGTGTAATGGTCGAGAATATAGTTTTTAATTTTATTACTTTAAAATTTGATAAATAATTTTTAAATTGTTGAATAATCTACTTTTTTTGGTTGAAATTTTTTAATAAATTATTTATAATGAACATTGTTGGGAATATTCAAATAATATATAAATAATTAGTTAAATGCACAAAATGCTCTGTGGAACCAAGAAATTATTTGAAATGATTCATATAGGAGAAAAAATATAAAAGAATAAAATTAGTCATGTTTTTTGACAATAAATATTTTCTAGTTTAATTCGAATATTTTCTAGTTTAATTTGGAGGGCACTTTTTATTCGGAAATTTAGTCCCTATGTACTTTTAAATCGTTTTTTTGTTGATCGTAGCCCTGTTTAAAATAAAATTTTTTAAAATTAATTAATATAACTATTGTTTTTAAAAAATATATTCTAGTCATCATCATCATCATCCTTAGCAGCATCTCCATCGCCATCACCATTCTGGGCCTTCCAGAATGCCCGGGAGCGTGAGGTTGCAGCTGCAACATCGGCTCTCCGGGCATCTGGAAGGCCCCCGGCTGCAAGAGCTGTATCGCCACGTTTGCAAGGGCGTATTGGAAGAACTCCACCCCTTGGAGTATATGTCAATCTGGAGGCCGTTCAAAATAACGGTTAGTTTTCTAGTTGTGAAGTTGTCTTTAGGGAGGGAGGGGGGGGGTATTGATTTTAGGGAGGGGTACTGGTTTTATTCTAACCTAACAAAAATTTTAATTTAGTGAGAGCTGTCATCGTGGACGATGATGATGATGACGAAGAAGTTTTGGAAGTGACTCCACCCCGCAGACCTGCATATTTTTTCCGTGAAAATGGTTTGGAATTGGAAGTCCCTGAGGATGATGAAGCTAATGAGGGCTTGGGAGCGCGGGAGGTAAAAAAATTTGCCTTACATGTGGTAACGCTCCCTCCTAATTTTGACGCCCAAGAAGAAGAATGCTTTTGCCAGGAGCAGCCTTTTGCAGGCACCCGAGTTGTTTTTATGGCATGCCTCCACAAAATGCATTATAATTGTTTTGTTAAGTGGGCGCAAGGCTCGCGTGTGTGCCCGTATTGCCGCCGTGACATGCTTCATGGCGCGGCGGTTGACGGGCGCGCACGCGATGGGCAGGGATCCTCAACCAATACTTAATACTAAAATTATTACTTTTTAAAATTAAGGCAAGAGGATCCCTGTTTTATTTGCTAATGTTATTTATAATTAGTTTTTGTTACTTTATTGATATTCTGCCCACACCCCTGTTTGAGTCTCAGATTAATTTTACTTTTTATTTTTCATGTCTCGGAATGGTCAGATTTCCTTCTTTATAAATGTTAAATTTTTCCGGTAGACCGATTTTTGCCGCTGAAGGCTATTTTTTTCCTTCCTAATACTTGCTCTTTACCAGTAATCTTTTAAGGAAAAAATGATTGACATTAAAGACAGCAAAATCTGAGACATAAATAAGGGTGAGGGGCGGGATATTAATAAAGTACCTAGTTTTTTTTGTTAACTTGCCTGCCTTAATACTTTTATTTAAATTAATAAATGTCTTAATATTATTTTAAATACATGCCTTAATCTTTTAAATAAGTTAATTTTCATAGAATTATTTTAAATATATGCCTTTTTTTATTATTAAATAATTATAAACCATATTATACCTACATTTTTAAATAAATAAAATTGTTTTTATAAGAATAAATCAAATGATAATTTGTTTTGAAAATGGGCAATTAGGTCGTGTCGGGCTACAGAACCCGGAATGACCAAAACACAGAATACCTTTAAAATCATATATTTAAAAAAAAATCAGAATTTATTTAAATAAGAATTTTTAAATCAAATTTATTTAAATCAGAATATTTTTAAAAATCAGAACATTTTTTAAAATCAGAATTTTTTAAAAATCAACATTTAAAAATAATCCTGAAAAGTTTTTTAAAATTTTCTCTTGACTGTTTTGGTCGTTCCGTGTTTTGGTATGGTCTGTATTTTGGTCGTTCCTTGTTTTTTCGTTACATGTTTTATCCGTTCCGTGTTTTGACATTCCTTCTTTTGCCCCTCCCCCAATTAATTTAGTATTTTACTAATTTAGAGAGAGACCCTACAAATATTTAAAAATTTCTTTAATTTAAAAATTTATTGTATTCAATCTTATATGTGAATTTAAATTTTTTAATTAAAGGTACAAATTCAACAAGAAATGAATAACGACCCATTTATAATCGAATCTGTACAGCAATTAAATTCAAGATCTCGAAATACCAGAGGGGAGGTCTGTAATGTGCGATTCAACCCACTTGAAGAACATGCTCGGCCAGATTTAACAATGACAACGCTAATCACCCGATTACTGGATCGGGTATTAGCTGGCCGGCCTCCACCACTTCGAGTTGGGCTGCAACTACACCCGCCAGCATTTCACAACCCATTCACAGTGCCGCTTCGCCCACCAGCTCAGAATAATCCTGCAGCGTTGGCAGCAGCAATTGAGCGCTTGAATGAGATGTCTCAAGCTGGAATTGACTTGCTGGCGGGCACCACAGTGACTAAGGTTGTTGCTGTTTGGCCTCTGAATGCCCAGTTGACAGACAGTCCAGCAGATCATACAGGTGAGTAACAGTCTTGCTTTACATATTATTATTATTAACTATGTAAGGCGTTTCTGTTATTCAAGGTGCATGCATTGGTGATGTGGAACACAATTTAACACCGCAATGTCGATCAATTGTCCAAGTGGTTAATCCAAATGATCGGTATTGCCTTGCACGGGCTGTGAACATTGGGCTCAAAAGAATTAGATTGCTGGAGGTGAATGGCCCGCAACAACAACAACAACAACAATTTCGTTCTTTCTGCAGGCAACAAGAGCAACATTTAGAGGCAGCAGTAGAACTTATGCAGAATTCTGGTCTTCCACTTGATTTACAACATTATTCGCTCGACCATGTTACTACCATTCAAAATTTTGTTAATCAAACGATGGGAGGGGAAATTCGTATTGTCGTTTTCCAAAAAGAACAACAATATCGGATTGTATTTAAAGGTAAGCCTGTTAAATTTTCCACAAAATTTGTTTTATCTAAAGGTTCGGTCCGTGCTGCCAGGTTTAACATCTGCCTTCTTCTACAAAATAACCACTACAATTACATTGGAAGACCAGAGCAGCTGTTTCGCGCTCATCGCTTTTGTATTGATTGTGAAAGGAGGGTAACTCGCTTATACCACTGGGCTGGTTGTAGTGTAGTTTGTAGACTCTGTATGCGAACAGGACCGAATTATCCATGTCAACTAATTGAAAGGATCCCGTGCAATGATTGTGGCTATGTGTTCCCTCAACGGTCATGTTTTGACCATCATTTAACTAACCATCCCCCCGAGGAAATGACTGGGCCTAGATCACGACCATTTGCTTCAATTTGTCAATCGCGCCGAATTTGCGCAAATTGTGGGCATATAGTCTTCGGCCAACAACAACTACATAATTGTATAGCCCCCCAACACCAACAGATACAACAACAGGCAGTTGAATGTAGTAAGTGTAAAGGACCTCATTTTCCTGAACAGCCTTGCTTTATTCAACCGCTTCCTATTGACCAAAATTATAACAATTATGAGGAAGCTAATCATGAAGCAGAAATTGTAAATGAAGAACAACAACAGGGACGAGGGATTAGAAATAAAAGGCAAAAATTAAGGCTGTGCTTTTTTGATGCCGAAACAAGCCAAGATCAACCTGTGCAAATAAGTTCAAACAACAATGCGTATAAACATATTCCTATTCTAATAATCGCTGAAGTTATTTGTGAAAATTGCATTAAAGCGGGGATTGGAATTAATGAAATTGGTCAGCGCGCAACTGGATGTTTTTGTGGTAAGCCATCAAATTCTCAATGGCGAAAGTGGTGTTCACCCCCGTTTAAAAATGCAACAGGTGACAACACAGAAGTTCCCTCTACACTTTCTTATAATCCCCGTCGAATGTACTTTCATAGCTTCGACGACGAAGAGGAAAATCCTGTTGATCAATTTTTGGACTATCTTCTAAATGTATAATTTAATTCTAATTCAAAATTTATAATATTATTTAGCATGGATCACAAGATATTTTGACAATTTGTATAGCCCACAACGGAGGGAAATATGACTTCCACCTAATTTTAGAAGCACTTCACAGGCGAAGTCTACCTCCAAAATTTTTATGTACAACTGGTTTGAAGATCTATTCTATGGGGCTGAGTGGTAATCACCAAAGAAAACTACTCTTCAAAGACTCCTTAAATTATTTCATCTGTGAGCTTGATGCTCTTCCAAAAATATTCTCTTTACCAGAAGAAGTAGCAACAGTAAAGCCTTTTTTCCCCTACCTCTACGTAAAACGACAAAATTTACATAAGAGGATTCGAGGTTTGCCGGCCCTTCACTACTACCAACCTGATTTTAAAAAATTTGAGAAGAGAGCTAAATTAATTGAATGGCATCACCAACAACAACAACAAATAAATTCCGGAGTTAATTTCCAATTACGAGAACAACTAATTTTATATTGTGCCAACGACGTCGCGATCCTGCGTGAAAGTGTTCTTCGCTACAGGCGTCTTATTGGGGAACATACACAGGGGCTTGACCCTTTTCAAGCATCTTCTACTGCCGCAGGACTTGCCTTAACAACTATGCGTCGTTGTTTTCTTCCAAAGAATTGGCTAGTTCACTCTCCCGAAGGTGGTTATTTGAGAGGAAGAAGAGCTTCAGCTGAGTCGCAGCGTTATATTCGTCTATTCGAATTGGAGAATGAAGAAGCTCGAGGCAAGGTGCAATGTGCTCAATGGGCAGTTGGAGAGGCACATGTAGAAGATTGTGGTTATCGCCTCGATGGTCTCTGGTTTCGTTCACCACCACTGAGGCCGTTGGCAATTGAATATATGGGGTGTTACTATCATGGTATTTTATATTTAATAAAAATTTTAAGTTTAATTTTAAAAATTAAAATTCAGGATGCCCCCGATGCTTCCCAATACGAGACCAACGCTTGGCTGCCGGCCGTACCGCTGAAGAACTTTATGAGCGTACCCAGAATCGCCTTTGTGAGTTGCAGCAACAACATGGATATTCTCTACATGTTGTTTGGGGACACGAAATGAAAGATCGTCTTCGTAACAACCACCAACTTAAGCGCAAATGGGATGAAATTGATTGTGTGAAGCCTATGGATCCTAGAAATGACTGCCTTAGGGGAGGCCGCACTGAACCATTCAAACTCCATCATGAATGTGCAGCAGATGAGGAGATCCTCTACATTGATATAGTACTTTTTAATTTTTAAAATTTTATTATAATTATTCTTAAGGTGAGTCTATACCCATATGTGATGAAGACATGCTCGTTTCCAATCGGAAACCCCCGAGTGTTAACAAGAGAAGTTCTTTTGTCTTCTACCCCTCTACCATGGACTTCTAAAGAACAAAACAACTATCAAGGATTGCTTCTAGTGAGAGTTTTACCACCAACAACATTGAATGGACTACCACCTCTGCTCGCTTACAGAACATATGATGGAAGGTTAACCTTCCCCTTTTGTTCTACATGTGCTAACAACAAACAACAAAGCCCTTGTCGGCACGTGGATCGTCAACGATCTTGGGTTAGCGGGTACACACATGTTGAACTCAATCGGGCAATTGAACTGGGATATAAAGTCATCGATGTTCATGAGGTATTTAATAATTAATTATTTTTATTATTTAACGTCTAGGTTTGGCAATATGATCGTTGGGACCAAGAACTCTTTCGACCATATGTCAACACCTTCATTTGTTTGAAACAGCAAGCAAGTGGCTGGCCTCAAGGATGTGAAACCCAGGTGGAACGTGACAACTACATTGCTGAATTTGAACGGGTCGAAGGCATCAGAATGGACCCCCAAAAAGTTGCCGTAAATCCTGGACTTAGACTGATCGCTGTACGTTTATTTAACACCAACAAGATTTTTTTTTAATTTTTAAGAAAATTCTGGCGAATTCTCTTTGGGGTAAATTGGCACAACGTGTTTGTGGCACTGATGTTAAATACGCAAGAACACCTGCCGAATTTCATCAATTGCTAGAAGACCCTACAATTGAAACTCTCGACTTTGACCACGTTAGTGAATATATGGATCGGTGTGTTGTTCGTAAGAAGGAAGAATTCGCCAACCCACCTGAAACCAACTGTCTACCAGTTGCTGCATTTGTAACTTCTTATGCGCGCCTTCATCTATATCAATACATGGAAGAAGTTCAAAGAGTTGGGGGGCGCTTACTCTATTGCGATACTGACTCCATCATATACGTCGCAAAACTTGGTGGAGAACGCGTGGCTGAGGGAGAGGCTCTAGGCCAAATGAAACGTGAACATCCAGAAAGACGAATAATTGAGTTTCTAGCTGGAGGGCCAAAGAATTATGGGTACCGTCATGTTAATGCTTCAACTGGCAATGATGAACGGGCAGAGCTAAAGATCCGCTCTTTTCCACTATCGTATGCTACACATCAAATGCTTAACTTCCAATCAATGAAAGAACTCGTACTTGGGCAATTTAATATTGATGGAGAAATGTAAGGGAAAAAAAATTTTTAATCTTTTTTTAATTCAGAGATGAAATGTTATCAGAAAATTTGCTTTTCAACAACAACAACAACAATGATAGAAATAATTGTATTAGAGTAGAGTTTCCACAAATTGGACGTACTCGCCGCTCGGAACTCTATACCAATCTAGCTAGAAAGGAATACCGCCCTTGTTATGAGAAGGGGAGGATTAGACCCAGTATGGAGACACTTCCTTTCGGTTACAGAACAGAAACATTAGACCCCCATCAGCAACATGTGGTAATTCAAAATACTATTAAAGAAAAGGATTAATTAATTCAGGCTTCTCCAATTAGCAGAAGACGAAGACGAACATCAAATACAACTCAGCAAATGGATGTTCAATTAGACTTGCATGATCTTCCTGGAACATCTGCATGGACCGAAAATGAATATTTACAAAGATATCCACAATCATTTTAGTAAAATTTTTATATTTCAATTTTTAATTATTTTTTGATATTAATTTTTATTCAATAAATTTATAATCTTGGAAATTTTTTAACTAAAGGTAAAAGAAAATTATCAAACAAATTATCCATCTGTGTTTTACTAGTCAATCCTGTCATAATAATCCGTCCAGAGATGTATATTAGATATGCTGTTTCTTTTTCTTCTTTGTTTTTCATTTTAAATCTAAGTGCCGGAAATATAGATGGCTCGTAGAATATCTGGCAAATATCCTTTTGTATCAATCTTTGTTGTTTAAGATGTCCATAAATATTTTCTATAGCTAATCTATTTGGTTGTCGATAAGAGCCAACTATATTTGTAACTCTAAGGTGTCTAACGCATATTTCATACACTTCCTCGCATTTTGCCGCTTTATATGATGATTTTATACTTTTCGTTATCCTCCAAGCTATCTTTCTTGCGAACTCAGGACTTGGAACTCCAGTTAATACTACTTTGCTAGATTGAAATATTAATGCTGCCGTTGTTTTATAATTTTGATGTCTAACACGCATTATTATAGCATGGAAACGCTGGGGATTATATTCTGTATTAATTCCATTTCGAGCTATTTGATGAAAATTTTCAATTTTAAATCGTTGAACACCAGGCAAAATTTTAAAAACACATGTGCAATTTTCAATATTCATAACATTTATTTACTAAAAATAAAAATTACAAAAAGTTTTTAAATAAGAAGGAAATTACAAACTAAATAAAAAAAAAACAATTTGAATATACAATTAAATAAAATTAAAAAAATGATTATTTATTTATTCTTAAATAGTTAATGGCCTTTCATATGCTTGATCTTTTCTGTTACACTGAGAACTTCAAGCGGGTAATAAGATCGATGATGACCACCACCAAATTCGATTACGCATGGTAAATATGGGTGTCGCAGTTTAAAGTTGTGTTTGACATAGTAGTATCCGCGGACCTAAATTAACATTTTATTTAAGTACTTAATATAGTTTACCGTAATTCCCAGATATCCTCCCATTGCTGGTACATTGCACGCCGATTGTACTGTGAAGTCGTTACAACGGACAATAAAATTCCTTGATGGTGGTAAATGAGAGGTGCGTAATTGTACATTAGTTTGCAGATGCGAAATAATTTCACGTCGTATCTCAAGATTGTAGAATAATACGTGCATCTCCTTGAGCACACATTTACGTAGTTGACAAAGATATTCTATCAATGGCATTGATCGGCGTTTGATGATGGGGATATTCAACGGTTTCTCAGGATTAACACATTTTGGTTCAATAAATGGATTTTCTGGCTCTTTCTTATCTTCGTTCATCTCTTCTTTAAGATCTTCATCCTTCTTTTCCATCTCAGCTACCCAATCTAGTGGTTTATGTTCGGCGTCTTCATCATCATCATCGCTGCCAAGAACTATTTCGAGTATTTTTTCATTGGTATCTTCTATAATATCTTCTTCAATCTTCTTATCTTGTAAATTTTCATCAATATTTATAGTTCCTCCAATTTTTGGCACTATTATTTCAGCAGCTTTCTGGAAAATGTAAAAAACACATAATATTAATTAATAAAAACAGACTTTTTCCGCAGATTTATTTTCTTCCGCTTCTTGCTTCGAAGAGGAGTTCTTTTCATCTTCATCGTCATCGGGAAGAACTCCCCAGACGGCCCAATTGTTGAAAGCGTTAAAGTTCATGTTTGTATAAATTATAAGATATAATAATAATAAATTCGAAAAAAAGTGTTATATATATATATAATCTGAAAAAAAAGATAATTATAAGAAATAAAAAATGGAAGGATTCGAAAGAATTGACCTTATTCACACAACTTTTAAACATCCCTTTACTATGATCGTTTCCGGAAGTACCGGTTCTGGAAAATCAGAATGGGTTAAAAAATTTTTGAACAATTTGACTGAAATGGTAAGTGGTGATAAAACTATTTCGTTGGTATTTTACTGCTATGGTGAATTGAATAAAAATATTTTACAAATGCAAAGGAGCGGCTTTGTTGATAAAGGACAAACCCGTGTTATTGTTCATAACGGGTTACCAAATGCCGGGGAAGATTTTATACACAAACAAGCTATACAATCAGGAGGGTCATTGCTATTGATTTTAGACGATTTGATGGTGGGTATAGACCAACGTCTCCTCGACACTATATTTACACGTGGATCCCATAATTGGGGTGTAAGTGTTATATTGATTACTCAACATTTATTTAGCAAAGAACTTAGAATTCCCCGAAATAATTCACATTATTTATTATTAATGCGAAATCCTGCGGGGGCATTGCAAATTAGAACTCTGGCTACCCAACTATTTCCCTCACGCACAAAGTATTTCTTGGAAGCATATGCTAATGCAACAAAAGAAACATTTGGATATTTATTAGTTGATGTACACCCCAGTACTCCCGAATTGCTTAGACTTAGAACACATATATATCAAAATGAAAATGAGAAACCAATTATATATCTTCCAAAATGAAGAAAAAATTTTCAGCTAGTGCTTTATTAGAGAAAAATGCGAATTTCCTAAATAGTATTCTTGCTAAGTCAAAATCGAAAAAATCAGTTAATGAAATTATTTCCAAAGCTTCAGAAGAGCAATTACTATGTCTTGTTGAAATTTGTTTAAATTTACTCAGAGGGCGACTTCCATTTCATAGGAAAAGAATAAATAATCTGAAAAATCAAGCTGCTTTACTCCGAAAAATTAGTAGGTCTCGAAGCGCCAAATCAGCTCGGCGTCTTTTAATACAGAAAGGGGGTGGTTTTCCACCTGTTGCGGGTCTTCTTGCCAGTATCGCTTTCCCCTTAGTAGTAGAATATCTTGCTAAATAATATAAATAAGGATTACGCGACAAACTTGATTAATTACTTAAAATGCATCATGCAACTAGAATGCTGCTAATACCCGAAGATTTTTATAAGAGTTTAATTGGCATAGACAAACAAGAAGAAAAGGCAAATAACGCTGATGGGACTGCATTAGGTTTGTTTCGTGAGCGTTTGCAAAGTACCGAAAATAATTCCATTTTGGACCCTCATACAAAGGCCGCTTGTTATGAGCAGGATTTTAAGAGATATAATAAGCTTGTAAGGGATAAAGAAGAGAAACCTATAAATGTTAAACTTAAAAATTTTGAAGAAATTGTAGAAACATTAAATAAAAATGTAGATAAAAATAATGATACTAATAATAATGAAACTAATAAACCTATACAAAAAATTGTTCGTAGAAGAAGGAAAAAGATATCAGGTTTTAAAATTAACAAAAAACTTCTACCGGGTAAATTGAAAGTTGGCCCTAGGGGAATAGCTGACAAAAATATAGAAGCTGAAAGTGATTATTTTTCACCAGAAAGTGACCCAACCACAAATGAACAAGTTCTTAAATATGTCAAAGAAAATTCTAGATCCTTAGGTATAACAGATGACTTGAAAATAGCCAAAATAATAGGGGGTCAAGAGCCATTATATAATAGTAACGTTGAAAAAATTATAAAATATATACTTTCGAATAAAACTTTTCGTAAGAAACCAATACCTATTGGCTACAACGAATTTATTCGAAGAATCGATAATCATACATACCTAAAAGATTTGCTTCTACCTCCCTCATCCTCCTCGTCAAAACAAACAGGTAACGGTACATTCTCGTTTAAGCCATCCCTATGGAAAAATCAGAAGAGAAACGAATAAAAATATTAGATCATTTATATAAGGATGTTAACTCTCCAACTTGTTTTACTTCAATTGAACCTCTCTTGCGGGAGGCTAGAAAATTAAATAAAAATATAACTCGGGACCAAGTTAAAGAATACCTATCAACTCAAAATACTTACACCCTACATAGAAGAGTAGTTAGAAAATACAGTCGAATGCATACATTGGCGGCAGGTTTACATACAGAATGGCAAGCTGATCTAAGTATTTTTGATAGGTTAAGCGGTCAAAATAGAGGTTTTAAATATTTATTAGTTTGTATTGACACACTTAGCCGTCAAATATTTGTTGAACCAGTTAAGAGTAAACAAAGTATGAATATGATTGATGCTTTTAAAAAATTGTTCTCAAGAATAAAAATTGTTCCTTGGAAATTACTAACAGATCAAGGAATTGAGTTTACAGCAAATAATGTCCAAAAATATTTTAAGTCATTGGAAATGGAGCATTTTTCTATGCTTACATCTCCGCAATGGCACGCAGGAATGGCAGAAAGGGCTAATCGAAGTATAAAAGAACGACTCTATCGCTACTTTACTGAAAAACGAACTCATAAATGGATAGACGTTATTCAAGATATAGTCTCTTCCATAAACCACTCTTATAATTCAAGTATTGGTATGCGTCCTGTGGACGTCTCTTATAAAAATGCTGAAGAATTAAGAAAGAAATTAAAAGTAAAGGCCATTGAGGAATTTGCTCCAAAGCGTTGGAAGACCAAAAAGTTTTCAGTAGGGAACAAAGTTAGAATAGAGAAGTACAAGCATGTATTTCAGAAGGGATATTTGCCAAATTTCACTAATGAGATTTTTATCATCAATAAAATAAGAGAAGTACCGCACCAGCCACCTACATATAGAATTTGTGATCAAGAGGGAGAAATAATAAGGGGGTGGTTCTATTCAGATGATTTGTGTTTGGTAAAGGAACTCAAGAATAGTGAAAAATTTTATGATATAGAAAAGGTTTTAAAGAAACGGAAAATCGATAATGAAGATCAGTGTTTAGTAAAATGGAAGGGTTACACTCCCAAACATAATAGTTGGGTTCCTGCAAGTTCAATTATTTGGAAATAATATAAATAGATGGGCAATGAGAAATACTGTTAAATTAAAATGACTTCATTTTATATCGTTTTACCTTCTAATACTAATGTTGACGGGAATAAAACAAATTCGTTCAGAGTTCGATTACCCCATAAATTGCAATTTAATTCAGAGTGGTCAGTTGGATTAGCTGTAATGGTTTACCCCCATACATGGCCATCTCTTGGTACTACTTCCGAACAATTTTTTAGTGTAACATGGCAGACGGGGGAAATTGTTAGTTTGAAAGTACCTTCCTCTAGTTTTGTTAATCCTCAACAATTAAAAGAAAGTTTGGATAGATCTCTTAATGAAGGTTGTGAAGATCTATCAGAAAAAATGAGGATATTTCATTTAGAATATTTGGGTAAGTTAAAAGAACTTAGAGCCCAAGCGAAGCAAGAATATATCAATCTAAAAGGTGAAAAAAAGAAAAAGCCAGCAGATAATACAACCAAAAATGAACACGAACCAGAAGAGAATATTAATATAATGACTGAACCAGAAATATACTCTAATTTACTTTTAGAATACCATAATAGTCTGGATGAAAATAAAAGAAAAATTGTTTCGTTAACAAGTGATACCGGATTCGAAAAATGGATAAGTGTTTATCGTAAGCCCGGATCTGTGTGTAACTTTGAGTTTTATACTAAGAAAAATCGTTTCGCACTGACTCTAGATAAAACATATATAAAAAATATTAAAATTACAGATCAACTTGCCTATATTTTAGGATTCGAATCTTATGATATATCCGAATCCACGGTAGCAAGATTTATACCAGATATGAGAGGGGGAGTATCATCTTTTCACGTATATGCCCCTGGACTAATCGAACCCATGGTGATTGGAGACGTAAGTGCCCCTGTTTTACGCATTGTAAATATTAGGGGGCAACAAGATGAAATTGTTGAAGAACAATTTCTTTTTATACAGTATCATAAATTGTTAATAAAGGAAATTTATGAAATTTTTATTGAAATAAGAACATCAAGTGGAGCCCTAATGCCATTTCAATATGGAACTTGTACATTAACCCTCCATTTTAAAAAGTCACCATATTTCTAATTTGTTATGAACACTTTACAAATAAATAAAATATTAAATAGAAATAACATCACAAAATATTATTATATCGGTTGTTTCCCTTCGGATTCCATTCCTAACCCCATTAATTTTAAAATCTTTTGTATGGTTGTAAATACTGATACAAGTAGGGAAGCTGGAAGTCACTGGATAGCAATATTTTGTCAATATCCAAGTGTAGATTATTATGATTCGTTGGGGATATGGCCCCCAATAAGCTTACATATACGAAACTATTTGAGTTTATTTCAAAGTGTTCGCTTTAATCGAATTCAAATTCAAAATCCCTTCCAGTACACATGTGGGCAACACGTGATATTTTTCTTGTTTCTGCGATGTAAAGGATTGCACATGGATAAAATAATTAAATATTTAAAAGGTGTTAACGCAGACAAATTAGTTTCAGAATTTGTCTCCGCTAAGATATTTAGTATAAATAGTTGAGAATTTCTACATTGAAATTAAAAATAATGCATATCGAATTTGATCCCTCGCATGTTGATTGGTCAGCATTGACCGATTTATCATTAGACAATTCGGTTCATCAATGGGGTGGTTATAATTCTTTCGAGGTGTCCCATACCAACGAGGCAGTGGTCTAGGATCCGTATTTAGAAGTTTTTTGCGATACCTGATTCCTTATGGAAAACAGATTGGTACTGCAATTGGCAGACAGGGCTTGGAATCTGGTAATCGCGTTCTAACAAATGTTTTAGAAGGTAAAGATTTAAAGGAATCACTTATAGATGAAGGTAAATCTGGTCTAAAGAATTTGCTTCAAAAAGCAGCAGACAATGTTGACAAACAAAAGGGGAAGGGTTTTGATTTTAAACGTTACAAAAATATTGAGAAACGCCCTGCAATAGGTCAGATGAATAATGATAGTCAGGATTTAGAGGTAAAAACTATAAATAAACGACCATATTCAAAAATTGGTCCCCCTAATTTTATTCCAAAGCCTTCACGAAAATCGCGCAAAAAATCTACCAAAAAACGATTTCGTGTAGACGCACTTGGTACATATTAAAATGAGCTGTTGTAAGAAGATTAACGAAAACAGCCCCTTAGCTCTTAATAGTGCCTTGAGTATATTCACCGTTCCACCTACAAATGTTTCAGTTGTTCGTTCCTTTTTCCGTGAGATACTTCCCTTAAGTACAATTACCCAAGATTCCCCATATTTATTTCGTTTGTTTAGCGATAATCTCTGGACTGATTTATCGCGTACTTATCTCTATCTTGAGCTTTCCATTGAAAAATTAGGAGAAGACAATAAATGGAGTGCAATTACCGCTACCGATACCAGCATTGCCCCAATTCAGGGAATTGGCCAAACATTTATTCAACAATTAAAAGTCACAGTGGGAAATAATGAAGTGTACGATAGTGGGACTCTCTATCCTTACAAGGCGTATATAACAAATGAACTTTCATTCCCTAATAATGTTAAATCTAACTTTCTCGCATCCATAGGATATTATAAAACCGATAAACATGATGATAGCATTGACTTTGGTTTCTTAAAGCGAAGTTCTCTCTTTTCAAATGGCAAGAAATGTCAATTTCTTTCTCGCCTAGATTTTGATTTAGGAAATCAAGAATTATTTTTATTAAATAATTTGGATGTAAATTTTAGCATTTATCGATCTAAAAATTCATTTGCCTTACAAAAGCTAAACTCTACTGATGAGAATCAGTATAGACTCTACGTTCATGACGTTAAGCTTTTTGCAAAAATGATTGAAGTTCAACCATCCCTTAATATGAATATTTACAAGACTCTAGAGTCCAAACCAGCGACTTATGCAATTCGTAAAACTGAAATTAAGTCAACTTTCCTTACTGCGGGACGAACTGAAATCGAATACAATGCATTTAGTGCAAGCATCCCGCGGCGAATCACAGTTGGACTAGTAGGTAACAAGGCCTTCAATGGAGATTTTGCACTATCTCCTTTTAATTTTCTACCCTATGACTTGAGAGATATTTCAGTTCATACTGGTGGGCATATTTACCCCATGGTCGCCTATAAATTAAAATTTAACGAAGATCTCTTTGTTCGCGCCTATGTTGACATGTATGAAGCATTGGGTATGGCTAATTCAGATAGATCCTTCGATATTTCGATGGAAAAATTTAAAAGCGGCTGGACCTTCTTTGTAATCCCTTTAACTTCCACATTAGATGATTCATGCGGGTTCGAGCTTTTGCGAAGCGGTACGACAAGTATTCGCTTAGAATTCAATACTCCAATTCCCACGGGGGTGTTGAGATGATTGTTCTAGGGGAATTTGATCAGATGCTCATGATTGACTATAATCGCCATATTGTATCTGACTCAAATTTGGGTTAATACATAAGAAGCCTTTTCTATTTCAATAACAAAAAAAAATGCAGAATATTTCTGACTTTGGTAATTTCTCCAATCAATCATTTGATTTTTTGACTATAGAAAAAGATCATATAAATGCCCCGATGCCTTATGAATTATTGATTCTTGTAATACAATACACCCTATTATTACCAATTATTTTTCTCTGTTGGATTTTTATGCTTAAGTTTTTAAGGACCCATGGATTTATTACTCAGACTCAAGCAGACAATATGATAGATACTCTTAGAAACTTCCCCTTAGATGAATGATTAGGTTTAAGATACATTAATAGTAAAAGTAATTTAGCTTCTTGGTAGCTTAGTCGGTAGAGCATCCGCCAATAAAGGGAAGGTCGCCAGTTCGATCACTGCCCAGCGGCTTTTATTTTAAAAGTATTTTTAAAAATTGGCAACTTGGCAGTTGACATTTTGCCCCAGGACATTTCATCCCCTGGCATTTTGGCCTTGACATTCTGTCCCTTGACATTTTGTCATGTGGCATTTTGTCGCACGACCCAATGGCAATAACTGGCCAGCCCCCTCCTCCGGCCGGCCAGGGAAAAATTCCTCTAACACCCCTCGCCCGATATTTGTCTCTCCTATAATTGTGTAGTCTATCATCAATCAATAATTTATTAGTGGACATATAGTAGTGTAATACCTTCTAAGGTACCTTTCAAAAGTAAACCTCTTTCCAAAAAACCTTCCAAATAACCTTTTGAAATAACCTTCCAAACTCAAATTCATTTCTCATGCCTCAGTTAATATATGCATATTTACAAATTAGAATAATTAATTAATATTATGTATTAGATGGCTGGTTAACTGGAAATTGTTGGTCATCAAGGGATTTTTTAATTCATGGATGGCAGAGTCGGTAATTCCTTTTTTATATTATTGTTAAAAATTTTCTAAAAAATTTTCAAGTCGTTTAAATCGACAAACTTTTGCCGGTTGGAATTCACCATTTTCTTTTCAAAAAATTGAAGATCAAAGAGAAAATTGTTCAAGTCCAATGGTTGCCTTTAAGGAATGGCCATATAAAAATACTTTTATTTGGACAAATGAACAAATTGAGAATGAAATCGAAAGGATAATTAAAGAAAGGAATGTTAAGCATATGGGGATTTTAATGAAAGAAGTGGTTAACAGAAAGTATTGAAAATTTTTTGTTGTTTTTTATTCAAGTTGACGGGTTTATTATATTAGATATTTAAAAAATTCACAGAATACTCTAGACAATTTTTGCCCAATAAATTTATAATTGTTTAATTTTGAGTTATTTTGTTGCTTATAGATATGTATTATCTCATTCATTTTAATAAGTGACATCCTTCATATCCCCTCATATCCCAATTTATAACCCGAGATCCTTCAAATTTTGAATTACATTTAGAATTACTTTCTGTTTTCATAAACACTGAAATTAATAATTCTATAAGTCCGATCAAGGGGGCCTTCCAAAACACTAAAATAGGGCGACGTCGATAATTCATTCGATAATGTCGAAAAATATCGAAAAACATGAAATTTTTTCGATCGATAATATCTGTATCGAAAGAACGATAATATCGGTATCGATAACCGATATTTTTCATCGATATATCGTATCGGTCCGATCTCTAATTACTACGCATTAGAAAACTACATTGACCCATTATAATAGAAAAATTCTATAAGTCTGATCAGGGGGGCTTAAGCCAAATATATACTGACCCATACAAGCATTACATTTACGCATTTGAACCCAACATTGACCTACTATAACCCTGCATTTACCCATTTAAACCCGACATTGATCTACATACTAAAAAGCTTGAAATTCTTTTAAAAAAGTTTTATCAATTGAATAGTGTAAGCCAAATAGAAAGAATAATCCTTGTGAGAGGAGAAATGAGAAGGAAAAGAAAAGTTCGGACAAACATTTGCGGACGTGTGGGCATATAAACGCAAAGTACCAAAAATGTTGTGTTTTTTATTCAGGTTGACGGGTTATTATTAGAGCTGGCCGGTATCGGGACCCCGACCGGTATTGGGCTGTATTATGCCAGTTTCGTGGAATCCCGAGAATAGCAATGGATAGAGGACATTCCAATTTTAAAAATTAAATTCCCAATTTTAAAAATTAAATTCCCAATTTTAAAAATTAAATTCCCAATTTTAAAAATTAAATTCCCAATTTTAAAAATTAAATTCCCAATTTTAAAAATTAAATTCCCAATTTTAAAAATTCTTCACATCAAGAACATTCATTTTGTTTCTTCACTTGAATTGGTTGCAAATTTAGCCTGATGGATCCAATTTCTAATATGTTGTCTAAAAAAATTAAATTAGAATTTCAATTATTTTAATATTCAAATACACATACTTTTCTTGATTACGTACATCTTTAACAGATTGTGTATCTAAAGGATTAGCTTCACGAATATCATAGCCATGTGTTCCATCTTTTACAATTAAAGAATAAATAGAACCAATATTTGTATTTATATTTCTCCATCCCCCATCAAGCCATAAATCTGCATCTCCATTAGAAAATACTATATTTGAAGCTGTTGGATATTCATATCCATATTCATTCATTAACCAATGAGGACGATACATTGAATCTTTATTATAACCAATAGAATTATATGAATCATAACTAGATGCATCAAATGTTTCATTAAATGGGCAGGTTTTATTAAATGGATCAAATGGAGGGCCCTTAAAATTTTTGAGATTTTCAAAGTTCAAATAATTTTATTTTTTTACACACCCTACTACAAAATGCAAATACTAATTGTGTTGCTTCAAGAAATGTCCAACCATAAATTTTACCATCATCAGTAAAATTCCAAAGTTGAAAATCTTTTTCCTCTCCAGTTGTGTTGTACAAAAGATTCAATCCAATAAATGGAGCGATTGCTAATTGTTCTTGAGATTTAGCAGAAGCAAAAGGTTTACATGCTATTTTTATTGGATATGCTGGAATTGATCCAAAATATTTAGCAGGATATGGATAATTTGATAAGATTAAATACTTGAAGGAGTAAAATTATATCAATTTTAACTACTTATATTTCACTTACAAACATAACATTTTGTAATTCACCAAGTAAATTTTCAGCATCAGAAGGATTATTTATTTGTGATAAAGGAGATAAATGATATTGTTCATTTAAATACTTTCTTCCATTTGCTTAAAGATTTTTTAATTAAAATTAATTGAAGAAAAGTTTAAACGTGTATTAGCCATTTTACGTATTGCATCAAAACTACCCATTATTGAATTAAAAGGACAACCATTTTTAACAAATATTTTCATTATATTATCAACATATGAATGTTGATTAATATTTGGTACATTATCAAAATAACGAACAGGAGCACTTGAAGCTATTGCTCTGCAAAAAAATTTATTGTTAATTCATTCAAAAGAAAAAAATAAACAACAAACCCAGCAGTCAAATGAGGATACTTTAAAAAAATGAATAATTTAATCAAAAAATAATAATTAAAAAAATACTTTAATACGCATCCATGCTGCCATCATTCCTCCATATGAATAACCAAAAAGAATTACAGGTGAATTTTTTAAATTTTGTAATCTTTTTTCTTTTAAATGTACAATTAATAATGCATTATCTGCAAGTGCTTGTTCAGTACTTAAATAACCAATCATTGATATATTTGAAAAAGAATCATCTCCAAATGGTAAAGATTTGCCAAAATAACGATGATCAACATAAATTAAAGCAGCATTAAATTCTGGGGCAATATCCCAAATAAAACCCTATTTATTTAATTTTAATTAAATTAATGTGATTAAGAAGCACAAACTAATTGTGAAGCATCATATTCAGCACCTCCTTCTTCTCCAACACAAAAAAATATTGGTGCATCATTTGTTTTAACATATTGAGTATTTACTAGATATCTTTAAAAGATTTATGAATTTATATGAATTTTTAAAGAATTAACTAGGGTTGTTGGCGACCGATTATTAACCCTACCCCCGGGTTTCGGTTAATTAAATTTTAGAAACCCGGTTTTCGGTTTTGAGTTTTAGGCAAATACCGGTTTTATTTTGGGGGAATTTTTAATAAAATCACTCATTTTCACAAGTTTCCGGTTTTCGGTTTTTAAAGTATATATAAACTTTTTTAAAAATTTTTCTAAAAACGGTTAATTTTTGGAAAAGAATTTCAAAAATTCCGGTTTTAAAACCGGTCGCCAACAACCCTAGAATTAACCTTAATTTAAATGTTCTTGTTTCAATATAAGAAAAATGATCAATTGGAACTTCTAAATATTCTTCAGTATAACTATGCTTCTTTTTATCATCTTCAATTATTTCAGTATTAAATTTATTTAAAAATTTACGCTGTCCAAAATTCTTTTGATTAAGACAATATAATGGGTGAATAATAAAAAATATTAAAAGAATAATGCTAAGCAAATTCATTTTTATTTTTTAAAAAATTTAAAATTAAAAAAAATATTTTTTGATATGTATAAGCAATTTAGAAAAAGTTTATATATACAAAAATTGCTATATAATTTATAAAATTTATTTGAACAGATTTTTATTTTTTCTATATTAAAATATTCTAAAAATAATCCAACTCAACAAATTATTTAATTTTACGAATAATTTTGCAAAAAAAAATTATTTAGTGTAGTATAATCTCGTAGTATAATCTTACGTTATGTAGTATAATTATGTAGTATAATCTCACGAGTTATTCAATCTATTTTTGTAATTTCTTTTGTAAGACTTGGAATATTTTCCTTTTTTAGTATTTATAAAATTAATCTAAAAATAAAATTTAAATTAATTTTTCAAGTTGCAGCTTTATTAAGCTTAGAAAATTCTCTTTGTTTATAGAGCTGTTAAAAAATTATTTTTAAAATTTCTAATTTATTTTTTAAAAAAATATCAGAATTATTTTTTTAAATATTAGAATTCTCTTACACAAATTATAAAGATAATTTTTTTTAAATTTTATTAAAATTTTTATTTTTTTTTTCATATAAAAGCATCTTAACAACATGTTAATATACTTATAAATTTCTATCAAAAAAAAATAATAAATTAATTTCGATATAGAAAGTAAAATATCACAAGTTAATACAACAATATGTGATTTGCTATTATTATTCGATTTACAAGAACAAGGAGGAAAATGTGATTGGTCTGATATTGTTTTAAAATTTTGTTCATTATCTTCTATACTTTAATCATTAGAACTTGTTTTCGTATACAACAAGGACATGAATTTGATGATAATATTAAATTATTAAAAATATGTTTAACTGAAGTTGGTAATAAATTGTTACAAGCGTTAAGAATCAAATTTACATACAAAAATAATTATTTTTTAATTAAAGAGATCAGAAAATTTTTTATTTAAATTGATTCGATACAAATAAATTCCAAATGATCAAGTGCGTCGAGTTATTGCAAGTATTTTTTCACAAATTCCTACAGATTCACTCCAAAGTTGGTCCTTAATTAAATTAAATTGGCCATATTTTTTAATCAAGAAATTTTTAAATTAATAAAATTATCAGGCAATTAATCGAAATTTATCTTTAATTTAATCCTAATTATGCTTTAATTATATTATAAATTAGAGATCCTGCCGACAGAAGCCCCAATCCGTTATTTTATGAATTAGTGGATCAGGTATGTGGCATGGTAAGGGATATGGTATGGTCAGTATATTAGGTAAATTTTTTATATCAGGTATCGGCAAGATCAGTTAGAGCTATTCAAGACCAAAAACTTCCAAGGATTCATGAACAAGAATATATCCCAAAGCATAGAGCAAATAAATAAAAGTAGAAGTTTAGCCGGCTCAAGACCAAAAAACAGCTCTAACCTACATCTATTTTTATATTTGGATTTTATTATGTCAGTCCCTCAAACTAAACATGACATTAAATATCAATTATTTTTACTCAATGTACTTACTTGTACCCTTACATCACAAACAGAAGCACCCAGTTTTAATTCTTTACCATTGGCATCAAAATATTTTCCACTAATTCCTTCAAATTCTTTATCCTCAGTTAATCTAACAAGTGTTCCTAAAGCATTTACATGTTCGTATAAATATGGCTCTGATGATGCAGGAAATAGAGAACTATAGAATTGGGCACGGTTTGAATATTGAGGCAAACTTAAAAATTGACATTAAAATGTTTGGAAATATTAGCACAAATTCTTTATTTAAAATCTTAACATAGCGCCTATCGACCGATTTTAATTGGATTGATATGGTTCTGAAAATATTCCCTGGTGCCTGATTTTAGAAGTCTTCTAGATTATTTTTCATTACACCCTGAAAAATTTAAAATGTTGTATCTCGCACCCACGCCAGTAAATGTTCGGTGTGGAAAAGATTCACAATATTACATTTCCTGCAAGTATTCCTTATCAAATAATCATAACATGATTGCTTAGATTTTTAGTTTAGACCGATACTGAACCCTGGCACAAAAGTCAATCCGACCCTGAACAAGCCCTCCCGGTAAACCTCGATCCCCTACACTCCCGATTGGTGTGCTACCATAGAATTTTTAATAAAGGTACAAACATCGTTCGTCCCTCCTTCTCAACCCTCTTTTCTGCATCCACAACATTTGCAGTAACTTGGAATTGTTTTTTATGTTTAAACATTAATCTGTGTATGTACAATGTAGCTAAATGATTCATTAATTTACTAAGGGAATATTGTGCAAATTTATCATATTTGCATCCTTCAGAGTTGATGTCATTCCAATTTATTGAACTACTACTAAAATAAATTGAGAAATAGAAAGTTCAAAAAAATCCAAAAAATCGTAAGAACTACAATTAGAACCCGGGCTGGGACAGGGATTTCATGGCCGTACAGCCCAGAAACTGGGTATTTGGATAAAACACGGTTTTCCTGAGTTTTCAGGGTTTAAGCTCAGAAACGCCGGCTCGGGCTAGTTCAAAAGAAAAAACACGGATATAAAACCGGCAATATGGTAAGTTCAAACCCTAATATAAACATACAAATTATGCAACATAGAACCAACAGTTAAAATCCTCGATGGAGAATTTAACTCAAGCAATGGAAGTAATTCAGTGAATAAAACAATGTGAGAAAGGTGGTTGATCTTAAAAAATTATAATATAATGGAGTGAGAGAGAGGTAATAAAAGACCACGAGATCCTGCACCTCCTGGGAGTTATTGTTAGGGCTTTTGCTCATGAAGTTCAGGTGCTCTACAGCCCGATCTATCAAAGCCTTACTTTCACCTCCCTTTTAATATATCTTAACCCCAGCTTAGTAAGCGTTTTGAATGATAGCTAGCTGAACCATTCTAATTTTAACCACTCTAATTTTTATAAACTAAATTACTAATTATATTGAAAAATTCAATTACTTGTAAGGTAAGCTCAAGCCCGTCATGAGATTTTATTTTTCGCTGAACAACAACAGATGCACAAGCAATTAATGTATTTAGTCGAGGAAATCTTAACCGAACAACTTCTGACATTTTTAAAACCTTAAATTTATTGAAGAATTTTTTAAATTAACAGAAAAACTTTATGTATTAAACTAATTACTCTTTACTTTTGTAATAAGGATATCCTTCGAAAAATAGAAAATGTAGTTAAACTTCCTTTAAGTTGGCCACGTTGTAGGAGGAGTTGCCTAACCCACCCCTTTACTTCATCTTTGGGGCAATTTTTCGATTCCAAATCAGATAGTTTCGATATTACCTCAGATAGTTTCGAAAAATCAGCAGCTACAAAATCAACATTCCTTTGTCTCCTATTATTCCCAACATTCTCATGTTCCATTCCCAATTCCTTAACAGTTTTTTGGCAATTCTTTTCACTCCTCCCATGAATAATAACAAAATTTTCATAAATATTGGCCGACAATTCTTGCGCTAATTGGCGGCCAAACCCGTCTGTTGAACCAGTTATGAGTATCCAACGTTTGAAACTACAAAATTTATGAAAAAATCACTAGATATCGAAATATTCAAAATGAATTCAAGATTTTTCGACATATAAGTGATGCCCGACTCGAGCTACTTGACTACTCTACTCAAATCTATGGTGATTTTGTCAACACCAGGTTATCATTTATGTTAATTACTTTTCAAGTTCCTTCGGTCCGAGTATTGCTATTTAGACAACTCTAAATTAAATATGGATGTCGTATCTCAAAATCTTCATTAGAAACTTTTTTCATCTTTCATCTTTCAGCCTTTCATCTTTCAGCCTTTCATCTTTCATCTTTCACCAAAATTTCGCCTTTTTTGGACTTTCACATTTTCATCTTTCATGTTTCGCTTTTTAAAATCTGTTTCGGCACACCCCTGATACATACTAATACATGCCATGCTCATAAAAAAACTAATAACGTATGGAATATCTGGTAATCTTCATCAAAACAAATTAAAAAAAACTTACTTTAATCCATCCTTATTTAAATTAGAGGACATTGTAGTTATAATAATATTTAGATGCTATTCTGATATTTCCAATTTTATTTTTTAAGTAATTTACATTATGTTTTACGAAGCTCGTTTGGAGAATTAATTTATATACAGAATTTTTTTCAAATAAATTTAATTGATGGGCATTTAATTTTTTTAAAAGCAATTTTAATTGTAAATATAAATTAAATAATTTACTCAATTAAATAAATTAACTGCCTCAGTTACATAATTTAAAATGTTTTTAATTTTTTAAATGCTAAATATAAGCTTTAGGTACAAAAACACATGCGTCTAAATTTTACTTAACTGCATAAGAATCTGTAGGACTTTTTAATTCTGTAAAATGTCATTAATATTAAAGAGGCCGATAAAACTGAATCCTCGAGATCCGCAACAGGATTGAATTTTAAAAGTCGAACAAGAGAGATCCCTTGGGATTAATAAAATGAATCGTATTACCGGGACGTTATCTCGTAAAATCAAGTAATGGATCCATTCGTGCCGAACTCTAAACAGGTAAATGTATTTCGATTCAGCCCTTTAAGTCTTATGAGGCAAAAGGTTGAATTTTAGGTTGTTACTTAGATTATATAATCAGTCAAAAATATTTAAAACTATGTCAAAAATATTATTTCAAAAAATTTGAACGTGATTTAAAACAAAAACGCTTAAAAGCTAGTTGTTTTAAAATAAAACAAAAACGCTTAAAAGCTATTTGTTTTAAAATGTCTTTATTGATGGATTTTGCCTAGCATATAGAAAGAATTGACGTAAAAACAAGCTGGATACACTTTTCGTTTTATGTGTGTTTTGTTAGAATGAAAGGAACAGCCAGCTTGTAAATAATAGAAAGGGGATTAGATAAATGGAATAACGAAAGTGAAAAGCTTCTCGTTTCTTTATTTAATGTTTATTCCCTAATTTTGGCCCATCTTAGAAATTAAGCAAATTTAGGGTTGGCGGATCCTAGAAAATTATGAATATTCGGATCGCTACGAAAATTTCTAGGTATACGGCTTTATTTCGGAACAGGATATAATCCGTAAACCTATGTAAAATTTTGTGCGATTGTAATGGTTCGAGAATTCAAAAACAATATTACCTTCAAGACCAAGAAAAATCCATGCCATTATGACTCCGTACCGAAAATTAGGGTTGGACAAAACCCCCCAATTACAACGAGTCACCTTCCCCACCTGACGATGATTTCTAGGCCATTACCCGACGCAGATCCTAGAAATGCTATTCACCGACATTCCCGTTCCCTGAAAAGTTTTCACAGGACGGTCCGAGGACTAACCATACTATGAATTTAAAAGAATTTAAAAGAAAATTTTTTTATAAAATGATTTTTAAAAATAATTTTATGAGTACAAAATTTGGTTATCAAAATGAATATTTTTAATAAAATTCGTGAAATTCTTCAGCAACCAAATGCTTTGAAATATCATAGCTAAAAGGTTTAGCTTCCAAGTTCTGTCCAAAGTTAGTTTCAACAGCATATCCAGTAACTTGTATAAATGGCTGGTAATAGTTGTTATTCCCTTCCAAAAAGTATCAATTATGGATCTACCAGATCGTCGACTGCTAAGTAGGGTTGTTCCCCGACGGGGGGAGGGCCACAGGGAAAATTTTCGGGAAGGAAAATTTTCGGAATTTTTCGGGGATTTTTCTTTTTCCACGGGGAGGAAAAAAATTTTTTCAAAAAATTTCTCAAATTCCCCGACTTTCGGGGACGGGGACCAACCCTACTGCTAAGAAATTATAGCACAACCTAATTTTTTATATTTCTCAAGGTTCCGATTGTCAAATTAATCTGAAATTTTTATCGAGAAAAAAATCACAATATACTTGAAACACTCAATCCCGATTCGTTTTAAGTGTCGGCTTATCTATCAATTAGATTTTATCAAAAATGTTAGGGGTTTGGAGGAGCGAGCGTAAACAACCTAGTCTAATAATAAATAAAGTATATGCTCGAATAATTACCCGAGTAATTATTGCTTTAACCTCTCACTGGAGGGACTAATTTGTAGGATGGACACGAAAAACCTACCCTTTCCTTCTGCACATTTAATATATCTAATAGTGCCATCAGTAGTCAATTGAATAAATCCATTTCTAGACTTGCAAGTACCATAAGGAGACTCGGTATTTACACATTTAGTCCCACAACATGGATATTTAGTAGTAACTTTCCATTCGTTATCAATATTTACAAAAGACTAAAAAATATTTTTTTGTAATTGTAAATATATGAACTAACCCCTTTTTTAAATGTCGAACTACTTAAAATTTTAATTCAACTTTCATAGAGTCAACTGAATTTTTAGTTGTAACATTTGAATCATCGACCTTTGATAAAATTTAATTTTGATTATTTTTTATTTAGGTTATTAAATTTCGGACTTAGTTACTGTATTCTAGTTAAGGTAATTTTTCAGGATATGCGACAGTCTAATCCAGAAAAGTTTTCTTTAAAAAATATCTTGCTATATTTACGTTAAAAATGTTCTCCAAGTTTTTTTAGATTCAAATAACCCGAAAATTGTATTTAAATTCTCGATTTTTTCAAGAAAATTTCTGGAATCGGGAACGGGAATTCCAGAGAAAAAATAAATTCCCGATTTCGGGAAATCGTGCTTCCGACCCAAAAAACGTCGGGAATTCCCAATTTTCGGAAATCGGGACGGAGGATCCCTGTTATGTACTAGATTAGAAAAACAATGAAATACACGTCCCGGTCACGATCTATAGAAATATATTCAACAATGTTCGAATTATAAACTTTTAAATAACTATCAGAGAACTCTGATAGACGTTCCAGAATTTTGTTACACTTTTTTGATATTTTCCTAGATCGAAAATACCTTTTTAATTTTTTCAACTTGATCATGATGTAAATTGAAAAATTCATTTCTTAGGTCGCCGACTTTCTTATTAAAATCAGTTTGTATACTTAATAGTTGTAAATGCTGAAGTTTCTTCTCTTCCTAGAATATGTATAATTAATTCAAAATTTATTTTAATAATTCAATCACCCTCTCTTTAGCTTTCTCATCAATCAAATTTTGAAGAGTTTTTCCAAATTCCTCAATTTTAATTAATTGATCTGATCCATTGATATCAAACTGTTAAATTGTTATAATAAAGGATTTAAAGCCAAACTTTTATTTTATGTAATCCCAAACTTAAATATACCTCAATTTAGGATATCGTAAATGCTTCATTAATTAGCCTCGCTCGAGTACTCTATAAGAGTGATCGGACTAAGAAGGCATTTCTCGGTATTATACGGAATACGTTACAGTACAAACTCCCGACCACTGCTCTCTAATAATTTCACCTTTTTCTCGACACTAATTTTGAAATATTTAAACAATCATCAATTTTAATTAACGGAGAATTTTAGTAATCAATAGAAAAAATAAAATAACTTTGTCTTCAATTTATGAGATTTACTACAAATCCTATTATTCGCAAATAAGGTACAATTTATCCAATTTAATACCAATGTGTGGGGGGGTGGTAGGAGTTGATAATACCAACAAAATTAAGTACCCCTTGACTTATGTATAATTTCGCATCCTTAAGAGTACACATAAAATCAAGACTTGGTTATATTCAATTTTCAATAGTCATTTTAATACCTTCGCAATCCTGTCTTCCAAATCTTTACATTTATTATCAGTCTTACGCATAGCTTGATCTAGACCTTGAATTTTTTGTCCAAAATCTTGGTCAACTTCATTTAGCTTCATTCCAATCGACTGAATAATCCCATTGGTCTGAAATGAATTAAATTTAAAAAATAGTAGGATAGGAGTAGGAACTTCTAAAATATGTTGTAGATGTGCAAATATGCATGTGAGGGACGAAGTACGAGGGTTATGCATTAAAAACCAGTATCTAAGCTAGGACAAACTTAAAAACACATTTTTTGGACTTTTGACTTGAACGCATATCCACAAACAAAGTATGGTTTGGAATGCCTTAATAATGTAAAATTACCTTCATATTAGCTTGATTAATATTTTGTCTTAACGTTAACATTTCTTCATAGTTTTTTTCAATAGTTTCTTGCAATGAATTAATAAGTTCATCCTTTTGTTGAATAATTTGTTTTAAAGCTGAAAATTCTTTAGAATTTTCATTTTTTATTTGTTGAATTTTTGTCTCCGTAGAACGAGATATATCAGCAAACTAAACAAAAAGGATAATTAAATAGAAGTATAATTAAATTACAGACTTTTTCCTCAATTATTTTTAGAATAACTTGTCGTATCATTCGAAGTTCTTCTGGATCTCGTTGCTTCTAAATTTTAAGTAAAAATATTAAATAAAAATGAAGTAGTGTCTCATAAAAATTATCCACTAAAGCCACCCATCGCTCCGTACTTAATAAAAAAAAAGACTGAGATATTATATATAGGCACTCATGCCAAGCTATTTGAATCAGTTACGATAGTTGCTAATTCATAGAAGGGAGGAATTAGCCCAATTTTCGTTAGGTGGGTTTTAGGTCGAAAAGAGTCCGGACTTTGGTTTCAGGTAACCCATGACATCACTGATTCACTGTTTTACGAAGGCATTTTATAATAGGTTCGTTTAAGTATTCAGTTGGACTTATTATCCAAGTCTTTTCAGAACTTTGGTCTTAGGAAGTAATCTTGGTATCCTAGCGAAAAAATAAAGTAATGAAGAGTAGTTTTAATAATATCCCGAATCAAAAAAATTTACTAAATTTAGTCAACACCTTAAGATTTCTCGAGAATTACCGTATATCCCTCCCCCAAAAAATCTTTCACTGATAAACTTACATTCTTCACTTCCTTTTCAAGCAACAATGTTTTCTCTTCGAGCTGAATCATTTTCAATTCAAGTTCATCCTTATTATCCTTCTTTCCCATATTCTTTTCAATTTCTAATAATCTACTTTGAACATCCAAAACATTACTGCCTTGTTTAAGTACCAATTCTTTCAATTCATTCACTTCCTTCAATTCCGCCTCTTTTAATTCCATCATTTCCTTGAGTTAAAAATAGATTTAATTTGTTTAAACTCAATTACCTTCAAATTCATTTTTCAGACAAATCCCTCTTTTAAAAACAAATTATAACTAAATTAAAAATTAATGTAGAATGAGACCAAAAGTCCAATTAGGATCGAGATTAACTCTGAGTAAAGTCGAGAGATCTTAAAATATTTTTGCCTTGTTTTAGATTCATTTAATTGAGGAATTATAAGTTTAATTGAATAATTTTAGTTAAGAATATTCAGATCGAAAAATAATCATTTTATGCCAAAACTAGAGATCCGCGAGGGATCCAGCAAACACGATTTCCCTGATCTCTAGTCAAAACTCCCCCATTTATGTATATTTTACATTAATTTTTATAAATTTTATCCGAAATATTCCCAGTTTTTTCCGTACTAAAAGATCTCATTTCGGTCTCAAACTACCTACTTAGCTTTACTTGCAAATTTGTTCCAAGAAATTCAATTTTAGCAAGAAAAAATAATATAATTCAGTAAATGATTGAGCTTGGTTCTAAAATAGATTTAAAAAAATTTTGAAATTATTTTACTATTAATTAGACAATAATAAATTAATCTTTGGAGAATTTCGTTGAAAATCACCAAAAAAGTAACAAATGAATTCAGAAATACATCATACTACCACATAAATGCATCTCCAACCTCTCTCTTCCTATAAAAACTAGGGCAAAATTACGCCTTTATTCTCCCAACTTAGGCAAACAGACATTGCCTTAAAAGAATTTAGTAAAGGAGAGGTCACAGCGTCTATTTTTAAATATTATCAAATTCAAAACATTCAATTTGCGACGAGCAATTAATTATTTTTTTTGAATTGTTAAGAAAATATTTTATTTTATACCCTTTTTTGTTAAGGGGATATATCGGGATTGCGGTGACAAAAATAACTTTTATCGTATTTCCGCTGGTTGTATATTCAAATATCTTTCGTTACGATATGTCTGGAACTTTTTCTATAATAAAATAAGAGCAATTCTATTTTTTTCTAATCTCATGTTTCGAATTCCATGAACTCTAACAAGGAGTTCATCAGCAATAATCTGCAGAATTACGTCACTTTTTACTCTTCTCGTTTCCTGTCGATTTACGTCTGCTTCTCAAAATTCGCAAAAAATTTTCATATTCTTCATTAATTCATGTTTTTGATTCGGGATCACCCCTAAATATCGACACCCAAAATATCGTCAATCAACTTTCGGTTAACCTAAGAATTTAATCAAACCGACAACCCTATTCTCAATGTATGTATTGAGAATAATAATTTAAAAAAACAAATGTAAATTTTAATTATTTTTCATTTTTTTCTTGAAATTATAACATCAACAACCAGTCATGTTAATAAACATATCAATAGTAGACATATTCCTGATATTATAATCACCAATTTTATGTCCATCTTCTAGGCTTTTACATCCGTACACCTAAAAATTATTTAGATTAAATTTAATTATTTAATTTTTTTATTCAATTATTAACCGGTATCATCAGTATTTTATTAATCAAAATTTTAACAGTTTTCAGTTTAGTAAATATCGTTTTTGAGGGTTGTTTTATAATGAATTCCCAATGACTTTTAAAAACAATACAAATTACAAACCAAGCGATATGAACATCTATCAGTAATGCCAGTTTTGAATTCAACCATAGCTTTGAGTATCTCAACATTATCTGTTTCTTTCACTTCGTAACAACACCTATAACCTTGATAATCTCGAATAGTTATTTGCATTTTGTTTAATACACTCAAAACTTTTTAAGATTTTTTGATTAAATTTAGCTGTTTTAATCTTAAAGTTATTTAAAATTATTCGCTTTTTAACATTATATTAAAAATATAGCTTGAATATTCGGGTGTTACTGGAGACCTGAGAGGGTTCTTATTCTCAAATTAACATTAAGTAGTAATTTTGGTATAAAAATACTAAAAAGATGCGAAAAATTAGATTAAAAATGAACGAGCTTCGAAAAAACATTTTATGAATATGCATCTATCTACTATATGAGGCATCGGAGGAAACTACCGTTAGTGAAAGAACTTTATAAATACCTAATATTTTTTACTTCAAGAGGCATTAATGTTTGCCGCTTTATATTTTATAGATAAAACGCTAATATGTACATAAATTGTAGTTTTCCCACAATAAACTTTTATGGGTCAAGCAATTTTCATAAATTATAAATACTTTTTGCCTTCTGCAACAATTCAAATACTCGCGGAATAAATTATGATTGTTATGAGTGCATCTCTAAATATCGACATCCAAAATATTGTCCCTAAATGTCGACAACCTTACCTATTGCCGTTTACAAATCAAAATTCTATTGTAAACTTACACGACTCATCAAGCCTGATTTAGGTCGTGATTCGAAATAAATTAAATTTGAGCTATTATTCGGACTTAGTATATGAACTCAAATTCTCTATTTAGGGTTGACCTCATTATAATTAAAGACTTAGAGAGATTAGACAAGAATGACTCAATCAAAAAATATAAGATTACCAGGTAAGTTTGTGAAGATTTCTGGTGAAATCGAAAACCCTAAATTCAACATAATTTAATTTAACAATTTTATTCAAGATGTATTAAAACAAATGTAAATTTTAAGTATACTTTCTTGAAATTATAAAATCAACAAATCATTGTAGGAAGCATATCAATAATAGACTTTTCCCTGATATTGTAATCACCAATTTTACGTCCATCTTCCAGGTTTTGACCATTGTAGCACTGAAAATATTTTTTGATTAAATGCTTAATACTTAATGTAAGTTTCAAGCTTTTAAAAATATTCTAATGAGATGATGTTAAAAGATGATGTTAATGAGATGATGTTAACTTTTAACATCATCTATGAGATGTGGTAACGGTTATTAGACGGTATCATCGGGAACCCGGCTTTCGGGGGAGGGGGTGGTTTGCCAAAGAACTGGATTATATTAATGATGAAGAATAAGCACGATAGGTAAAATCTGTCCCCTTACTCCAATATAAAACCCAATTTTACTTACTACAAGAGGGATCGTGGTAGATGTGACATTGTATTTATTTTATAAAAAATTAATAAATTGTAGTTCAATAACAAACTTTTTGTTAAGCAATTTTGTAAAGATAAATTTAGTAATGTATTCTTCATAAATTATCAATGAGGAAAGAGTTTCAATAACGGCTTTTTTAGCTCCAAAATAAAGCTTGTCTAACCTATGGGGTTTCAATTTTGTGAACCTATTTCCAATCATAGAGAGTGTTACGATATGACTCTTTTAACGTATTTAAACCTCACTTGCTGAAGTAAAGCCAAAGAATTCGCGGCGTATAACGGAAAAGTACATGAACATAAAACAGAATTTTTGAGTCAGTTTCTTGGTTTGAGTCAGTTTTTTTGATTTATTAAAAGACATAAAAAGACAATAAATTTTCTTTTACCGTATTTAATTAAATTCAATAAAATTGATAAAGGTGTATTTAAATAAATATAAAGTTGTTTCCTTTGGCTAGATCGAGCCTTCAGCAACGGGAAATGAATAAATTAAATCTCTCAACAAAATTAGCTTTATTCAAAACTTGGTTATTTAAATTTTAATACAAACAATGAATTAATCATTTTTCGGAAAAATATAATTTAAACTTTCAGAAACAATTTCTTTAATTCCTCCTTTTACCAACAATATTTGTTTAATTCCCTCTTTAGTAATTAGTGGAAACATTTCAATTAATTCATTCAAATCTTTTTCTTAAAAATTAAAATAAAAATTAATTTTTTTTAAATTATTTAAATATACCGAAATCAGAATATTTATGAAATACATGTTTTGAAAGATCATAAGCAAAAGGATTAACTTTCAAATCCTTCCCAAAATTTGTTTCTACGGAACAAGACGTTAACTCAACAAATGGTTTATAACCATCGCAATTCTCATTCAACAAAATTGGGTTGCCTTTAAAAAATTTTTTTTAAATATTTACAATTTTTGTAAAGTTTCGTTATATTCTTGCAAATTCTTTTTTTATTTTTCTTCACTCATTTTTTTAAGTCGTAAATGGTCCAAATTATCTTAATGTCTTTCTAAATAACTAGGTCTTGAGTCAATTATGTGCCGCGCCCATCGTGCCGCGCATGCATGGCCAAACGTGATGTACCGACTGACGAGACTAACGGACACGAATGGAACCTATGTCAACTTGTTTGTGTCCAGCTACTTAAATTTGCAAATAATTAAATCTATTTCAAGTAAATTTTTCTGGGAATAGAGTTAGGTATCAGTTACTGTACACACGCAAAATATGTTTAACACAAAGCTATACCAAAAAGCGAAGGGAAATAAAAAAGCGGAACTATAAAGGGAAGGTGCTCAAAAATTTTTACCGATTTGTTTTCCATTATGAGTAAAGAAAATGTAAGCAAAGTCATTAGTAGTAGATGGTGGATAGACTAATCCACACCCAAAAATATCGTTGTTGTTCCAAAGAATATTTTTAATTCTAAGGCAACCAAAATAATCTTCGTCATCTTGAACATTAAACCAGATTTCTTTACCGCCGTATACACCACACTGTAATCGAGCATAATTATTTTCAGTATTTTCAAGCCCAATATGAATTCTTCTATTATTAATTCCCTCTTCATTTATTTTACTTATATATTTAACTTCAAAATATAATATGGAATAATTAGAACGATCCTTTGGTTTATTAAATGCATTTTCAGCGTAAATTGTAGTTGATTTATCAAATCCTTTATTAAAATTTTGAGATTATTATTAAATTTTAGCAGTTTGGCTCCAGTAAATGCTCGATTAAAAGCTCACTCAGTGAGAAAAGTCTAAGGCAACCAGCTTTTTTAATTGAGCATTTACCCATTATAATAAACGCCCATCGAATCAAGCCACAAGAAAAACTGAGTGAAATCGAGAAAGGAATAACCTTTTAGAAGAATCTTTTTGGGGGACATTTTAGAGAGGGGGCTACTTTAAAGAAAATACAGTATACGGTAATTATAAATTAATATTTACCCATAGAATTTATTTCTGATTCAATATATTCAACATATTCATCATTAATTAAATTAGCAAATCCATTTCCCTTAACACATTCACCGGTTGGTTTTTCTGTCGTTATACAATTAGCTTCACAACATTTTTCTTTAATTTCTTTCCATTTATTTGCGATTTGAACAAATGACTGGTTAGCCAAATTATTTATTTGTTTAAACTCAACATTCAATTCGCCAAATTTTTTGCAAGTTGATTCTTCCATCTTTTAAAAATTTAAGTCAATCCCGTATTTCGTACCCTTTATATCGATGACCCTTATACCTTTATATTGTCGCTATATATTGGACAACAAAATTTTTGAATTGTTCATTAGGTTGAGAAAAAGACAAGGGAGTACCTCTCCAGAATTCTTAAAAATCACAAAAAGTGCGAGAGTATTATAGCGTGATCCAGAAATTTTTAATTACGCAAATATAGTTACATACTACTTTTAACAATAACCAATATAAAGAGGATAAGGTTATTTATATATTGTGTGCGATATACGGGATGTCGATGGTTTATTCCATAAATTTTAATAAAAGTATATTAGGTAAATCTCTTTCTTTACCTAAATTCCTCTATTGGGTTTTAAAGGGAATATATAAATAAAATAGGATTAATTTTTGTTGTGGGGTCCAAATCTCCCTTATCTCCCTAGTATCCTCTTAATATTCTCAATCCCCATAATCTTCCACATCCCTTGACAAGAAAGGTAAATCTAGGAAAAACATTCTAAAAACATAAAAATACTCAAGGTAAAACATAAAAATCTTTTAGAATTTTCAATTAATTACCTGTTTAACTTTATTTTCCAAACAAATTATTTTTTCATTTTTCTGCTCAATAATTTCTTTTAAGACAGAATTTTGTTTAGAATTTTCAATTTTTATTTCATTAATCATTTGTTGAAAAGTTTGTTTTAATTCTTCAACATTTATTTGATTTTTTGGCTTGAATTTTATCAAAAAAATAATAAATCTAAACAATAAAATACCATTTTTTCAAAAACATTTTTATTCTCCATTTCATTCTCTTGATTTAAATTACTATTAGGTTGCTGAAAATTTTTAAAAATATTTTATAATTTTAATTTTTATTTTACAATTAATTCATAATCAGAAGATAGGTTTTCCTTCATTTTACTTAATTAAGCAAAATTATATTTTAAAAATCAAATTATATCAGCATAAAAACTTTGAATAATTTACTAAAATATTTTACAAAATTTACTAAATTTTTATTAAATAAATTATTTAGATAAGTAAACTAAAGCTTTATTAAAAAGAAATCTATGTATAAATACTTGCCTCTTAAATAATTTTTTGTAAATATACACGCCTAGTTTACAGTAGAAATATTAAAAAATATTTTTTTAATTTTGTATACTATTTCCCAGACAGAAAATAAATATTAGGACAATAATATATTAATAGGGAAAAAATTAAAAAACAAAGACAGGAAGGAGGCATCTGAAATATTCTAAAGAGCACTTCTTTTTCTATTTTATCTGTAATTTTTTTATAAATTTGCCTTTTCACTTCATCTTTAAATTTTACCTTTGATTTACACCGTTCATCATTTTATGATGATCTTTTTATATTATTTTCCTAGCATAATGTCTGGGAAAATAAAAAATTAGAAAAATATTTTTTAATATTTCTACTGTAAACTAGGCGTGTATGTTTACAAAAAAATGTTTAAAAGGAAACTTTAGTACTATAATTTTTGTTCATACTTATATTAATAAAGCATTAGTTTATTTATCTAAATAATTTCTTAAATAAAAATCTAATTTTTATAAAAATATTTTAGGAAATTATTCAAGTTTTATACTAGACCTCAGTTTAATTTCTTATATCATATTTTTTTTAATTTTTTTGAAACTAAATTTTATTTCTTTAAATAATGAAAGAAGATATATCTTCCGATTCTGATTATGAATTAATTGTAAAATAATGTTAAATTTAAAAAAATTTTTTTTAAATTTTCAGCAATCTAATAGTAATTTAAATCAAGATAATGAAATGGAAAATAAAAATGTTTTTGAAAAGGTGTTTAAAAAATAATTAAAAATTTATTAATTTTTTGATAAAATTCAAGCAAGAAAATCAAATAAATGTTGAAGAATTAAAACAAACTTTTCAAAAAATGATTGATGAAATAAAAATTGAAAATTCTAAACAGAATTCTGTTTTAAAAGAAATTATTGAGCAGAAAAATGAAAAAATAATTTGTTTGGAGAATAAAGTTAAACAGGTAGTTTTAAGCAAATTCTATGAAATTTTTGCTTTATTCTGTCCGTGGTGAGGTCTTAGTCGTAGGAGCTAAATAAAATTTGTTATAAATTGGGAGAAAATTTCCTCAGATTTTTTAGTTTCGCAAAATAGGTGTAGGAAATTTTTCGGATTATAAGCAGAAGACCATAATGATCCGGGACAGGGAGGCAAAAGGGAGTGGTTTATAAGGTATTATCATAGTTTTTTCGATAACGGTACCGTAATACCGAAAGGTACCAAATCCTTTTAATAATCAAAAGGATCTGTTACTATTACGAAAGAGATCTGTAGATTTGGTTGTTTAAAAGAATAAGAAGATTTGGAGTGTTTTTCATGATATCCCTAAGCCTCCAAACAGTATAATATATTTAAATTTATAAAAGATGGAAGAATCAACAGACAATAAGGTTGGAAATTTGACTGAAGAATTGGAACAAATAAATTTAAACAAAAACCAATTGTGTTTTGTTAAAGTTGTAAATAAATGGAAAGAAATTAAAGAAAAATGTTCTAAAGCTCCATGGTTTACGGATGATTGTTGTGAAGCTAAATGCATCAATACAGAAAAACCCGTTGGTAATTGTGTTAAGGGAAATGGATTTGTTAATTTGATTGATGATGAAAATATTAAATATATTGATGCTAAGAGGGATGATAATTGTTATGGTTATTCTTTTATTAAATTTTAATGTTGTGTTAACCTGAAGACAACCACTCCGAACACTTGGACCATTAATACACAACCTGAACCAGCAAATTTTGAATTGAGAATCGAAATATTTAGAGGTTAAGGGGTTCTTCGGTTATCCGGGTCCGGAACTGATATACGAACCGAAAATTTCCGTATATCCTGCCTTTTTTCGGATCCGGATATTTTTCGGATCCGGATATCGGATCCGCAAGCCTTACCCCTTAGATCGCATTCAATCTATTGATATTAATCTCTCGATATTCCCTTTCAAAAGTATGTCTTCAGTGTCACTTTGCATTGAGGTTGTAGGCCTTTAGGGTCAGGTCATCATTGCGTAGGTCTTCAGGGCTGGCTCGTAAAATTAATTTTTAAATTTTAATAAAGGACATGATAAGTCAGCAACAATTTATGCTGAAAGTTCATTTGAAAAAGCAAAGGATAGTTCCAACCATTCCTTATTTTATTTTGAAGTTAAATATATAAGTAAAAGTAACGAAGAGCGAATTAATCATCGAAGCATTCATGTCGGCTTGAAAATTCAAGCAAAAGTTATGCTAGCTTGAATTTCGGTGTATACGGTGGCAAACAAATCCATTTTAAAGTACAAGATAAAAAAGATAGAAAAGGTCAAAGTGGCCACCTTTATCTTCAAAATATTCTTTGGAATAACAATGATATTCTTGGATGTGGATTAGTCTATCCACCATCTACTACTAATGACTTCTCTTACATTTTCTTTACGCATAATGGAAAACAAATTGGTATTAAAAACTTTGATAATTTATCTTATATTCTAGCAAATTTTTTTTAAATTTCGAAAACATGTGGCGACAAAAAAACGAAATATTTTTAAACCTTACAAGAATTATTACTTCTCTGCACCATGTTTTGATCCTTCCGTGACTTGCATGTTCCTTATTTTTGAGTCCTGTTTTTGCCCCACACCCAAAATAAGATACTCAAAACCATATAATAAATCATAAAACAATTGGGGGTCTCACACACACGGTCTTGAATGAAGGAAAATATAAAAAAATTTGCGTGAATATTAAAAACAGTACCAAAAATTTAAATATTTTTAAATCAAATTTTTTAAAGGCAACCCAATATTGTTGAATGAAAATTGCGATGGTTATAAACCATTTATTCAGCTAAAGTCTTGTTCTGTAGAAACGAATTTTGGGAAGGATTTGAAAGCTAATCCTTTTGTTTATGACTTATCAAAACATGTATTTCATAAATATTCTGATTACGGTATTTTATAATTAAATATTAAAATTTAATCATAGTTATGGGGCAAATCCTCATCAGATTACTCGTAAAAATTTCAATTAGAAAGCTTGATTTTGCATATTTTCCAATAGTTTTAACTGAATCGAGCAAATCTGGGTCAAAAATGGATATCATATGCCTGGAGGCACAAGGGTCTGGCCGCGCTGAAATGTAAAAAACGCAGGGGTTTGGGGGATATCATGGGGCATTCTCTTTAATAGACCTTGTAGTCATCTTTCTTGATTTAGAATAAAAAACACTAAATTTTTACACAAAGAAAATTATTTTTAAGAGAAAGATTTGAATGAATTAATTGAAATGTTTCCATTAATTACAAAAGAAGGAATTGAACAAATAATGTTGGCAAAAGGAGGAATTAAAGCAATTGTTTCGGAAAATTTAGAGGCTATTTTTCCTAAAATAAATAATTGATTCATTGTTTTTAATTCGAAATAACGTTTTTGAATAAAGTTAATCTTGTTGAGAGATTAATTAATTAATTTATGGCCCTCGAAACCTGACGCTTTGGAGAACCTAATTTTTATTTTTTCTGCATTTGTTCACAATGGTCAGACTCCCACCCACAATTTTACCTAATTTTCCATGTGGCATTCTCAATTAGAGACATTAACACAATGTATGCGTTCTGCCTTACTGTTACTAATAGGTTTTTTCAGCGTATTCCTGTAGAATTGAATTTGTCCAGACTAAATGACATAAGAAATAAAGTAAATTTTCCTCGCAATTTGGAATGATGCAAAGCAACCTTTCCCCAGCAACCATTCTCTTTTGAAACAATTTAAAGAAATCGGTGATGTTTATTACAAAAACTACTCTTTATTGAACAATTCGAATATTTATAAAGAAATATAAAAACAAGATTTTTAAAAGAATTTATCTTTAAAATATTATTTAAAGATCTATGTGCATTTTTGAATATCTTATAAATTTCCCTCAGAAAATCCAGAAGCCTTGTTCCTTTTCAGCCCATTTATTTGTATTGTTAGTAAAACTGGTACAATAAATAGACCATGAATTGTGCCAATAATTCTAGTAAATTAAAAATTAATTTTTATTTTAGGAATTCTTAACTAGGGTTGAAAAAGTATTTTTCGATTAGTTCCGAAAATCAGAAGATTTTCCAAGGTTATTTATTCGTTCTGATCCCCCATTTAAGCTAGTGAGGAAATAAAAATAAATAAATGGTATTGATAAAAATTTGTAGGTTTTCAGGGTGTAGGTCATTAGGGTTGCTCCCTCATAAGTATATATTCGATTAATTGCCCTCCTCAAATAAATATCCCCTTTCAAATTACTAATGATGATAAAGGTTGGAATCACACACCCCCAACAGCAACTTATTTTCAGGGTTATAAAGATAGGCCCGACTTGGAGAGACAATCTCGGTATAAGGTCAATCGCTATAATTAAGAGTATAATGTTCATGCTATGCAAAAATTCATTGGATGTAGATGGAAGCCACCATCCAACCCGAGGAGGATTATTTATTTTCATTTATATTCACAACAGAGATTTTTGTTCGAGATCCCTTTATATAAAATTAAATTACCCTAAAAATAAGACAGTTCTAGCAAACGAAGCAATAATTTCAATTGAGATAAAGAAAAGTGGGAAAATACAAATTATTGTAGAGATAACAGCCTTTAATTAAAATTGTTTTTTAATCAAAATTATTTATACCTCAAGCATAGGCCTACCAACAACTTCAAGTATTTGTTCTATCCTTTTTTCAATTTCTTTTTGTTCAAAAATTTTAGTATTTTTTATTGGAGATTCTGTCTGAATTTCTTTTTGTTTTTCTTGCAAAATATCAAAATGATAACAAATATGAGCTGAGAAATCAACAGAAAGACCGATAGCCATTAATAAATTAATCATTGTAACCTTTAATTTTTTAAAAATTTTATTTGAGAAATTACTAGTTTGGCATTTTCAAATCGCCTGAGCCCGGTAACAAGCTTTTTTTCATACTGATCCATAATACTCGCAAACCCTCAAGAAGCTTTATTTTTTAAAATTCCCGATTTGCGGGCTATCAAGCATAGGTCCACAACAGAACGGAAGAACCCTGTCTTGGGAACGGCCGGATGGTACGAAAAACCTTTGTAAAGGATCCAGGCTGCTGTCCTGAAAACCTGTCTTGGGATCCGGCCCAGTGGTCCGGAAAGCCCTTTATTGTCTCCAGGCCGGTGTCAAATATCACTTAAAATATATCATTATAACTTCAATATTTAAATAAAAAATTTAATATTATATTTACGGGGTCTATGTCTTGACCGCACCAACCGAGTGTGCCCAACAGTGCTTAAAATTTTAAGTATATATTTAAATTTTTATAAAATTATTTACTATAAGAAATTGAAAGAACAGAAAAAGTAGCAATTATTGTGCAACGTAATTTGGGTATGACGAAAAAACAGATTAAAGCCATACATGATAAAGTTACAAAAACTGCTTTGAGCATTTCGGTCTAAAATTAGAAAATAAAATGAGGAATAAATTATCAGATTATTTCCGAATATAAGGGGTAGGATTAACGACTTGACAGAGCTGGAATCTCGAATAAAAATCTAAATCATTCAGATCAAAATTTTTCGACTCCCAGTCCGATCTCAATTAGGATTACTTTTGACTGTAAGGCGGAGGTAGTGAAGGTCAACAGATAAACAAGTCCCATCCACTCTTTTGCCATTTTCAATGATGTGTTTGTCCGCTTTTAATATCTTGCGTCCATATTTTTTTAACTTAGGATTTTTAATTTTGATAAAAATTCCGACAAATTTCTAGTTGAAACAGTAATTACACAGGCTATTTATTTAAGCATATACATACGTTAGTAGGTCAATTAATGAGATTAATAATACTTATGCTCTTTTATTTTTCAAATTATAGCTCAAAAGTTTAATAATTACCTTAACTCCCAAAATTAAATCATAGATAGTCGAATCATAATCAAATACCGTAACATTAAATTTTGGAAATTGATCAACAATATTTCTTATTTTATCAACAAAAAATGCTCTTTCAAGCCAATTCAAATTTCCTTTAATTATTCAAAAAAAATATAAAATAGAATAAATAAGTTTACTAACCCCCACGGGAAATTCCGAAAACAAAACTATCAACAGATATATTTCCTCTTTAAATAAATTTTTTTTCAAAAAAATAAGATAAAACTAACAATCCAAAATCTCTAAATTGTACAATTCTTTTATCATCCATTCTTCTCTCTTTTAAAAATTGCGGAACCAAAGAATAATTTGGTTGGTAATTAATTGAATTGTTTAAATTCATTTTGGTTTTGTGATACTAAAAATAAATTTTTCTTAAAAGGATAAATATTAAATGTCCCAAATAAAAATTTAACAATACTTCGTTAAATTCCTTCTAAAAATAATAAAATCCCGCCCTCTCTCTCTTTCACCCTCCTGTTTGTTTCACATCCAAACCCCTTTGATGGTTCCACACTTCTCTCTCCTGCTTCTTTTCCCCTCCCTCACTCTCTTTCATCCCCCCTCCCTCTCCCTCATTGCTTCCACACTTACTACCTCCGTATCTCTCTCACACTCCCTCCTCACGTCCCTCCATCACACCATCCCTTTTTAAATGCCTCCCTGCCTCCTATCTCCTTTCTTAACGCTCACTTACTTCCAAATAGCCATTAAGCCATATTTGAACATGTAAAGTATTTGGCAAATTCTTTATAATATTAATCATTTTGTTGAAATTCTTTAATTCTACAGGATCAGAAATATTTGGAGGGTGAAAGACAAAAAAAGAAATTGGAGAATGCTTAAAAAAATAAAAAAGAATATTTTATTAAATTATATTTTTACATATTTCATGATTCTATTAAATATTTTGATGGTATCCTGAAGTGGAGAATCGCCAGGAAATGTTCTCTCTGGAATAAAACTGGTCTCCATTTGATTAATTCCAAAATAAGCTAAAATATATGAGACAAAGAGTAGTACAAATATGGATATTTTAGCTCGAAATGAAACTAGAAATTTTGAATAAGAACGTAGAAATGCTGAAGAAAATGAAGAAGAAGATCTGAAGATTAATAATAATTAATTAGATATTTTTATTTTTTTTTGACTTATTGTTAGATTTTATTTTTTCTTTTTGTAATTCAATTCTAAAATTCAAATGGGTGGATGGTAGTTTTCATGTTATGTAAATGCCATGTTACTTTGCAACGAAAATATACGTCCATCGCTTTCAAAAATTTTTTCAATGGCAGTGATTCGAATTATTTGAAAAGTTGAATACTGCTCTTCTAGTTGGCTGGACGGGACCTGACTGTGTTTGTTAGGATGATTGTTATATTTTTTAGATGAGACTCGATCCTGAGAACCCTCCGATGCAACTTTGTTTTTTACTTTGTATGCCTTCTTAATAATGAAAGCACCCCGCCCCGAAACAATTCGAAAACCCCGTACCCCGACATACCCGCCCCCGAGCGTTCGGGGTCAAACCCTACTTCTTATCCCTTCTTTCTACTTTTGCTTTATTTGCTAGACTGGGAGGATCCTACGATAAATTCATAAATTGTGATAATTTACCTTTCCTTTTTCGATTTTATTATCCCAAAAAGAGGCCAATTCTCTCTTTTTAATGAATTTTCGTTTTCTTCAACTTTCCATTTAATAGAAGGGAGACAAGGTGCAAAAATTAAAAATTCAAATAAAAAATCCAAAAATATAGCAATTGAAGTACACAAACAAAAATTGGACATTAAAGATGATGGGGAGAAAATACCAACTCCAAAAGCAATTCCATTAGTTAATGAAGTTATTGCTATTGAAGAACCCATTTCTCCAAAAACATTTGCCATTCTTTGAGCAAATGTATCTTTTTAAAAATTATTTTGAGAATTAATTAATTGTTTTGATTTATAAGTGAAAAATTAAGAAGCTAAATATAATGCTCAATGAATTATCTACCACCAATTGATGCCTGACCATTCAATTTTCAATATTAGAAGTTGGGGCATTCTTTAGGAGGGTGGAATTTGATTGAGAGGAGGGGGGGGGCATTGAAGAATCCCCATTGGAATCATCGTTCAAAGTGGAATTCTATTGGAAGGTGATATATATTAAATAATTTTGGGTTAAAAAAAGTTCGAAATTTTAGGGATCGGTTTTGTGCTTCTACTACAAATCCCCTTTTATACTATGTTGTACTATTTTATTTTTACCTATTTTTTGATTATTTTCTTTATTTTCGTTTAATTCCCTTTGTTCAACCAAAGCCCATTTTCTCCATGAATGTATTAATAAAAAAGCATTATCAACTCCAATACCAAAAACGAGAAATGGCATTATAGGCATTATTGAATTAAATTTAATTCCAATCCATCCAATAATTGAAAAAGCAACAGAAATTGATAAAAGAGGTGAAAGTAATGAAGAAGTAATTAAAATAAACTAAAAAATAATTTTTTCATACACTAATCCTTCTCTTGCCGGAGCGGCTTATGATCAGGCTCCTGTGCTAGCTCTCAGCGACAGCTCTTAGCGCTAGCTCAGGAGCCTGACAGAATTATCACTTATTTTAAGCTAAAATGGGCTATAGCCTACAGCTAATGAATCTCCTACAGCTAATGAAAAATATTATTCAGGCGTCTACATATGTGCTCCAAAATTTAAACTTTTACATTCCTCTTTCAGGAATCAAGAAATATTAACGCTTATCATCATTTACCGTATATGTGATTACTCGATATTAATTAATTTCCCATTAATTACTTTTGAAACAATAATTAATTGTTTTACTAAAAAAATTGCCTGAGATTTCCAATTAAAATGCCAAAAAGCCACAACCAAAAATAAAATCATCGCAACCACCCCAATACCTAATAAACTTGTTATTTTCTTAGCACCCCTCATCATTTCATAATTAGCTAATTGATCAGTATAAATTAAAACTTTGAAGGCTAAATTATTTAAATCTCCATTATTTATATTATTAAACAATTTTAATTCCAAATTATTTAATATTTCCATTTGATTTTTATTTTTATTGTTTCCATCAAGCAAATAACTTTAAAATAATCAACTAAAACATATTTTTTAAATTTTTTTTTTACAAAACTCCGATGGTTTCCACAGATTCAATTTTTGATGGAAACTTCTCTGAATTATTCCCTTCTCTCAATTTAACACCAAAAAAATGAGAATCCAAAAGAACATCGAAACCATAAATTTGAGATATTGGAAAGTCCAAATTAATTTGTTTATTTAATTTTGAGTTTAATAAAAGTGATGTACTTTGTAATTGATATGCCCATTTAAATGCATGAAAAAGATAATTCATATCACCTTTGCTGGTCTAATAATTAAATACAGTTATTTTGTTTAATATGTTCGCATTAATAACACGGGTAATTAGTGTTTTAACTTCTCAATGGAGTGGATATTGGTAGGGGGTATCCGAGAGCACCCACGCTTTGGCTATTTTTAAGTGGGTATAGTAGTTCAACCTCACGCGGGGGGAGTAAATATTTTAGTGGTCCTATATTTGGAGAGGGTATTTATTCGAGAATATACGTTATTCAAGAAACCTCAAAATCCTTTAAACGAACAACTCTTTGACTATCGTTTTTTCCGTCAGAAGGCTCCTCATAATTAATTTCCAAAAAAAGTTCTTTTATATAACGATCTAAAGTATCCACATCTAAAAGCAATTTATCATTCATAATTAAGCGTTTGTCTGAAGTTTTTGGTTCCAAAAAGATCAAAACAAGATCTACTCCGTCTATAGAGACATTATAAAATTCAGCAAATGCCTGCGATTAAAAATTTATTTTTTAATTTTAATAAGCATATGGGGTTTCAGAAAGATGTGAAAAAGATCGACCCAATCTTGTAATAAAAAAGGGATGTTTTGGACTATGATTAGTTCAGACTTTTTGATATCCCATCTCAGCCTTAGTATGAGTATCAGTTATTCCTTCATTCTTTATTGATTGTCCGGACTTAATTTTCAATTGTAAATGATAGACATGAAGATGGAAAGATAACTGAGATCTAAACTAGGAGGGGACGGGGTCTAAAAAGTAACCTCCGAAGATCCGGCCAGAGTTACCATAATCAAGTCAGACTTTTTCGATTACGGATATACTGAACCAACAACACTAGAAGATGGTAAAGGCTATTCTAAGTAAAGTCTACACTTAGTTAAGAAGAATTTTTAAATTATAATTCTAGTACCTTCGTTTCACTTGTTGCCCTTCCATTTTTAGGGGAAAACCCTCTCCTTACATCAGTTTCTACATTAATATCATTAATTAAATAATAAGATAATGATGGAAAAAATAAAAATAAATTAGTTAAAAAAACAGTTTTGGGCCTGTTGCCAACTATAAAACCAATTTTTCGAAATAAGGATGATAAACTCATTAATAGTCTTGAAAAATAGTTTATTTATTTACTTTTTATAAAATTAGATTAATTAATTTTTTAAGATCTTGATGATTAATTATTTAGATAAAATAACATTTAAGTTGTGTAATAAAATATAATTAGTAATTAATTTTTAAAAGAGATAAAAAAATACCTAATTTAAAATAGGAAGTTTAAGAAAAATAATATTATTCTGATTTTCTGGTTAATGATTTTTGGGTAATCCAAATCTAAAAAACTAGGGGTTCCTTTTGAGTTTTATTCAATAACCTTTTGATTTTGTGGGACTTTTTTAAAAAGCTTTAGAAAATTAATTTACTTTAAACTTAAAAGTTAATTTATCAATTGTTAGGCGAATAAATTAGTCAGAAAGAAAATAAATTTTACTAAGTTTATCTTCTTTGTTCTCTCCTGCAAAAAAAAGAAAACAAAAATTAAATTTTATCGCGAACAACCAGTTTTTAAAAATGTAATAGAAAGTTGAAATTTAAAGAAACGGCGCGAAAAATTTATAAAATAATAAATATAATAAAGTATAGATAATAATAATAATAATAAATAATTATTTACTGATAGGATTTTTTGGTATTCAAGACTGAAGTTGATTGGCAAATATATTCGGCCTATGATTAGAATTTGACAACCTTTAGACTAAAATAATTCATTAGAATATTACCGTATTTATTCTAATATAACGACATGTCGTTTTATTTCTCAACTCTCTTCTAGAGTGTTGTTGCATTAGAAACTGTCGTTATAATAGAGATTGTCGTTTTATTTTTCAACTTTTTTTATAAAATATTTCATAAAAATCCACAAAAGATTTGACTATTATTCAATGGAAATATCACTATCAAACACATTTCTCGCATCTTCTACAAGATTAGTTTCTTCTAAAATTCCTCCCCTCTACCCCAAGGTTAATCAATGCAGGCTAGAGATCGAGCTGGACCTGGATCTAAGGCTGGAGCTGGACCTGGATATATTATAGTTAATCATTTTTGAATTAAATTTGGTATAACACTACACTGAGGAATACTGTTTTTAATTTAAAAATACTAACTAGTTTTGAGGAAATTAAAAAAATTTTCTTATTCTTCTTAACATTTAAAATGGCCAAAAGTAAAATAATTGTTTTGAGGGAAATTGTACTTTAATTGTAAAAACCCCACTCGTTCTTTTCTCAAATTGCTCTCTCAATCTTTTAATTTGAACAAGTTTTGTTGTTTTTATTGTTTTTTTTTAATTTTGGCGATAATTTTTGTTTTAATGAAAGTACGAAATTTTTATTGAAGAATGTTTTTAAATTTTAGTAATTTTACGTAAATATTATTATTTTATATTATAAATTTTTACAGGAGATTAAACATTAACTAAAGAATAATAAAATAAATAAGTTAAAAATACATTAGAACATTTTGTTTGAGATTTTCGATTTAAAGAATATTAATTTTAACTGTTTAAATTCTGCCAAGAATGCATTTTTATAAAAATTTCTGCAAGCATTTATTGATGTTGAGTAAAAATATAAAAAGAAAAAAGTCCGTAAATATTTTTTTATCGAGATGCAAAATCTCGAAAATCAACGTGAAATTGGAATATACCATTCCAAAGTAAACTACTATTTTTTTGCAAAATTTTATATTATTTGGACGACCAAATGACAGCAATGTACGTTACAAAAATATTTGTTTTACGAAAACGAACACTTTTAACATTAAAAAATAATGTTAAAATTTTTTTTTCTCTCACATTCTTTTTTTCTCTCTCATTCCTTTTCTCTCACATTCTTTTAAATTTTACAAATTTATTATACACATAGTAGCTGCAAGCATCATTTTTTACAACATCAAAGTTGGATTATTCCTAATTTCTTTTAATAAATATTCTTACGCTCCTTTAAATTTTGACTTCAGCGCTTCTGATAAATTAAATTCTCGTCACTTTCATTGTATTCTCTGACAAAAGCACTCACATTTCCGGATTATTTAAGCGGTAAACTTTAGAATAAGATACAAACAACTAACAAAAGCACTCACATTTCCGGATTATTTAAGCGGTAAACTTTAGAATAAGATCCAAACAACTAATAAAAGCACTCACATTTCCGGATTATTTAAGCGGTAAACTTTAGAATAAGATCCAAACAACTAACAAAAGCACTCACATTTCCGGATTATTTAAGCGGTAAACTTTAGAATAAGATCTAAACAACTAACAAAAGCACTCACATTTCCGGATTATTTAAGCGGTAAACTTTAGAATAAGATCTAAACAACTAACAAAAGCACTCACATTTCCGGATTATTTAAGCGGTAAACTTTAGAATAATATCCAAACAACTAACAAAAGCACTCACATTTCCGGATTATTTAAGCGGTAAACTTTAGAATAATATCCAAACAACTAACAAAAGCACTCACATTTCCGGATTATTTAAGCGGTAAACTTTAGAATAATATCCAAACAACTAACAAAAGCACTCACATTTCCGGATTATTTAAGCGGTAAACTTTAGAATAAGATCTAAACAACTAACAAAAGCACTCACATTTCCGGATTATTTAAGCGGTAAACTTTAGAATAAGATCTAAACAACTAACAAAAGCACTCACATTTCCGGATTATTTAAGCGGTAAACTTTAGAATAATATCCAAACAACTAACAAAAGCACTCACATTTCCGGATTATTTAAGCGGTAAACTTTAGAATAATATCCAAACAACTAACAAAAGCACTCACATTTCCGGATTATTTAAGCGGTAAACTTTAGAATAAGATCCAAACAACTAACAAAAGCACTCACATTTCCGGATTATTTAAGCGGTAAACTTTAGAATAATATCCAAACAACTAACAAAAGCACTCACATTTCCGGATTATTTAAGCGGTAAACTTTAGAATAATATCCAAACAACTAACAAAAGCACTCACATTTCCGGATTATTTAAGCGGTAAACTTTAGAATAATATCCAAACAACTAACAAAAGCACTCACATTTCCGGATTATTTAAGCGGTAAACTTTAGAATAAGATCCAAACAACTAACAAAAGCACTCACATTTCCGGATTATTTAAGCGGTAAACTTTAGAATAAGATCTAAACAACTAACAAAAGCACTCACATTTCCGGATTATTTAAGCGGTAAACTTTAGAATAAGATCTAAACAACTAACAAAAGCACTCACATTTCCGGATTATTTAAGCGGTAAACTTTAGAATAATATCCAAACAACTAACAAAAGCACTCACATTTCCGGATTATTTAAGCGGTAAACTTTAGAATAATATCCAAACAACTAACAAAAGCACTCACATTTCCGGATTATTTAAGCGGTAAACTTTAGAATAATATCCAAACAACTAACAAAAGCACTCACATTTCCGGATTATTTAAGCGGTAAACTTTAGAATAAGATCTAAACAACTAACAAAAGCACTCACATTTCCGGATTATTTAAGCGGTAAACTTTAGAATAAGATCTAAACAACTAACAAAAGCACTCACATTTCCGGATTATTTAAGCGGTAAACTTTAGAATAATATCCAAACAACTAACAAAAGCACTCACATTTCCGGATTATTTAAGCGGTAAACTTTAGAATAATATCCAAACAACTAACAAAAGCACTCACATTTCCGGATTATTTAAGCGGTAAACTTTAGAATAAGATCCAAACAACTAACAAAAGCACTCACATTTCCGGATTATTTAAGCGGTAAACTTTAGAATAATATCCAAACAACTAACAAAAGCACTCACATTTCCGGATTATTTAAGCGGTAAACTTTAGAATAATATCCAAACAACTAACAAAAGCACTCACATTTCCGGATTATTTAAGCGGTAAACTTTAGAATAATATCCAAACAACTAACAAAAGCACTCACATTTCCGGATTATTTAAGCGGTAAACTTTAGAATAATATCCAAACAACTAACAAAAGCACTCACATTTCCGGATTATTTAAGCGGTAAACTTTAGAATAATATCCAAACAACTAACAAAAGCACTCACATTTCCGGATTATTTAAGCGGTAAACTTTAGAATAAGATCTAAACAACTAACAAAAGCACTCACATTTCCGGATTATTTAAGCGGTAAACTTTAGAATAATATCCAAACAACTAACAAAAGCACTCACATTTCCGGATTATTTAAGCGGTAAACTTTAGAATAATATCCAAACAACTAACAAAAGCACTCACATTTCCGGATTATTTAAGCGGTAAACTTTAGAATAAGATCCAAACAACTAACAAAAGCACTCACATTTCCGGATTATTTAAGCGGTAAACTTTAGAATAATATCCAAACAACTAACAAAAGCACTCACATTTCCGGATTATTTAAGCGGTAAACTTTAGAATAATATCCAAACAACTAACAAAAGCACTCACATTTCCGGATTATTTAAGCGGTAAACTTTAGAATAATATCCAAACAACTAACAAAAGCACTCACATTTCCGGATTATTTAAGCGGTAAACTTTAGAATAAGATCCAAACAACTAACAAAAGCACTCACATTTCCGGATTATTTAAGCGGTAAACTTTAGAATAAGATCTAAACAACTAACAAAAGCACTCACATTTCCGGATTATTTAAGCGGTAAACTTTAGAATAAGATCTAAACAACTAACAAAAGCACTCACATTTCCGGATTATTTAAGCGGTAAACTTTAGAATAATATCCAAACAACTAACAAAAGCACTCACATTTCCGGATTATTTAAGCGGTAAACTTTAGAATAATATCCAAACAACTAACAAAAGCACTCACATTTCTGGATTATTTAAGCGGTAAACTTTAGAATAATATCCAAACAACTAACAAAAGCACTCACATTTCCGGATTATTTAAGCGGTAAACTTTAGAATAAGATCTAAACAACTAACAAAAGCACTCACATTTCCGGATTATTTAAGCGGTAAACTTTAGAATAAGATCTAAACAACTAACAAAAGCACTCACATTTCCGGATTATTTAAGCGGTAAACTTTAGAATAATATCCAAACAACTAACAAAAGCACTCACATTTCCGGATTATTTAAGCGGTAAACTTTAGAATAATATCCAAACAACTAACAAAAGCACTCACATTTCCGGATTATTTAAGCGGTAAACTTTAGAATAAGATCCAAACAACTAACAAAAGCACTCACATTTCCGGATTATTTAAGCGGTAAACTTTAGAATAATATCCAAACAACTAACAAAAGCACTCACATTTCCGGATTATTTAAGCGGTAAACTTTAGAATAATATCCAAACAACTAACAAAAGCACTCACATTTCCGGATTATTTAAGCGGTAAACTTTAGAATAATATCCAAACAACTAACAAAAGCACTCACATTTCCGGATTATTTAAGCGGTAAACTTTAGAATAATATCCAAACAACTAACAAAAGCACTCACATTTCCGGATTATTTAAGCGGTAAACTTTAGAATAATATCCAAACAACTAACAAAAGCACTCACATTTCTGGATTATTTAAGCGGTAAACTTTAGAATAATATCCAAACAACTAACAAAAGCACTCACATTTCCGGATTATTTAAGCGGTAAACTTTAGAATAAGATCTAAACAACTAACAAAAGCACTCACATTTCCGGATTATTTAAGCGGTAAACTTTAGAATAAGATCTAAACAACTAACAAAAGCACTCACATTTCCGGATTATTTAAGCGGTAAACTTTAGAATAATATCCAAACAACTAACAAAAGCACTCACATTTCCGGATTATTTAAGCGGTAAACTTTAGAATAATATCCAAACAACTAACAAAAGCACTCACATTTCCGGATTATTTAAGCGGTAAACTTTAGAATAAGATCCAAACAACTAACAAAAGCACTCACATTTCCGGATTATTTAAGCGGTAAACTTTAGAATAATATCCAAACAACTAACAAAAGCACTCACATTTCCGGATTATTTAAGCGGTAAACTTTAGAATAATATCCAAACAACTAACAAAAGCACTCACATTTCCGGATTATTTAAGCGGTAAACTTTAGAATAATATCCAAACAACTAACAAAAGCACTCACATTTCCGGATTATTTAAGCGGTAAACTTTAGAATAATATCCAAACAACTAACAAAAGCACTCACATTTCCGGATTATTTAAGCGGTAAACTTTAGAATAATATCCAAACAACTAACAAAAGCACTCACATTTCCGGATTATTTAAGCGGTAAACTTTAGAATAATATCCAAACAACTAATAAAAGCACTCACATTTCAGGATTATTTAAGCGGTAAACTTTAGAATAAGATCCAAACAACTAACAAAAGCACTCACATTTCCGGATTATTTAAGCGGTAAACTTTAGAATAAGATCTAAACAACTAACAAAAGCACTCACATTTCCGGATTATTTAAGCGGTAAACTTTAGAATAAGATCTAAACAACTAACAAAAGCACTCACATTTCCGGATTATTTAAGCGGTAAACTTTAGAATAAGATCCAAACAACTAACAAAAGCACTCACATTTCCGGATTATTTAAGCGGTAAACTTTAGAATAATATCCAAACAACTAATAAAAGCACTCACATTTCCGGATTATTTAAGCGGTAAACTTTAGAATATGATCCAAACAACTAACAAAAGCACTCACATTTCCGGATTATTTAAGCGGTAAACTTTAGAATAATATCCAAACAACTAATAAAAGCACTCACATTTCCGGATTATTTAAGCGGTAAACTTTAGAATAAGATCCAAACAACTAACAAAAGCACTCACATTTCCGGATTATTTAAGCGGTAAACTTTAGAATAAGATCCAAACAACTAACAAAAGCACTCACATTTCCGGATTATTTAAGCGGTAAACTTTAGAATAAGATCCAAACAACTAACAAAAGCACTCACATTTCCGGATTATTTAAGCGGTAAACTTTAGAATAAGATCCAAACAACTAACAAAAGCACTCACATTTCAGGATTATTTAAGCGGTAAACTTTAGAATAATATCCAAACAACTAATAAAAGCACTCACATTTCCGGATTATTTAAGCGGTAAACTTTAGAATATGATCCAAACAACTAACAAAAGCACTCACATTTCCGGATTATTTAAGCGGTAAACTTTAGAATATGATCCAAACAACTAACAAAAGCACTCACATTTCCGGATTATTTAAGCGGTAAACTTTAGAATAAGATCCAAACAACTAACAAAAGCACTCACATTTCCGGATTATTTAAGCGGTAAACTTTAGAATAAGATCCAAACAACTAATAAAAGCACTCACATTTCCGGATTATTTAAGCGGTAAACTTTAGAATAAGATCCAAACAACTAACAAAAGCACTCACATTTCCGGATTATTTAAGCGGTAAACTTTAGAATAATATCCAAACAACTAATAAAAGCACTCACATTTCCGGATTATTTAAGCGGTAAACTTTAGAATAAGATCCAAACAACTAACAAAAGCACTCACATTTCCGGATTATTTAAGCGGTAAACTTTAGAATAAGATCTAAACAACTAACAAAAGCACTCACATTTCCGGATTATTTAAGCGGTAAACTTTAGAATAAGATCTAAACAACTAACAAAAGCACTCACATTTCCGGATTATTTAAGCGGTAAACTTTAGAATAATATCCAAACAACTAATAAAAGCACTCACATTTCCGGATTATTTAAGCGGTAAACTTTAGAATAAGATCCAAACAACTAACAAAAGCACTCACATTTCCGGATTATTTAAGCGGTAAACTTTAGAATAAGATCCAAACAACTAACAAAAGCACTCACATTTCCGGATTATTTAAGCGGTAAACTTTAGAATAAGATCCAAACAACTAACAAAAGCACTCACATTTCCGGATTATTTAAGCGGTAAACTTTAGAATAAGATCCAAACAACTAACAAAAGCACTCACATTTCCGGATTATTTAAGCGGTAAACTTTAGAATAAGATCTAAACAACTAACAAAAGCACTCACATTTCCGGATTATTTAAGCGGTAAACTTTAGAATAAGATCTAAACAACTAACAAAAGCACTCACATTTCCGGATTATTTAAGCGGTAAACTTTAGAATAATATCCAAACAACTAATAAAAGCACTCACATTTCCGGATTATTTAAGCGGTAAACTTTAGAATAAGATCCAAACAACTAACAAAAGCACTCACATTTCCGGATTATTTAAGCGGTAAACTTTAGAATAATATCCAAACAACTAACAAAAGCACTCACATTTCCGGATTATTTAAGCGGTAAACTTTAGAATAATATCCAAACAACTAATAAAAGCACTCACATTTCAGGATTATTTAAGCGGTAAACTTTAGAATAAGATCCAAACAACTAACAAAAGCACTCACATTTCCGGATTATTTAAGCGGTAAACTTTAGAATAAGATCTAAACAACTAACAAAAGCACTCACATTTCCGGATTATTTAAGCGGTAAACTTTAGAATAAGATCTAAACAACTAATAAAAGCACTCACATTTCAGGATTATTTAAGCGGTAAACTTTAGAATAAGATCCAAACAACTAACAAAAGCACTCACATTTCCGGATTATTTAAGCGGTAAACTTTAGAATAAGATCTAAACAACTAACAAAAGCACTCACATTTCCGGATTATTTAAGCGGTAAACTTTAGAATAAGATCTAAACAACTAACAAAAGCACTCACATTTCCGGATTATTTAAGCGGTAAACTTTAGAATAAGATCCAAACAACTAACAAAAGCACTCACATTTCCGGATTATTTAAGCGGTAAACTTTAGAATAAGATCTAAACAACTAACAAAAGCACTCACATTTCCGGATTATTTAAGCGGTAAACTTTAGAATAAGATCTAAACAACTAACAAAAGCACTCACATTTCCGGATTATTTAAGCGGTAAACTTTAGAATAATATCCAAACAACTAATAAAAGCACTCACATTTCCGGATTATTTAAGCGGTAAACTTTAGAATAAGATCCAAACAACTAACAAAAGCACTCACATTTCCGGATTATTTAAGCGGTAAACTTTAGAATAATATCCAAACAACTAACAAAAGCACTCACATTTCCGGATTATTTAAGCGGTAAACTTTAGAATAATATCCAAACAACTAATAAAAGCACTCACATTTCAGGATTATTTAAGCGGTAAACTTTAGAATAAGATCCAAACAACTAACAAAAGCACTCACATTTCCGGATTATTTAAGCGGTAAACTTTAGAATAAGATCTAAACAACTAACAAAAGCACTCACATTTCCGGATTATTTAAGCGGTAAACTTTAGAATAAGATCTAAACAACTAACAAAAGCACTCACATTTCCGGATTATTTAAGCGGTAAACTTTAGAATAAGATCCAAACAACTAACAAAAGCACTCACATTTCCGGATTATTTAAGCGGTAAACTTTAGAATAATATCCAAACAACTAATAAAAGCACTCACATTTCCGGATTATTTAAGCGGTAAACTTTAGAATATGATCCAAACAACTAACAAAAGCACTCACATTTCCGGATTATTTAAGCGGTAAACTTTAGAATAATATCCAAACAACTAATAAAAGCACTCACATTTCCGGATTATTTAAGCGGTAAACTTTAGAATAAGATCCAAACAACTAACAAAAGCACTCACATTTCCGGATTATTTAAGCGGTAAACTTTAGAATAAGATCCAAACAACTAACAAAAGCACTCACATTTCCGGATTATTTAAGCGGTAAACTTTAGAATAAGATCCAAACAACTAACAAAAGCACTCACATTTCCGGATTATTTAAGCGGTAAACTTTAGAATAAGATCCAAACAACTAACAAAAGCACTCACATTTCAGGATTATTTAAGCGGTAAACTTTAGAATAATATCCAAACAACTAATAAAAGCACTCACATTTCCGGATTATTTAAGCGGTAAACTTTAGAATATGATCCAAACAACTAACAAAAGCACTCACATTTCCGGATTATTTAAGCGGTAAACTTTAGAATATGATCCAAACAACTAACAAAAGCACTCACATTTCCGGATTATTTAAGCGGTAAACTTTAGAATATGATCCAAACAACTAACAAAAGCACTCACATTTCCGGATTATTTAAGCGGTAAACTTTAGAATAATATCCAAACAACTAATAAAAGCACTCACATTTCCGGATTATTTAAGCGGTAAACTTTAGAATAAGATCCAAACAACTAACAAAAGCACTCACATTTCCGGATTATTTAAGCGGTAAACTTTAGAATAAGATCCAAACAACTAACAAAAGCACTCACATTTCCGGATTATTTAAGCGGTAAACTTTAGAATAAGATCCAAACAACTAACAAAAGCACTCACATTTCCGGATTATTTAAGCGGTAAACTTTAGAATAAGATCCAAACAACTAACAAAAGCACTCACATTTCAGGATTATTTAAGCGGTAAACTTTAGAATAATATCCAAACAACTAATAAAAGCACTCACATTTCCGGATTATTTAAGCGGTAAACTTTAGAATATGATCCAAACAACTAACAAAAGCACTCACATTTCCGGATTATTTAAGCGGTAAACTTTAGAATATGATCCAAACAACTAACAAAAGCACTCACATTTCCGGATTATTTAAGCGGTAAACTTTAGAATAAGATCCAAACAACTAACAAAAGCACTCACATTTCCGGATTATTTAAGCGGTAAACTTTAGAATAAGATCCAAACAACTAATAAAAGCACTCACATTTCCGGATTATTTAAGCGGTAAACTTTAGAATAAGATCCAAACAACTAACAAAAGCACTCACATTTCCGGATTATTTAAGCGGTAAACTTTAGAATAATATCCTAACAACTAATAAAAGCACTCACATTTCCGGATTATTTAAGCGGTAAACTTTAGAATAAGATCCAAACAACTAACAAAAGCACTCACATTTCCGGATTATTTAAGCGGTAAACTTTAGAATAAGATCTAAACAACTAACAAAAGCACTCACATTTCCGGATTATTTAAGCGGTAAACTTTAGAATAAGATCTAAACAACTAACAAAAGCACTCACATTTCCGGATTATTTAAGCGGTAAACTTTAGAATAATATCCAAACAACTAATAAAAGCACTCACATTTCCGGATTATTTAAGCGGTAAACTTTAGAATAAGATCCAAACAACTAACAAAAGCACTCACATTTCCGGATTATTTAAGCGGTAAACTTTAGAATAAGATCCAAACAACTAACAAAAGCACTCACATTTCCGGATTATTTAAGCGGTAAACTTTAGAATAAGATCCAAACAACTAACAAAAGCACTCACATTTCCGGATTATTTAAGCGGTAAACTTTAGAATAAGATCCAAACAACTAACAAAAGCACTCACATTTCCGGATTATTTAAGCGGTAAACTTTAGAATAAGATCCAAACAACTAACACAAGCACTCACATTTCCGGATTATTTAAGCGGTAAACTTTAGAATAAGATCCAAACAACTAACAAAAGCACTCACATTTGCGGATTATTTAAGCGGTAAACTTTAGAATAATATCCAAACAACTAACAAAAGCACTCACATTTCCGGATTATTTAAGCGGTAAACTTTAGAATAAGATCCAAACAACTAACAAAAGCACTCACATTTCCGGATTATTTAAGCGGTAAACTTTAGAATAAGATCCAAACAACTAACAAAAGCACTCACATTTCCGGATTATTTAAGCGGTAAACTTTAGAATAATATCCAAACAACTAATAAAAGCACTCACATTTCCGGATTATTTAAGCGGTAAACTTTAGAATTAAATTTTAAGCGGTAAATTATTACAACTAATAAAAGCACTCACATTTCCGGATTATTTAAGCGGTAAACTTTAGAATAAGATCCAAACAACTAACAAAAGCACTCACATTTCCGGATTATTTAAGCGGTAAACTTTAGAATAAGATCTAAACAACTAACAAAAGCACTCACATTTCCGGATTATTTAAGCGGTAAACTTTAGAATAAGATCTAAACAACTAACAAAAGCACTCACATTTCCGGATTATTTAAGCGGTAAACTTTAGAATAATATCCAAACAACTAATAAAAGCACTCACATTTCCGGATTATTTAAGCGGTAAACTTTAGAATAAGATCCAAACAACTAACAAAAGCACTCACATTTCCGGATTATTTAAGCGGTAAACTTTAGAATAAGATCTAAACAACTAACAAAAGCACTCACATTTCCGGATTATTTAAGCGGTAAACTTTAGAATAAGATCTAAACAACTAACAAAAGCACTCACATTTCCGGATTATTTAAGCGGTAAACTTTAGAATAATATCCAAACAACTAATAAAAGCACTCACATTTCCGGATTATTTAAGCGGTAAACTTTAGAATAAGATCCAAACAACTAACAAAAGCACTCACATTTCCGGATTATTTAAGCGGTAAACTTTAGAATAAGATCCAAACAACTAACAAAAGCACTCACATTTCCGGATTATTTAAGCGGTAAACTTTAGAATAAGATCCAAACAACTAACAAAAGCACTCACATTTCCGGATTATTTAAGCGGTAAACTTTAGAATAAGATCCAAACAACTAACAAAAGCACTCACATTTCCGGATTATTTAAGCGGTAAACTTTAGAATAAGATCCAAACAACTAACACAAGCACTCACATTTCCGGATTATTTAAGCGGTAAACTTTAGAATAAGATCCAAACAACTAACAAAAGCACTCACATTTGCGGATTATTTAAGCGGTAAACTTTAGAATAATATCCAAACAACTAAAAAAGCACTCACATTTCCGGATTATTTAAGCGGTAAACTTTAGAATAAGATCCAAACAACTAACAAAAGCACTCACATTTCCGGATTATTTAAGCGGTAAACTTTAGAATAAGATCCAAACAACTAACAAAAGCATCACATTTCCGGATTATTTAAGCGGTAAACTTTAGAATAATATCCAAACAACTAATAAAAGCACTCACATTTCCGGATTATTTAAGCGGTAAACTTTAGAATTAAATTTTAAGCGGTAAATTATTACAACTAACAAAAGCACTCACATTTCCGGATTATTTAAGCGGTAAACTTTAGAATAATATCCAAACAACTAATAAAAGCACTCACATTTCCGGATTATTTAAGCGGTAAACTTTAGAATAATATCCAAACAACTAACAAAAGCACTCACATTTCCGGATTATTTAAGCGGTAAACTTTAGAATAATATCCAAACAACTAATAAAAGCACTCACATTTCAGGATTATTTAAGCGGTAAACTTTAGAATAAGATCTAAACAACTAACAAAAGCACTCACATTTCCGGATTATTTAAGCGGTAAACTTTAGAATAAGATCTAAACAACTAACAAAAGCACTCACATTTCCGGATTATTTAAGCGGTAAACTTTAGAATAAGATCTAAACAACTAACAAAAGCACTCACATTTCCGGATTATTTAAGCGGTAAACTTTAGAATAATATCCAAACAACTAACAAAAGCACTCACATTTCCGGATTATTTAAGCGGTAAACTTTAGAATAAGATCTAAACAACTAACAAAAGCACTCACATTTCCGGATTATTTAAGCGGTAAACTTTAGAATAAGATCTAAACAACTAACAAAAGCACTCACATTTCCGGATTATTTAAGCGGTAAACTTTAGAATAAGATCTAAACAACTAACAAAAGCACTCACATTTCCGGATTATTTAAGCGGTAAACTTTAGAATAATATCCAAACAACTAACAAAAGCACTCACATTTCCGGATTATTTAAGCGGTAAACTTTAGAATAAGATCTAAACAACTAACAAAAGCACTCACATTTCCGGATTATTTAAGCGGTAAACTTTAGAATAAGATCTAAACAACTAACAAAAGCACTCACATTTCCGGATTATTTAAGCGGTAAACTTTAGAATAAGATCCAAACAACTAACAAAAGCACTCACATTTCCGGATTATTTAAGCGGTAAACTTTAGAATAATATCCAAACAACTAATAAAAGCACTCACATTTCCGGATTATTTAAGCGGTAAACTTTAGAATAAGATCCGAACAACTAACAAAAGCACTCACATTTCCGGATTATTTAAGCGGTAAACTTTAGAATAATATCCAAACAACTAATAAAAGCACTCACATTTCCGGATTATTTAAGCGGTAAACTTTAGAATAAGATCCAAACAACTAACAAAAGCACTCACATTTCCGGATTATTTAAGCGGTAAACTTTAGAATAATATCCAAACAACTAATAAAAGCACTCACATTTCCGGATTATTTAAGCGGTAAACTTTAGAATAAGATCCAAACAACTAACAAAAGCACTCACATTTCCGGATTATTTAAGCGGTAAACTTTAGAATAAGATCTAAACAACTAACAAAAGCACTCATATTTCCGGATTATTTAAGCGGTAAACTTTAGAATAATATCCAAACAACTAATAAAAGCACTCACATTTCCGGATTATTTAAGCGGTAAACTTTAGAATAAGATCTAAACAACTAACAAAAGCACTCACATTTCCGGATTATTTAAGCGGTAAACTTTAGAATAATATCCAAACAACTAATAAAAGCACTCACATTTCCGGATTATTTAAGCGGTAAACTTTAGAATAAGATCCAAACAACTAACAAAAGCACTCACATTTCCGGATTATTTAAGCGGTAAACTTTAGAATAAGATCCAAACAACTAACAAAAGCACTCACATTTCCGGATTATTTAAGCGGTAAACTTTAGAATAAGATCCAAACAACTAACAAAAGCACTCACATTTCCGGATTATTTAAGCGGTAAACTTTAGAATAAGATCCAAACAACTAACAAAAGCACTCACATTTCCGGATTATTTAAGCGGTAAACTTTAGAATAAGATCCAAACAACTAACACAAGCACTCACATTTCCGGATTATTTAAGCGGTAAACTTTAGAATAAGATCTAAACAACTAACAAAAGCACTCACATTTCCGGATTATTTAAGCGGTAAACTTTAGAATAATATCCAAACAACTAATAAAAGCACTCACATTTCCGGATTATTTAAGCGGTAAACTTTAGAATAAGATCCAAACAACTAACAAAAGCACTCACATTTCCGGATTATTTAAGCGGTAAACTTTAGAATAAGATCTAAACAACTAACAAAAGCACTCACATTTCCGGATTATTTAAGCGGTAAACTTTAGAATAAGATCTAAACAACTAACAAAAGCACTCACATTTCCGGATTATTTAAGCGGTAAACTTTAGAATAATATCCAAACAACTAATAAAAGCACTCACATTTCCGGATTATTTAAGCGGTAAACTTTAGAATAAGATCCAAACAACTAACAAAAGCACTCACATTTCCGGATTATTTAAGCGGTAAACTTTAGAATAAGATCCAAACAACTAACAAAAGCACTCACATTTCCGGATTATTTAAGCGGTAAACTTTAGAATAAGATCCAAACAACTAACAAAAGCACTCACATTTCCGGATTATTTAAGCGGTAAACTTTAGAATAAGATCCAAACAACTAACAAAAGCACTCACATTTCCGGATTATTTAAGCGGTAAACTTTAGAATAAGATCCAAACAACTAACACAAGCACTCACATTTCCGGATTATTTAAGCGGTAAACTTTAGAATAAGATCCAAACAACTAACAAAAGCACTCACATTTGCGGATTATTTAAGCGGTAAACTTTAGAATAATATCCAAACAACTAAAAAAGCACTCACATTTCCGGATTATTTAAGCGGTAAACTTTAGAATAAGATCCAAACAACTAACAAAAGCACTCACATTTCCGGATTATTTAAGCGGTAAACTTTAGAATAAGATCCAAACAACTAACAAAAGCACTCACATTTCCGGATTATTTAAGCGGTAAACTTTAGAATAATATCCAAACAACTAATAAAAGCACTCACATTTCCGGATTATTTAAGCGGTAAACTTTAGAATTAAATTTTAAGCGGTAAATTATTACAACTAACAAAAGCACTCACATTTCCGGATTATTTAAGCGGTAAACTTTAGAATAATATCCAAACAACTAATAAAAGCACTCACATTTCCGGATTATTTAAGCGGTAAACTTTAGAATAATATCCAAACAACTAACAAAAGCACTCACATTTCCGGATTATTTAAGCGGTAAACTTTAGAATAATATCCAAACAACTAATAAAAGCACTCACATTTCAGGATTATTTAAGCGGTAAACTTTAGAATAAGATCTAAACAACTAACAAAAGCACTCACATTTCCGGATTATTTAAGCGGTAAACTTTAGAATAAGATCTAAACAACTAACAAAAGCACTCACATTTCCGGATTATTTAAGCGGTAAACTTTAGAATAAGATCTAAACAACTAACAAAAGCACTCACATTTCCGGATTATTTAAGCGGTAAACTTTAGAATAATATCCAAACAACTAACAAAAGCACTCACATTTCCGGATTATTTAAGCGGTAAACTTTAGAATAAGATCTAAACAACTAACAAAAGCACTCACATTTCCGGATTATTTAAGCGGTAAACTTTAGAATAAGATCTAAACAACTAACAAAAGCACTCACATTTCCGGATTATTTAAGCGGTAAACTTTAGAATAAGATCTAAACAACTAACAAAAGCACTCACATTTCCGGATTATTTAAGCGGTAAACTTTAGAATAATATCCAAACAACTAACAAAAGCACTCACATTTCCGGATTATTTAAGCGGTAAACTTTAGAATAAGATCTAAACAACTAACAAAAGCACTCACATTTCCGGATTATTTAAGCGGTAAACTTTAGAATAAGATCTAAACAACTAACAAAAGCACTCACATTTCCGGATTATTTAAGCGGTAAACTTTAGAATAAGATCCAAACAACTAACAAAAGCACTCACATTTCCGGATTATTTAAGCGGTAAACTTTAGAATAATATCCAAACAACTAATAAAAGCACTCACATTTCCGGATTATTTAAGCGGTAAACTTTAGAATAAGATCCGAACAACTAACAAAAGCACTCACATTTCCGGATTATTTAAGCGGTAAACTTTAGAATAATATCCAAACAACTAATAAAAGCACTCACATTTCCGGATTATTTAAGCGGTAAACTTTAGAATAAGATCCAAACAACTAACAAAAGCACTCACATTTCCGGATTATTTAAGCGGTAAACTTTAGAATAATATCCAAACAACTAATAAAAGCACTCACATTTCCGGATTATTTAAGCGGTAAACTTTAGAATAAGATCCAAACAACTAACAAAAGCACTCACATTTCCGGATTATTTAAGCGGTAAACTTTAGAATAAGATCTAAACAACTAACAAAAGCACTCATATTTCCGGATTATTTAAGCGGTAAACTTTAGAATAATATCCAAACAACTAATAAAAGCACTCACATTTCCGGATTATTTAAGCGGTAAACTTTAGAATAAGATCTAAACAACTAACAAAAGCACTCACATTTCCGGATTATTTAAGCGGTAAACTTTAGAATAATATCCAAACAACTAATAAAAGCACTCACATTTCCGGATTATTTAAGCGGTAAACTTTAGAATAAGATCCAAACAACTAACAAAAGCACTCACATTTCCGGATTATTTAAGCGGTAAACTTTAGAATAAGATCCAAACAACTAACAAAAGCACTCACATTTCCGGATTATTTAAGCGGTAAACTTTAGAATAAGATCCAAACAACTAACAAAAGCACTCACATTTCCGGATTATTTAAGCGGTAAACTTTAGAATAAGATCCAAACAACTAACAAAAGCACTCACATTTCCGGATTATTTAAGCGGTAAACTTTAGAATAAGATCCAAACAACTAACACAAGCACTCACATTTCCGGATTATTTAAGCGGTAAACTTTAGAATAAGATCCAAACAACTAACAAGAGCACTCACATTTGCGGATTATTTAAGCGGTAAACTTTAGAATAATATCCAAACAACTAACAAAAGCACTCACATTTCCGGATTATTTAAGCGGTAAACTTTAGAATAAGATCCAAACAACTAACAAAAGCACTCACATTTCCGGATTATTTAAGCGGTAAACTTTAGAATAAGATCCAAACAACTAACAAAAGCACTCACATTTCCGGATTATTTAAGCGGTAAACTTTAGAATAAGATCCAAACAACTAACAAAAGCACTCACATTTCCGGATTATTTAAGCGGTAAACTTTAGAATAAGATCCAAACAACTAACAAAAGCACTCACATTTCCGGATTATTTAAGCGGTAAACTTTAGAATAAGATCCAAACAACTAACAAAAGCACTCACATTTCCGGATTATTTAAGCGGTAAACTTTAGAATAAGATCCAAACAACTAACACAAGCACTCACATTTCCGGATTATTTAAGCGGTAAACTTTAGAATAAGATCCAAACAACTAACAAAAGCACTCACATTTCCGGATTATTTAAGCGGTAAACTTTAGAATAATATCCAAACAACTAATAAAAGCACTCACATTTCCGGATTATTTAAGCGGTAAACTTTAGAATTAAATTTTAAGCGGTAAATTATTTAATTATTTAATTATTAAATTATTTAATTATTTAAGCGGTAAACTTTAGAATTAAATTTTAAACTTTTTAATCCAAACAACTAACAAAAGCACTCACATTTCCGGATTATTTAAGCGGTAAACTTTAGAATAAGATCCAAACAACTAACAAAAGCACTCACATTTCCGGATTATTTAAGCGATAAACTTTAGAATAATATCCAAACAACTAATAAAAGCACTCACATTTCCGGATTATTTAAGCGGTAAACTTTAGAATAAGATCCAAACAACTAACAAAAGCACTCACATTTCCGGATTATTTAAGCGGTAAACTTTAGAATAAGATCCAAACAACTAACAAAAGCACTCACATTTCCGGATTATTTAAGCGATAAACTTTAGAATAATATCCAAACAACTAATAAAAGCACTCACATTTCCGGATTATTTAAGCGGTAAACTTTAGAATAAGATCCAAACAACTAACAAAAGCACTCACATTTCCGGATTATTTAAGCGGTAAACTTTAGAATAAGATCCAAACAACTAACAAAAGCACTCACATTTCCGGATTATTTAAGCGGTAAACTTTAGAATAAGATCCAAACAACTAACAAAAGCACTCACATTTCCGGATTATTTAAGCGGTAAACTTTAGAATAATATCCAAACAACTAATAAAAGCACTCACATTTCCGGATTATTTAAGCGGTAAACTTTAGAATAAGATCCAAACAACTAACAAAAGCAATCACATTTCCGGATTATTTAAGCGGTAAACTTTAGAATAAGATCCAAACAACTAACAAAAGCACTCACATTTCCGGATTATTTAAGCGGTAAACTTTAGAATAAGATCCAAACAACTAACAAAAGCACTCACATTTCCGGATTATTTAAGCGGTAAACTTTAGAATAAGATCCAAACAACTAACAAAAGCACTCACATTTCCGGATTATTTAAGCGATAAACTTTAGAATAAGATCCAAACAACTAACAAAAGCACTCACATTTCCGGATTATTTAAGCGGTAAACTTTAGAATAAGATCCAAACAACTAACAAAAGCACTCACATTTCCGGATTATTTAAGCGATAAACTTTAGAATAATATCCAAACAACTAATAAAAGCACTCACATTTCCGGATTATTTAAGCGGTAAACTTTAGAATAAGATCTAAACAACTAACAAAAGCACTCACATTTCCGGATTATTTAAGCGGTAAACTTTAGAATAAGATCCAAACAACTAACAAAAGCACTCACATTTCCGGATTATTTAAGCGGTAAACTTTAGAATAAGATCCAAACAACTAACAAAAGCACTCACATTTCCGGATTATTTAAGCGGTAAAATTTAGAATAAGATCCAAACAACTAACAAAAGCACTCACATTTCCGGATTATTTAAGCGGTAAACTTTAGAATAAGATCCAAACAACTAACAAAAGCACTCACATTTCCGGATTATTTAAGCGGTAAACTTTAGAATAATATCCAAACAACTAATAAAAGCACTCACATTTCCGGATTATTTAAGCGGTAAACTTTAGAATAAGATCCAAACAACTAACAAAAGCACTCACATTTCCGGATTATTTAAGCGGTAAACTTTAGAATAAGATCCAAACAACTAACAAAAGCACTCACATTTCCGGATTATTTAAGCGGTAAACTTTAGAATAAGATCCAAACAACTAACAAAAGCACTCACATTTCCGGATTATTTAAGCGGTAAACTTTAGAATAAGATCCAAACAACTAACAAAAGCACTCACATTTCCGGATTATTTAAGCGGTAAACTTTAGAATAAGATCCAAACAACTAACAAAAGCACTCATATTTCCGGATTATTTAAGCGGTAAACTTTAGAATAATATCCAAACAACTAATAAAAGCACTCACATTTCCGGATTATTTAAGCGGTAAACTTTAGAATAAGATCCAAACAACTAACAAAAGCACTCACATTTCCGGATTATTTAAGCGGTAAACTTTAGAATAATATCCAAACAACTAATAAAAGCACTCACATTTCCGGATTATTTAAGCGGTAAACTTTAGAATAAGATCCAAACAACTAACAAAAGCACTCACATTTCCGGATTATTTAAGCGGTAAACTTTAGAATAATATCCAAACAACTAATAAAAGCACTCACATTTCCGGATTATTTAAGCGGTAAACTTTAGAATAAGATCCAAACAACTAACAAAAGCACTCACATTTCCGGATTATTTAAGCGGTAAACTTTAGAATAAGATCTAAACAACTAACAAAAGCACTCACATTTCCGGATTATTTAAGCGGTAAACTTTAGAATAAGATCTAAACAACTAACAAAAGCACTCACATTTCCGGATTATTTAAGCGGTAAACTTTAGAATAAGATCCAAACAACTAACAAAAGCACTCACATTTCCGGATTATTTAAGCGGTAAACTTTAGAATAAGATCCAAACAACTAACAAAAGCACTCACATTTCCGGATTATTTAAGCGGTAAACTTTAGAATAATATCCAAACAACTAATAAAAGCACTCACATTTCCGGATTATTTAAGCGGTAAACTTTAGAATAAGATCCAAACAACTAACAAAAGCACTCACATTTCCGGATTATTTAAGCGGTAAACTTTAGAATAAGATCCAAACAACTAACAAAAGCACTCACATTTCTGGATTATTTAGGCGGTAAACTTTAGAATAATATCCAAACAACTAACAAAAGCACTCACATTTCCGGATTATTTAAGCGGTAAACTTTAGAATAAGATCCAAACAACTAACAAAAGCACTCACATTTCCGGATTATTTAAGCGGTAAACTTTAGAATAAGATCCAAACAACTAACCGCAATCTCGTTACAACGAGAGTTATTTTTATTACATAATTATTATTTTTGTTTTTGCACTTTCTTATATCTTTTTATTACTTATTATTCGGCATTTATAAAAAGACAAAAATATTTATTTATTTGCACTTTGTCATACATCTAAATATCATTTGATTTTGAGAGTCTTGCCTCCACTCATTCATTATTAAAACACAAAAAATGTAGTCTAATGTCAATTCCTCTCTCTAACTCTTAATAAATAAATAGCTATCATAGCGCAATAATTTTTATTCATTAATTAAAGTGCCTGGGCATTTATTTATTCATGGGCAAAATATTTAACAAAATTATTTAAATATTCAATTTAATTTTCAATTTAATTTTCAATTATTTTATGCAAAAATTTCAATTTATTTTTGTTGTTTCAGAATGAATCTTATATAATCGAAAGCCCTCGATAAGTTCTATCTTCTTTCCGACTAGATGGATCAAGTCTGATCTCCCGTTAAAAGTTACAAGTAAATAAGTGAAAACAATTTCTTGCATCCATCGAGTTGTAACCTTTAAACGGGAGATTTTTTTATCAACTTTTAAATGCGAGATTAGATTAAAAGTTACAAAGTTAAATTTGATCCTTCAATTTGGGATCTTCCAGTTTATATTCAATTGTATATTCGATAAAATTTAAAAAAATTTTGTGAAATTTTCTGTGAACGTTTTCATTAATATTAAGTAGAAAAGCATAAAGAACGAAGTCTGTAAAGGCTTTCTTCATTGAGATCTCAAAACCCAAAAATCAAAGAAAAAGGGGGTCTTTCCTTCAAGCTACTGTTTGAACGAATAATAATTATTCAGGATAATTATTTATTCTTTTACTTTTCTGTTTTATTCCTTTTAGTTTTGAATATTGTAATAAATTCTGGAAATATCAAAGAAAATATTGTAATTTAAACATTCTAAATTATTTTTAAGCAGAATTTAAATGCACCTCTACTATTTTTCTCTTTTATTTTTTATTTTCTTTATTATTTTAAATAGTATTGAGGCTCCGAAATCAAAAACAAAAAAAGCAAAAACTTCTCAAGTTGATAATGCTAATGTTCAGGGTAAACATTAAATCAAAAACTCTAATTTAAATAAATATCTGCCGTATTACCTCTAATTGAATGCCCTGGCATTTTATTTCTCAAGTCGTTATATTAGAGGGACGAATTCTATTGGAGTAGGGTCATTCAAGTTTTCAATCACATACCAAAGGGGCAGGTGATTGAACGGGACATACTAGTTCTCTATCATCCTCCCAAAAGGCATTCTATTCGGCATTTTATTGGAGGGTTTACACAGATCCGGATTAGAGTAAATCCGGAAGTTAATACTGAATTTTATAGGCAAAAAATACGCCTTTAATCAACTCAATTGGTTTATTGACAAAAGTTATAGACTTATTTCTGTTGTATTAAACAACAAAATAGATAAGGAAATTGAATACTCGATCAGATTTTCTATTTTCGAGTTTCGAGAAAAATTTGATTATTTTATTAAAATTATTGAATCAAAAAACGGAAAGATTTTACCAATATATATGAATAGAAATATTTATACTCCAGAATATTTAAAGAATATTGCAAAAATTATGGCGAGATTTGAAACAAATAAACCATTTAATTTAGAAAATTTCATTAAAACAATAAATTTTCACAAGGAGGGAATGAAGGAAAATGGAGTTATTTCAATCAAAAAATTACCCCCGTTTATGGTGCTGGATAAAGTAAGCATTTGTTTAGTAATTTAATTTTTGCCTTGCACTTAATAAAATTTTTCAAACATACCGGGGAACCATCCAATTCTCGAAAGTTAGGAATTCTCGAGCTTTTTGTGCCGGATATGCCAATACCCTAAAATATCGAATTAAAAAATTGGAATTTGTTTTTTAAGTCAGCACATTCCCTGATACATAATAACTACAATAGCAATAATTAGTAAGATGAACTAGTTTTATACCTAAGCATTTTAAAAACTTCTGGTTTTGGTATCAAGTTCTATTTTCATTAAAACTAGTTTATTGAAACTAAAACCTTTAAGCCTTCTTATCCCTAACATAATTTAATTAATAAATTAATTTTCAGAAAATGCAACATCTTACTCAGACATTAAGAAACGCAATTTCCAAAACATGTGAAATTTACATAAATAACCAAATTGATTATACATTATGTGTATTTTCTCACCTTTATATTTTTACCTCAATGATTCAAAAATATTTGTTAAATCTTGAACCTTATACGGTTCATATAAATGTAAATTTGACAATAGATACTCTTAAAAAGTGGTTTGATATGGGCCCAGGTATGTTTAAAGTTTAAATTTTTTAGTAATAATGATAATATTCATTTCTTCCTGAAGTCCCCCCATTGTGTCTTTAACATCTAGTTAATCAATAATTTGAGTCCTATGAAAACTAAGAACCTTTGAAACACATAGCAAATTTTTTTGCTCAAACGCAGCCTTCATATAGGAGTAAAGAAGAATCTGGGCTTTCGTTCCGATTGCGATTCTCGGTTACGATCCTAAAACTTAATTCTCAGAATATAAAATCTTTCAATTAATTAAAAAATTGTTCCAATTACCTATTTTCTCCAAATTTTAGGTGCCCCAATATCAACTAATTTACAATTATCTGCAATTCGGCAACAATTTTATACTGAATGGATGTGTGATGCAGGGATTAAAATCCTTGATTATTTAAAAGTTAAAACAAATAAAAAAGAATGCACAGAAAGAATTGAATCTGGCTATAAAGATTTAGCTAAAATTTTTGTTGAATCAGTTAGTATAGACTTTTCTGAAGATAATATTGTCGAAGAATTATCCAAATTAAAAAAGGATAATACTGAATATAAGTAAAAATTTTATAATAAAAGAGTTTTTAAAATATGTATATGCTTAAATAATTATCATGGGTATTTATTGTTGATAATTAATAGAGACAAGATAAAACTGTAAGTCTAAATCTAAACTCCCACCTCCCGTTTTCTGCTTTTTAAAATTCGAAATTATCAAAAAATTATAATTATGTATAAAATCAAAATTGTGCATCCCTTTGTACATATGTACATATATTATTGCTTGATGAGTGATTAGGGTTTAAAAATTAGAAGACAAAAATTTTTACAACTTATTTAGCTATGCAATGGAAGAGTATGACAAATTGATAAAAAATGAGCAAATTACTGATAGAATGTTGGTGATAAATGAACACAAATATAATGAAAACAATGAAATAAATAGTGAACAAATAAATAATGAAAATTTAAAAATGGATGAGGAGGAAGATACAGACTGGCTGAAATATTTAGACTTTTGCTAGAAATATCCAAGAAATTGTTTTATTTTTACATTATGTAGATATGTAAATAGGCAGGAATACTGGGCTGGAAGTGTCGCGTAAATTTTTCTTCAAGATTCAGTCCGATCCGTGCTCTACCAGAGAGAATATTCTTTAATGAAGTAGTCACTCTAAAATTTTTATTTTTCAAATTTAGACACAACCGGTCATAACCAGTAAATATTGTTCCAGTTCCTTGAGCAACCTTCTCTTAATTTATACAAATACAATTTTATTCCCTTTAATTAATCCAGATCTTCCGATTAAACTTGTTAAGAAATCAAAAGAAAAAATGGTGTTGATAAAACTTTTCAAAATAATTAGCATGGTAATTTTATTAAATTAATGAAAGAGGAGGGTTATGAGACATTGGTCTATCCTATTCTGAGAAGGTTGTAAAAAAGGCTTTTTTTAATTTCAGAGATAAAAGTTTTAATTTCAGAGATAAAGATAATGAAAAATGAGAAATGCGTCAACAAAATAAAATAACGTATTTTCTCTAATTAAACGACCTACCGTTCAGTTTCAATCCGCTCTCAAAGTAACGCTCTATTGGGGACTGCCGTTCAAATAGGATGCCGCTCAATTAGAGAAAATACGGTATTACTGAAATTTTTTCTTTTTTCTTCCTGAACATCTCACATTTTTCCTTCACCATCCTTTCCAAATTCCTCCATAATGGCCACTCCAATCATTGCAATTTGAACTGCTGTTAAACCAGAACCTGAAGACATAGCCTTGGCCAAATTTTCGCAAACAAAACCACTAACATCCAAAACTTGAGTTATTATAGGTACCATAAATTTTTTGTTGTCAGCATAAAATTTAATAAATTTACGCCAATTTTCTTCTTTAATTTCCAAACGATGTTCAATTGCTGATTTTATTTCTTCAAGTTCTTCAAGTCGTTGACTCTGACAAGACATTCTGTCAGCAATTTCTTTTAGCTTTTCTATAAACTCTGAAATAATTAATATTTATAGATAACCTATATTAAAGTGTTAGGTACTTTGTTGGTTACGCTGTTTGTCTACCTTCTATTCTTCCTTAATATGTACAAAATGGTCAGACTTTCTTCCTCAGATTGACAGTACTTGACGTGAGCTTCTTTATTAATATCTCTAATTGAACATGCTTCAGGGAATATTGAGCAAAATAGAAGAAAGAAAAAATTCTGACCATTCTGTACATATTAATGAAAAATGAAAGGTAGACTGACTGGATGGGGAGAAGAACTAAGTGTCATTATTCTTTTTATTAAAATAATAATTTTAGAATTTTTCACTCAATATAATTTGAATATAGCTTAAAAACAAAGTGGGTATGGTACTTATTGTTGGTCTTATAATTTAGAATTTGGACATTATCTTAATTAGGGAAAGAGTGGCATTTCTAGAAGTATGTATTACTTAATTAAAGAAATTATACTATTTGTAAAATTTTATTTTTTCTTTTAAAATAATTTTTTACCTCGCTTATCCATTTCTACGGCAACAAATAATCTTTTAAATTAAACTTTAATTCTGAAAATTAATTAAATTGATATTTAAAATCTGAATTACAATTTAAATATTTTATTGAATTAACATAAAAAACTGTGAAAATTTTTTAAAATTATTTCAAATTTTTTAAACAAACAAAAATTAATTAAATATGTAATTATTTAATACCGTATTTTCTCTAAAATAAGCCTCCCCATAAAATATTGAATTGTTAAATAATCTTTTATGTGTTTTGTGTTTTCAAAGCATGGCATTGTTGATCCTTATAGTTAAATAAGCCTCAAAAGAATTAAAAAGGATATCGGAGGATTTGGAGGGATTAAATTAATATCAGGAGATAATTGCGTTTTATCGAGCTCAAGGTGGATATCGGGTGATTTGAAGTGATGTTGAGGGATATAAGAGGATTCTGATGAATTAAGGGGTGTTTTTGCGGATTTTAATGCGGATTCCTAATATTGAAGACTTTAGAAAATTTGTATTTAAAGTTTGGTAAAAAATTTTGGTTTTCGAAAAATTTAGGCAAAGCAAAATATAGTATCCTCCAAAATAAGCCACCTCTAGAGGCGCTCGAAAAAATAAGCTCCAGGACTTATTTTAGTGAAAATACGTCAGTTATAATTTAGTTATATTTCCCTCTATTTAGTAAGAGAAGCTGTAGCTAAGCCACAAACGGCTCCACCTGCTAAGGCCCCAACTATGGCACCTGCTGGACCTGCAACGGCGCCAAGGCTAGCCCCATACTTAGCACCAACAGCAGCACCGGCGCCAGCACCAATGCACCCACCAGCAACAGTTCCAGCAACAATCTTGGCTGTGCGTGCGCCTTTATTAAAAAAATTTATGAACAAAAAGAAATTCATAAACAAAAATCAGTTATCGCGGGTCACAGCCGATTATATACCACCTATATAATTTTAGCTGACCCAGCCCGATAACTTGATTCGCCTCGTTGTAACTGTTATATGTATTATGGTTTATGACGACGGTTATTAACAAGCAGCATGGATTTTCGGTTCAGTCAGGTTAACCGACCCCAACAACCCTAATTAGAGTTGGCGTTTTAGTACGGGCCTTTTTATCGAACCTGCCTCGAGTCTTTTCCGGAGCAAAATCCTATGCCCGATTCGATCTTTTGAACCGAACTGGGCAACCGACTCTAACACTTACTTTCAGTCTTTTCTTTCTCGTCAAACTTTTTCAGCAATTCATTAAACCCCTCAGTAAGAGATTGTACTTGTTGTTCTTGAATTTGTATAGCATTAAGCATAATATTAAGTAAAGTTAACTCTTCATCAGACACTTCATGTTCATCTCGCTGATAAGAAAATTTTTTGAAATTTTAAAAATAAAATGTAAATACCAATTGTTCTATTTGACGTAAAACCATTTCGCGGTTATTATTACGTACAACTAATTCATTATTAGACATTTTATAATCAAATAATTTAAAAAATTATTATTGAATTAATTATAAAAATTCTGAAAATAGATGGTATGTAATAATTATTTAAACAAGAGATTTTGTGGAAGTACATATACTCTATTTAAAAAAATTAAAAAGACTTGTGTAAAGCTGTTTATTTCTATATGACTTCTACCATATACAAATCTTAGGCCGCAAAAATCTAATAGGCTAATCTACAATTTCCGTACATGCTCAAAATGGGCATTTATATGTCAATCGAAAGAGCTCGACGAGCTGATTCGTGACACCAAAATTAGTCTGCGGAAAAAATAGGCTCAAATATAAGGCTCGAAATGGTCATAAACCATAGGGGAAATACGTTGATTATACAGAAAGTGTAGTCCGGCCATCTAGTATTGAATATCGAAAGTATTTATAATCTTCGAAATTGAAAAAATTTAAAAATTTAAAATAGTTTGTAGGTATTTGGTGATTATGTTATCGTTCAGGTGGCCCTTTTCTGTGAGTGGTCAGCACTTCTCATTATATGTATTCTTAATTGTATATACATATCTTTTGATATCCCTCTTAATCCCCAATACCCTACTTTAATGTAAGGCAATAAAGCCAGATTTTTTTCATTTCCAGAGTCACAGGCGAAAATCTTTAAGTCATGAAATTAGTAAAATTATTGTAAAATTTCGGAAACCGTAAAATCGACTTTCAAAACAGCTGTTCGAAAATTCATAAAATTTTACGATAAATTTTATGTTAATTTCAATAAATTTTTAACTTAAACCAGGTTTCTTTTTTCTTAAACTAAATCCCATTTCAGTCTCAAAACGGAGCTGATTAGAAACACAAAAACTTCTTTGAAAAATTTTAGTAGAAAATAATTAAAATATAATAAATGAAGGTAGATATAAATAATAAATGACTTCCCATAAAAAATAGCAGGGCAAAAATACGCCCTTATTCCAATTTAGGCCACAGACATTGCCTTAAAAGAATCAAGTGAGGTCATATCGTCTACTTTTATTTGTTATCAAGTTCAAGGAGTCAAGTTGCCCCGAGCAGACTCATAAAAACTCATAAAACTCCATAAAAACGCCTTGAACTTGATAACAAATAAAAGTAGACGATGTGACCTTCACTAGTTTCTTTTAAGGCAATGTCTGTGGCCTAAATTGGAAGAATAAGGGCGTATTTTTGCCCTGCTATTTTTTTGGGAAGGATGAGATTGAGGACGAATTTATATATGCTAGTAATATACTTGGACTTTCATTTGTTAATTTTGTCAGATTTTTTTTCCATTAGAATTTTCTAAGAATCATTTATTAAATAGTGTAAAAAATTACTTTATGTTAAGATATCATTAATATTAAAATATACTCTAATTATATTTGTTTTGTATAGAATCAGGCTCACTCATTTATAAAATTATTATTTTTTTTTCAAATTAAATTTCTAATAACAAACATTGAAACTACATAAAGTAGTTGTGAGGGTTGAATTATTTCGCAATTTTGACTTTCAATATTTCTTAGCTTTTTCATATTTTGATTTTAGAAAAATATTTTTGTTTTTAGCTAGAGCTCTGTGTATTTGAGAGCAAAATGAGTTTTAGTTAAAAAACAGAAATGTTAATAAAGAATTATTATAAATAAAATTTTATTTAAATTAATGTTAAATACCTCCAATAGCCTCTTAATCATTCCACATCAACGGATATGCTTTTTCCCTCTAAATTTTTCTAATTCATCCAACTTCACGATATTCCTTTTATGCTTAAATCCTCCTTAATCTTTCCAACCCTCACTATTTATAGCCTCTTTAATCCTCTAAAACGTATAGAAATTATCCAAGCGGTGGAATCTTTCTTTAAATTTATTTATTACTTTAAGTAAATAGAAATTAGTGTTGGCGGTTCCTGGGAAATTTCAGGATATCCGAAACCGATATCCGACCGAAAATCTCGGGATATCAGGAACTGACATCCGAACAAAAAATTTCCGAATAAACTTGTGTTTTTCGATTAGGATACCTGGAACCAGTACCCGCAACGCCATCTTAATAGAAATTATTCTTAGAATAAAATTTAATTTTATTAAAATTTAATTTTACAAAAAAAAATTTTATTTAAAATATTAAGAATTAATTAAAAATTAAATTTTCCATTTACTTATATTTTGATAAATAAATTAATTGTTTGAAGAATGGCAAATGATTCTGAATTGGAAAATGATACTAAACTGGAAGATGATCCTAAATTGGAAAATGATCCTAAAGAGAAGTCATTAATTGTAACTCAACTAGGGAAAATAGTATTTATATTTAATTATAAAATATTTATTAAAAAATAAATAATCTAAGACTTTTTTTGTGAAAAATTCACAACTTTCACACAGTTATAGTCTTATTAAAATCGAAAAATTCTAACAGCTAGAAAAACCTGGATTGAATGAACAAGATAAAGCTTTTATTAATGCAGTTAAAGAAAAGCAGACAATACAAGAAAAACAAATAGCAAGTCTTACTGAAGGACATAATTATATACTGAAAAAACAGGGAGAGATGGAATATGATAAGAAAAATAAAGATGAACAAATAAAAAATCTTACTGGTGAATTAGCAGCTCTAAAAGGTAAGAGGACGAATGAAAGTAATTATAGTAAATTCTCCAAAGTAGGCCCCCGAGCTTTTTTCGTATTTCCAAGTTCGTGTCTCAAGAGAGAGCTTGTTCTATAGTATTAAAAAATGGTGGGATTGATGGACTAAATTTTGCCACATTATGAGAATATACCTACTTTAAAAAGGGTATTTATTTTAGAATAGAACAAGACAACCAAACTTTTAAGACGACGAAAAAAAATAAACATTAAATCTTCAAAAAAATTCAAAAAATAGATTTATTTTCGTAATTATTCGATTTTAAATAATTTATTGGCTGACTATTGGGCCTAACTACAATTTATGGGTCTGATCCAGATATGGATGTTTATGTCATTCGAAAGAGCTCTGCGAGCTGAGTCGAATGATAACAAAATTATATGGACCGAGATATAGAGCTCGAAGTGTCAAATTCAGGGGGGGGGTTTTGGGGTGAAAAATTCAAATATACATATGATAGATCATTCGAAAGGGCTCGAAAAGGCATTCGAATGGGCCTAAAATAAATATCTTAAATACCTATCTAATAATATTAGAAAATAAGAAATAATTTAGTTATAAATAATATTAATATTTTAATAAAGCTAGTGTTGGTGGATCACGTGGTGTTTCTATTGGTGGTTATGTATGTGCAGGTGCTGGGGCCGGTGCTGGTGCTTTTATTGCTGCTAAGTATGGGGCTGGTCTCGGCGCTGTGGCAGGTCCAGGCGGTGCTGCGGTCGGAGGAGTAATAGGACTTGCAGTAGGAAGTTTAACTGCTAATTCTCTTTCTAAATAAATTGCGAGATTTTCTAAATAATGTATATAAACAATTCAAGTCAACTTTAAACAAGGGTTGTTACTCGCGGGGACCGATAAGCAAAAATGGGTAAATGGATTGGGTGCCGGAAAATTGGGCTCCAGCGGTAATTTGGGCTCTGCGTGAAAAATTCGGAATATTGGGCTCTAAAATTTTGGGCTCCGGAGGAATTTTGGGCTCTGAGGAAAAAAGTCAAATTATGCAAACCTACGGAGCGAAGTCGAGTTCTGGGTTCGAAACCTACGGCCAGTTGGTCTGGGTGAGTACTTGGCCCTATTCCTTTACAGTATACTCAAATTGGTTCAAATTGGTTGGTCCGATTCAGTGGAATTTGATAAAGAAATCCTATTCCTTCCAATAACAGTTGGGCGTACACGCAAAATCTCCCGATTTCGAAGACTCATCTCTAATTTTTGCATAATTTGACTTTTTTCCTCAGAGCCCAAAATTCCTCCGGAGCCCAAAATTTTAGAGCCCAATATTCCGAATTTTTCACGCAGAGCCCAAATTACCGCTGGAGCCCAATTTTCCGAAAAGTTGGAGCCCAAATTTCCGAAAAATCTTGGAGCCCAATTTTCCAGAGCCCAATTTTCCGGACACCAAATGGATTTGAAGGAAAACAGGTTTCTTTAACTTGCTATCCTCAGCGCGTTTGGATAATTTTAAGCGTTGCAGTCGAACATTCATTTCGAGTATTCCTAGTAGCATACGCCCGACCCCGTTCTTTCCAAATCTTCTTATAATTTTTACCAACTCCAAATCCCCTAATATCACCAGATATACTTTTTAATCCCAAATATATTAATTATCCTCCTTAATTTTTGAATAAATTAACGAAAATAGACTGAGAGCGAATTTTTTAGAGCAAGCATTTTTTCTTTAAATTTTTTTAGTTAAAACCCCGTAACTCAACGATCCCCGCCCCGAAACAATTCGAACTCTAAAAATAAAATCAGTTTTTTCAAATTATTTGATATTTAATCATAAGTTTTAATAAAGTCCTTAATAAATAAAATTTAAAATCAAATTATTTCAAATTTCTCCTGTTTCTGTTTCCTGTTTCTCCGAAACATTTTACCGTCCCCTACCCTTCTCCCATCTCAGAACATTCCTAGTAACTAAGGTTGTCGGATAGTTAGAAATCTTTGGATATTCGGATCACTCATTTTTTCCATCAAATTTAATTCCAGATTATATTATAAAATCTTTTAACGGGTAACAACCCTACTTTAACTAATTATTTAATTTTTGTAACTAATTATTTTACTGTTTTATTTTACAAAATTTTTATTTTAAACTAATTTTCAATTTTTCATTAATAATCAAGACTTTTTTTTCTACAGTACTTAAATTAATATCCATTCACATTTTAATTAAACCTTTTTCAGAATTTTATTTTAATTGATTTCAAAGGCCTATTTATTTTGTAAGCAATGGCACATGAAGGTAATATTAGATAGAAATTTAAAAAATTGTTGAAAAACTAAAAAAAATATTTAACTTATCCAAAAATAGTAAAGGTTTTTATAATTATGAAAATTTAAGGTTTAAGTATACCGTATTTCCTCTAAATAAGCCCCGGGGCTTATTTTTCGATCGATCTCTAGAGGGGTTTTATATACCTGTTAGTCTCCTAAATAACATCTTAATCGCATCCTTCCATGTATATCCCTCAATGGGGACTTAACTGAGGGGACACAACAATTCTCAACAATTATAAATTTTATTGGGGCATATTTTTTTGTTCGACCTCTAGACGGAAAAGTATGAATTTTCGTCTAAAATTTATCTTTAGAATTTATCGGTATTATCGACGGTATATGTTACAGAATACTGAACGGTAATTTCAATTTTATCGGTATATATTTTTAACGATACTTTCTGTATTCCTTACCGTAGTACGGTACGTTACAAAATTCCTGGCTCTAATAAATATAGAGATTATACACTAATCACTTATGAGAAAATTTCTGATAGTATTGAGAGTGGGACCCATAATAAGATTAGCAATCAAAACTGATACTCTTTAATTGATAAAATTATTTATAGATTTTAGTCGATCATTAAGAGAACTTGCTGAAAGAATGTCCAATAATATACAAGGTCTTGAAGTACTTGAGGAACTTCAATCAGAAGTTCAACAAAATTTGGAAAAGCAAGAAAATAGTCGTAAAATTATTAAAAGCAATTCTGATAACAACAAAAACATTTTGCCAATAATAACTTTGACATTAATTGTTGGAACTGTAATTGGTTTGGGCATATTTTCAGGCCATAGCTTGCCGATTTTTGGAATAGGAGCGGTTTTTGGAGGAGCCGCTGTAGGATCGGTTCTTGGAGAAGGAAATGGAGGAGGTTCTGGGAGTGGAGTTGTAGTGGCTCCTAAAGAAAAAAATGTTCGAACTATTGAAGGAGTAATTGTTGGTGCTATTGAAGGAGGAAGTGTAGTGACTGTAAAGGAAAATGATGGAAATGTCAATAAGAAAATTTAATTTATAAAAATGTTTTTAACTTTATTATTTAATTTTTCAGTTTATAATTAAATAAAATATTTTTGCTTAAAATACATTTTTAATTTAGTATTAAAAGGTTGAGAAACTTAAAATTGTTATTAGGGTTGTACCCCGACAGGGAGGGGGGCAGCGCCACGGGGGGGGGGGGGACGTTGTACTACAACCCTAATTGTTATACTTGCATTAACTTTTGCTTTTTGGATATAATTGCCTTAATCTTTTTCGAGATTTGGGTTATTATGGTATTTTGTTAATGATTTATAAAATGAAAGCATTGGTTAATTTCAAAGACTGATCAATTTTTTTCCAAATTATTTGATTTAAACTTTTAATTGGTTGAATCTTCCCATTTTGATTTATATCTGAAATTCTAATAATTTTATTCAAGGAAATTTAATAACAAAAACTTTTTAATATTTAATTTTATCATTTAAATTTTAGTCTAAACTTAAAAATATTTTTGCTTAAGGAAATTATTTTTTAAATAGGGTGTTTAAAGTGTTTATTAAATCTCTGTACGTAATAAACTCAAAAATTTTCGTTATTTAAAGAGTAAGGAAATACTCTCTTACTTAAAGTAGGGTAGCAAGACGACATTTCAGAGTCGAGAGTGTAGAGCATATTGGGCAGGGGAGTATCAGGGGAGGGTATAAAATTTAAAATAAATTGAGTAAAAATTATCCTGAGATAAAATTTCAAATCAAGCAAATTTTATGTGTTCAAATTAAAAATTTAAATTAATTAATAAAATTTGAATAATTAATTATTTTGCAAAAATATTTTTAAATTAATAAAAAAAAGTTTTTTTATTAATTTTCATTTTTAGTGGAAGAGTAAAGCATCAAACATTAAATGCAAAAACAAAAAAATAAAAATAAACTAAAAATGATTTTTTTCATAAAATTTTTTTTGCAAATTTCTCAATATTTTATTTATTTAAAAATAAATTGAGTAAGAATTACGCAATTAAATCTATTTTGGTAATATTTGGAAAAGCTTTTTGCTTGTATAGAAAATTTAAATGGACAAAATTTTGAAATAGATTCTAAACAGAATTTGATGTGTTTTAGATATTCACGTGAATTTATTGATAAATAAAATTAGCAAATGAAAATCTTTTATATAAAAATGTCATCTTTTATTTCAAATTATTTTTAATATTTATTTAATATTTTTTTAATTTTAATATTTTATTACCCCTTTTTATTTCATATGTACCTAATACATTGCGATAAATATTTGCAGGTATACAAGGGATGTTGCTGACTCGTTTACCGAAATTGAGATTTATTTTTTATTCGGTTTGATCCCTGGATTAACCTTCATATATTAATCTATAGGAAATTATCTTTAAATCACAGAATTATTTTAAATTAAAAATATAATTCTGACATTAAACATTGTATAATCAAAGAATTTTTTGTTAAGGAAACATTTTAAAACTCGAAATTATTGAATAAAAAAAAGCTTTTTTTCGTTGTTTGGTCGGATTAACGAAAAATTATCTTTAAACTAGTAGAACCATTTAATGGAGATCTGTCCTACCCACCACGATCCTACAACCGAACCGAAATTTCCGGTTAGCGAACTATTGGTTCGTTTAGTGCCGCAGGCGAAAATTTAGGAATTTGGAGAACCAATTATTAAATTATTTTTGGAGAAGTATGCCAATAATTTACGAAATTCACCAATTTTTCAAAAAACTTGATTAAAAATATTATACAACAGTCTCTATTTAATTGTTTTTTTTTAAATTATCATATTTTTTAAGAAAAACATTAAAAATAGTTTAAAATTTAAAATTATTTAAAAATGGCGATCATAATTTTGTTTATCATTTCTTCAATTTTTGTCGCTGAGTTTAATTGTAATAACGATGGTTGTATAATTCTAAAAAATGGAGGTAGATTTACTGATAATAAAACATGCTTTTTGAATTTTTTTTATACTATAAAAGTTTAAAAAACAGTCAAAATTAACGTTTCTAAAAAAGTCGAATGCTCAGCAATTTATAAAATAAAATTTATTTTTGTTAGGATGTATGTCAACGAGTGGAACAGACTGCTGTTCGTTGGGTCATAAACAATGTTGTAGTAGTAGCATAACTATTCCAAAATGTATTGGTAAAGGGGGTATGTAAAATTAAACAATATTAATATTATACTTAAAATATTTTAATTTGGACAATTAAAAAATTAATAAAGTAATTTCTATTTAGCTAAGAATAAATGAAATTTTGTGAATTAATTTAAATGATCGTTAATTTTCAGTAAAACCAACTAAAGGACAAAAATGTTGCAAAGGAAAAACTAATATCAAAGTGAAATGCACCTAACTTTGTCTAAAGAGATGTGAAAATATCTAAATAATTGGAAAAATATTTTAAACTAAAAGAAATTGGAGTTTTAATTTATTTTATTTAATAATCAAAAACTGAATAATATTTATTTATTTTACAAATTTTTGTGGTACTAAAAATTCTAACCCAAAACTAATTATTTCTTTGATAAAACAATTTTTTTATTTGCATAAATAAAATGAAAGGAAATTTAAATGACGATTTAGTTTTCAAGTAGAAGTTTAAATTAGAGTATGTCGAGACGGATATCTCACCGATTTTACGACCACGACTTAGATTTAGTTGACGTCGACCTCTACTCAAACCGAGGTCCTCGCTTATGAAACTAGCTGAGGACCCAGACTCATAGGAATTGACTTTATGTGGAGACTTAGACCAACTTTGCCCATCCACCTCGATCACGGCTTTGACAACCTCGGAAATCCTCAGCCTTGATTCTTCAAAAATCTCGACTCGCGCTAATCTAGTTTTCTAATGATTGCGGTTATGAAAATAGGACAAAAATTCATATACGGTTTTGTTTCGATCCGGCTGAACTATATGACTTTCGCTTTTAAAAGATCTTAAACCTCCGCCTAGTAAACGTTATAAAGCTTGATCTTTCTATTATTTACAATTAAATAATTAAATCAACAAATTTCCGATATGGATGAAAATAAAAATAAAGACAAGATAGAAATTTTTAGATTCACGAAAACTAAAAATCTGGTTTTCTACATATATTACTAAAAATTACTAAAAATTACTAAAAATACTAAAAATATTACTAAAAATCTAAACTATAAAATAAATCTTGAATAAATTTTATTGTATTTTTTGATTTTATTAAGCAAAAGCAAAAAAAATATTTTTGTTTTCGAACTACAAACTTTGATGAAAAAACTCATTTATGCTTTCTTATTAAAGTCAAATGCAAATTAACGTAAAAATAGAAAAAATAGTTTCAAAATTAATTATTAATTTTTTATAAAAAAATAAAATATTTACCAAAAAATTTTCTCTAGCTGAATTAAATCTTTTTTGTATTGATCTAACGTTGCCAAAAAATATTTTTGTTTACTTTACCAAATATAAAAATTTTTTTTGTTAGCTTGACAAAAACTATTATATTTCTCTCCCAAATAAATTCTTTTAAGCGCCGCAGGTAAAATTTTTGTAATTTTAATGGTAAATAGAATTTTAACAAAAAAGTCCAATTGAATTGACGTACTTCCAAAAAGTTAATTTCTATCTTAGAAATACGATGACGATTTTAAAAAACAGTACTTCTAAAATAAGTACTGATCGGAGCCCTTTTTAAGTATCATTTAATATTTTATTTAAAAAATATTTTGTGTTCGAATGAAAAACTTTGAAAAAACTCAAATATGCTTTAAAAAGCATATGAATATTCACGTGAAAATATATTCAAAATAAGATAGAGAGCCTGAATCTGTTTCTTTTTCTTTAATAAAATATAAAAACCATGTGAATATTCACGTGGTTTATTTTAATAATTTTTGGCAGGATCACCAAAAAAAGGCTTATTCAAAATTAGTTGGTGAATTAATACTTAAATTATATTTAGAAATAAAATAATTTACCGAAAATTTTTTTCTAGCTAAATTAAGCTTAATTTGTACTTATCCAACGTTGCTAAAAATTTTTTTGGTGGCCCTGCCAAAAATTAAAAAAAAATAATTTTTTGGTTCGCCAAAAATAGAAAAATATTATGCTGACTTCTGCCAAAATAATATTTTATTTTATAAAATACTATTTTAAAAAATTTTATAATCATATGTATGAATAAATAATTTAAATTAAATAATTTTATTTTTTTAAAATTAATCTCTAATCCTTTAAGTATTATATAAAAGATTTTAATCAAGTTCATAATTTGTAATTTAAATTAAATTAAAAAAGACATTTTTATAATTTTTTATAAATTTGTAAAACTGCCTAGAAATTATATTAAATATCTAACAAATTTATTTTTTTATATTTTTATTACCTATATTCCTTTCGATACTTTCTAATAATTTAAATTCCGCAAATTTTGTGGAAGGGTTTGCTATAATAAACATTACTAGTCTACTAGAAAGTTTTCACTAAACAAGTTTTTAAACATTTAATAGATAATTTATAGGACTACAAAAATACACAAAAATAAAGAATGCCAAAATTTTTACTCAACTTTTTTTTTAAATTTTTATAAATTTACCTATATTTTGTAATTTTCCTTATTTAATTTTTCCTTAATTTTTCTTTCATCTACACATGATCATTAAATAAATTAATTTTCTAAAATTAAGAAAAAAATTAGAAAAATACTTATTAAAAGGTTTAAATTGAATAAATATTAATGGCTAAAAATATTATTTTAATATTTACTATTACAATTTTATTTTATTTAATCACTTATAGTTTTGCTCTACGTAAGTTTGGAATTTTATTTAGTAATACAATTATTTTAAAATCAGAATGCTCACAAAATAGTGATTGTGGTAAAAATCAGCAATGTTGTTCACTTGGAATGACTACTTGCACCGCTTTAACTTGTTGTGTATCGAATAACGGCATGTAATTTAAGAAAATATTTCCCACTCAAAAAATTTTCTTGATATATTTTATAAATTTTAAATAAATAATGTTAAACAAAATAATCTAAAAGACTATATCATGAATAGAGAATGGAAAGTTACGAGATCGCAGTAAAAACCCGCTTAAAAATAATATTTTTCGAGATATCTCAACGAAAAAATTATAGTTTTTCGTATATCCCGAACAATCTCGTACGATCTAATATGACGCATACAGAAAGCAATGAAAATACAATCCGGACAGGATATTTAGAATGAAAATTTAAGGACTAATAAAAACTCGTAATTAGAGGTTTTAGAAAGTAATCAAGAATGAATTGAAAACTAGGAGGATAACCGATCAAATATTTGAAAAATAAGTCTAGAAATATCAAGATATTTTTAGGTTCTAATTTATAGAAGATTATATTCATTTAAAAATTTAATTATATAAATTAAAATCATATTATTATTTAGTCGAAGCAAGCGATACAATACCATGTTGTTCAGACTACAAAGATACAAATACCGGTAAATGTACAATGAAGCCTGGAAATTAACAAAATTAAAAAAGAATTGAGAATTTTATTTTGGGAAAAGACAATAAAAATACAAAGTATTTTAGGAAGTCGAATATGATATTAAAATTACAATTTAAATAAAAATATGTACAAAATTCACATTTAAATGTCCAAAGTTAATTAAAAATTATAATTCATCGAATTTTTTAAATTTTACTTTCCTTTCAAATTAATTAATAGGGTAGCACAAAACCGTTTAATTTTGAAAAAACCGTATACCGTTTATGCCGTTTATCTGAAACGGCATAAATCTGTATTTAATTAAATATAAATATTACAAAATTCACATTTAAAATATACAATTAAATTAAAAATTATAATTTATTGAATTTTTAAAACTTTACTTTCAAATTAATGAATTTTCATTGTTCACTTAATTTTGAATTTATTTAGTTAATTCATTAATAAGATAAATAGACTGAGCTTCAAGTTTTTCCAAATATTCAGTATCATGCTTAATATATTCAAAATAATTATCAATTCTTTCATTTTTAGCATTATCAATTAATTCATCAATTGCAGAACTGCTGTTTTTATAAATATATTTAAAAAAATTTTGTGAATTGTTTATAGCTTTAGAGCAATTTTGTAAATGTTTGTGTACATCATTGATAATATCGTTAAATGATTTTTCTGAAATTTATTTGTAAATATCTTGTATATAACATTAATGAAAAAAATTTGCATGCGACTTACTGACTATGGTCTTAGTTGTACTTTTTATTATAGCTAGATATCAGACCAAGACAGATCTTCTAAAAATTTTATTTTTTACAAATCTTATAACAACAAATCTTCTCGGTTATATATAGAGATTTTTCAAGATAACGATTTTTCCAGTCAGGTCTCTGTCATCGCTATTTTAAATGTTATCCATAAAGTAAGAACTCTATATCAAAAATAACATATCCTATCACCTTAAGTCATTATACCTTTATTATTATTAGCACAATTAGGTTCTCGTTCTATTTGTTCATGAAGTTGGCAGTTGCTCGTTTTTTCTATTCCAATTGCTTAAAATATAATTAGAAAATAAATCAAAATATTTTTAAATTGAAATAGTATTTTACCAAAAAATTATGATATTTATTTACTCAACCACCACTAGAAACTTAATAAGATTTTTTAATAAAGTCGAGAGTAACTTTAAAACTAAAAAATTGGACAATATTCAATCCGTGTTAATCTTATAACTGAAACCAATTTTATTTTTTAATTATCATACATACATTGATTGGTATTATTTAAAATTTTATTATTTTCTGAGTTTTCCTTGGATAAGCTTCGACTATTTTCCTCTTTTTTATTATTTGATTTTCTATATTTTTCCAATTCCAATTCAATTTCTCTTACGTTTTTCGTTTTTGGATTATTTCTATTAAGTTTGCATAATGAAGAAATTTTTGTATTATCTTCTGCAAGATTTTGAATTGTAATAAGATAGAGATTTTCTATGTGATTTTCATATATTGCTTCTTCACATTCTATTGCTATTGAAGGCTAAATAATTGAAATTGAAACCAGAATCTTATTTTAAATTTTAATTGGGATTCTGGGTGTATCCGCTCCTGAACTAATACTGAGATCATAAAATCCCTGATCCCGGACCCCTTCTATTTAATCGACCTACAATATTATAATCATTGTCCTCTATATTAAGCAAATATTTATCATCTTGACAAACACGACGATTATAATATAATGTTGAATAATAATCTGAGTGTTCCATTAAATCATAAACAACACGAGTATTCACACAAAGAAGTTTCATTTTTAGATTTGGGTGTATTTTGTTTACAATAAATTTAAGCACTCTTGTAGGCCTCACAAAATCAGCAAAGTCTCCACAATGAGTAGAATTAAATACTTTATGTCTTTTTGATGAATTCAAAGGAATGAGGATTGCCTTGCCTATTCCTCCATCAATCAGTATTGGGCCGATTAAAACCTTTAAGAATTAAAATTTTATTATTAATGTTCAATATCTAATTAAAGTAATCCGTTTTGTTTTGGAATGTGTCTTTCTAAGAGGCCTATAACCATTTTCCTTACTCTGAATTTTACAAAAGCACAGAAAACCAATATTTTAGATATGTAATACTTTAAAAGAGGGTAGCACCCCGTCCCCGAAACCCCGCTCCGACTCCCGACGAATTTCTAGGCGAAACCCCCTAACCGATCCTCGAAGGCTCTACGCTGTCAAACCCCAAAACCCGACAATCCCGCCCCCGATTGTTCGGGGTGATACCCTACTTCAAATTCAAGTCCTAATTAGTTCAGAAAGAGCAATTAAAATGATAAGCTCTTACTTGTTTATTAAACAAAACTTCCAACGTATAAATATTTTTTTGAAAAGCCATAGGTGTCTTGTCATCTGTAGATAAATCATGTTTGTCAAATTTACAATAATCATATTTTTCTGTAATTTTTGAATGATGAATGTAACTGGATGCATTTTTCACATTAAGTTTCAATTCAAAACGATATTTATCCAATTTATCAAGTTTATTAAATAAATCTCGAGGCAAACTTTTCTCATATTCTCTCCATTCAATTTTGATATAAAGATTGCTTCGAATTATTTTACAAAATCCAAGAACGAGTATAATTTTAATTAAAGAAAATAATTTGTATATTTGCATATCTAAATATAGTTTAAATTAAACGATAAAATTTTCATACAGGCGAAACCTAGTTCTAAAAATTATATCTTTATATAATAAGATTCATTTAATTTAGATAGGGCTAACTCTCAAGTAGCTCTACGCAATTTTAAAAATCATTTCTGCGTTGACCTTCCATATAGACTAAAACTAGCAGATTTCTTTTTAAAAATGTTAGTTATTGAAATTTTTTGAGATATCAATCTGCAGTATATTGAGATCCACAATTCCAGGTTTTAAAAATAAATATTAAAATGAGATTATTAAAATAATTTATTAATAATTTATTAAAATACAATAAAATATAAGATTTTATATTAGCTCAGAATATATTATATATTCCCTGTGGATAACGGACCAAGCAGATTACAAAAACAAACATATAATCAAACACATAATAACACATTATTGCGCATATTTAAAATCAAGGAAAGATGTAATTTTTTAATTTCCCATAGTGTGTATAAGAGATTTAATGAGTAATTAATGAATAATTTCATTATAAAATTACATAATATTATTTCAAAAAATAATATTGTATATGTTCGTGAGAATTAAAGTGCATGAGAAATTAAAGTGCATGAGAAAAATGCATGAGAAAAAAACTCATAAATGTTCATTGTGCTAGCTATCAATTGTTCGGTGTTGGGAAGAGTCCGAGGACTTGATTAACCTCGAGGAGCTTCAAGGATTGTCCCGATCACATCCTCCACGTTAAAATATCTCAATATTTGGGCATGGTTCAGCCACTTCGGCGCAGGGTATAAAAAGTTATGAAGCTTTGACTGTGAAATAACTAATCATAGGGGACCCATTTTAAACGAGCATAATCAATTGAACAAACTGATCTTTTATCAATCCATTAGACCATGCCGCCTTCTGCATAGCATCCGTATTTTAGTATATAAATGGTTATCAATATGCTTTTCAAAGTAAATGTGTATCTGGTAAAAAACCACAATACAAAACATAATCTTAAATAAATTCAATATACTCAATAATTTAATAATGCAAAAATATATGTATTGTAGTATAAGCTAAAATCTAAGTTTTATTTTTAATTAAATTATAAAAATCATTGAATGCTCACGTGGAGAAATGTCAATGTATTCAAAGTTAGTGGGTTGATAATTAATTTTTATAGAAGATATTTTGGTCTCAAAAAAGGTTTATGGCTTTGCAAAAAATAAAAAAAAAATTTTGTATTCTCTTCTAAAATTAATAAAATTTTGCTGGCTTCTGCCAAAAAATTTTATTTTGGGTAACAATATAATAATTGAATAAAATTTATAATCATGTGAATAAATAATTTAAATTAAATAATTTTATTTTTAAGGTTAATCTTTAATTCTTTAATTGTTTTATAAAAGAATTTAATTTAATTGAAAATCGTCAAATTAAAAAAAAATATTTTCTTAAATAAATCACCAACAAAAAATCTTTCTCCATAAAAATTTAAAAAATATTATAATTTTTCATCAACAATTACATATATAATTTTATAATAATTTGTAAAACTACTAGTGATGTTCGAGACTCTCGGTCTCGGTTCCCGAGTCGGGAAATTTCCCGGGTTTTTTGAGCTCTCGGTCTCGGTCTCGGTCTCGGTGTTTTAGTCTCGGAAAACGAGACTAAATTTACACCCCTAATGACGGAAATTTTTTGAACTTTTTGAAGGAAAAGGGAAAGGAATATTTATAATTTCTCCCATGTGCCTTTTGATGGTCGATGGTTGAGTGGTTAAGTTGACTGACTTTACTCACTTGCATATTTTGGAAGTGCTGGGTTCGAATCTTAAGGTGGAAATGAGGTTGTGAAAATTTTTCTTTTCGGAAATAAATGTTTTTAAACTTTGATTTTGATTTTAAAATTTAAAATTTATTTTTTCTTAATATTTTAAACTTGAAAAAACATTAAAACTTCAAAAAAATTTCGCCTGCGGCTCTGACAATTGAATTTTTTACCTATGGCCTTACAAAATTCTCTAAATTTTCGCCTCCGGCGGTAAAAAAAGAAAGAAATCTGGCTATTGGCCTCACAAATTTTTCAAAATTTTCGCCTGCGGCACAAAAAATCGAAGAATCCGACTTAAGGACATCCAAAATTCTCAAAATTTTCGCCTGCGGCGCAGAAAATGGTTGGAGGATTTATGGCTTCAAAACCTTCCAAAATGCAAGAATTATTGCATAAGGCCTTAAACAGTAGGGGGTCAATGGAGTTGTCGAATATCGGAGGCTTATGGGGATTTGAAAGGATATAGAGGGGATTAAAGTTAAGAGGAATATCTGGAAATTTTAAGGATTAAAATAAACATAAAGGGACTTGTGCTTGGCATCTGGGGATAAAGAAAATCGTTCGATTTGGAGGGACATCGAGGGAATAAGGGGATTCTATTCGATTAATGTGAATATCAGTGGATTAAGGTGGATATCGGTAGATTTAGAAAGAGTAAAGTTATATTGTGGATTTGAAGATTCAAGGGATTTGGGGGATTATGAAGGATTTATAGGGATTTTTGGGGATTAGGGAATATATCAGGTGATAACCCTCCTAATCTCTCGTCTCGACTCTCGGTCTCGACTCTCGGTCTCGAGTCGAGACTCGGTCTCGGGGTTGATTCCCGGTCTCGGTCTCGGCTCTCGACTCTCGGCTTTTTTTCACTCCCGAACATCACTAAAAACTACCCATAAAAATTAAGGAGTACACTTGTGTTATCTTCCCCTATATTCTTTTTTCCATTTGAAGTTCCTAACTTTTGGTAAAACACGCAAATTACTAAAAAAAATTACTCATAAAAATTGGCAAGGTTGATCTGTATTCTTTTCAAATAATTATAGGTATATGAAAATTGTGTGAAATTTCCACACGTTAAATTTTAAGAATAATTGGGTGACTGATCATTTCGTCAATGATGAGTTCGTCAATGATTAGTCCGTCAAAATCAGTTCGTCAATGATGATGATTACAGTTTTAATATTCATCATTGATTAGTCCGTCAATAAAATAACGCCAAATTTAAATTGTTTCAGTTCGTCAATGCTAAGAACTTATTAATAATATATTGTAAAATAGTAATTTTCAGAAAAATGCTAATTTGCAGCTTATTGATAAAAAATTGTTCGTAGATAACGAACAGGATCGACAACCGATAGTAGTTACAGAGACCCTGCTGTGGTTACCGACACACCGATCTGTCGGTAACCACGGAAGGGTCGATAATAGTTACAGAGATAGTAGTTACAGAGACCCTTCTGTGGTTACCGACACACCGATTTCCCAAATTAATTTTACGGATTAAATTACAGTTTTAATATTTTATTCAAAAATTATTTAAAATAAGTGCTTTGATTTTAATAAGGTTGAAGTCGTTCATTTCTCAGCCTACTTAATTTGAAGGTAAAAATATTACTTTGACCTTTTTTATTTATTAATATTATCTATTTTAGAAAATTAGGATATAACTTTTTTGAAGATAAATCTTTTTAAGATAAATATAAAATTTTTTAAGATAAATATATAATTTAATGGATAAGAAACCGGTTTGTGTTGTTAAACGTTTCATGAAAAATAATGGTAATCTAATGATCTGTAAGATGTATATTAATAATTTAAATTATCAGATGTGCAAGAAGAACAATTAGGAGAATGATTAAAAGATTAAGTTTATCCATTACCCTTAAGCAAACAAATAATTGTGGTGAAATTAAAGAGATAAAAGGATTTAAAGGGTTATGTTATTGGCTGTCAATAATACCTTCAAAAGGTGGGGGATGCGCGACCACCACAGAAGGGTCTCTGTAACTACTGCCGATTTTCAAATTCTGCAACTAACTGTTGAAGATTACTATCTCGACGAAGATATATAGCGTTTCTCTTAAGCTTATACCATTTCCAGGTATCTGTAATCTGTTACAATCCTATCCCAATAAAAAATTGTCTCTGGTTTTGAAGAACCATTTCTAGCCAACAAAGAAGCCTCACTTTAGCCTTAACTTCAAGCAATTGAACTGGTTCAGGGTTTTGCATTTTGTTAGCAGAATTATTAGAAAAATATTCACCATCAGTGGAAGACTGATTAAAATTACTATTAGATTAATGAATTTTGGGCCAAATGGGCTGCTATATATATTATCATCTTATATATTATCATCTCTTGCTATATATATTTATCATCTTCTTAGATCATTATCTTTTCAAAAATTTTTTCTTTTATCTTTTCATATTTTTTACAATACGAATATTGACAAAAGTTTTTACTTCCTATTCCTTTCAAATTGAAAAGAATATTTATTCCTATTTCTTTCTATTTAACATTGACGAACTGAAACATTTTAAATTTGGCGCTATTTTATTGACGGACTAATCATTGACGAAAGTCATTGACGAACTGATTTTGACGGACTAATCATTGACGAACTCATCATTGACGAACTCATCTGATATCTTGCTGAAATCGCATTACTAAAGTAGTCTAACCGAAATTTAGACTATCATTGAAGAAACAAATAAATTAGCAGTGTTAATTGAATTTTTATAACATAAGCTTAGCAAACCTAAATCGTTTCAAAATAAATCGCTTTAAATCTTTTCTTGAATGGCCACCTCCATCTTATCAATCAAACCTTTAGGGGGAATTAGAAAATAGAATGAATGACTCTCTAAATTAAGTTAATAGTTCATGGTTACTCTTTCTTCCTGAAATTAAAAGCAAAATTACTGCTGTAGAGTCATAGTGGTGGTTTAACTAAAATAATACACCTTTTTTGGGGTTTTAGTTTTACTTCGCGCCTTTTAAAAACTAAAATGGCCAAATTTTACGGGTGGACATTCGTTACTAGAATAAAGGCCTTATGCATATATAATAAATCCCTTAATAGTAATAATGGAATGTGGCCACTCAATAAGATTGACTTAATTGCTCGTAAAGTTCTTCAGCTTCTGGACGTTCGTATGGATTCGTATTCAGACATCGCTATAATTTATATAAATTTGTGAATAATAATTCGTATTATTTAATCAAATACCTCAATAATACCCATTATTCTTTCAACCAAATATTTATTTGTTTTACGATATTGCTCTAGCTTTCCAAATACATTTGTGTAATCAACCTTATCCGGTTTGTGTCTTGTTAAATACACAATTTGTTGCAACATACCATCCATAACGCTATAAGGATATTGATCAAATCCAAAAAGCATTTGAAATATTACAACGCCAAGAGCCCATATATCTGGCTTAGTAGCGACATTTTTGATATCCTAAATTAATACAATAAAAGTTTTTAATTTTGTAATTTAGAAAAGCTCTAAGTTGTGTTAAGTTCCTTTAGCTCACCTTATTAATAGGAAAGAGCTAACATATGTAGTTTAGTGATGGATAAGCCCTTACAGTAAGTATTCTTGGATGTGAAGATTCATTTATCTCTTTGATTATCCCATCGGTGATTGTATATTATGTAGAGGATTATTTAACCCTCAATATTTATCAAACTTATCAAAAAATTATAGAAATACAGTGAACCTAAAAAATCTATTGTACTAATAAACTGTAATAAAACCGAAAGGAAATCGTATATCTATAATAGGTAATTAAAACTAAAATTAATATCTGTACAATGCTTGATTATTCAAAAAATTCAAAACAATGCTAATAAAACACTCCGAATAAGTACAATAATTAATTGAATAAACTTACATGATCAAAATTTGCTAATTCTGGGCTCATAAATTGAAATGTTCCATACTGAAAATCTTCGCCTTTTTTTATCTGAAAATTTTGATTATTTTTAACTAATTTTAATTTTTTAATTACCCATCTCTTAATTTTTGAAAATCCAAAGTCCGCAATTTTAGGTATACCATTGATCATCATTATATTTTGTGGCTTCAAATCCATATGAACAGCAACTTTAAATTTAATTTTTTGAACTCTATTAAACATAATTTAAGGTCTAATATCAGGTATACACTGAAATATCTTAAGACTATACTAGGGAAGTGGTTCGATGAGAGACTTGTTAGCGATTAGCGCAGCACTTTAGTAGTTGTTGTATTAGTCTTATTCCGTTCGTCAAGCTATTATTCTACTCCAGCTCTACTCAAGCAATCAAGACACAAAGTCAATGCCTTTTAGATGTAAAAAGGAATTGAATATAGCATCCATTCAAAGTCAAAGGTGTTTTCACTTTATTAAATTATATTCAGAATATCCTAGGGTGTATAGATAGCAGTGCGACGTTGTAGATGAAAGATTAGCATGCTCTCGCTTTTACATTGAAGAGAAGCTGCTTATTTTGTGTTTAATTGCCACTGAAAGCTTTATTAATATATGTAGATTAATTAATACCTTCATGAATGTTGCTTATAGCGAAAAGTAGATAAGCAGTTTGATTGAAAACCTCGAACAAGAATTCAGATTCATTATACTAAAATTTATTTATTTCATTTATCAATTTATTTTAATAATTTAATATTAATTTTTTATTTACATTTGATCGTTTGATTTCAATATATCCTTTTAAATCCATATCGGCAATTTCCATAGCAATTTCCAATTTCTCATCGTTGCTAAAATATTTCGAACTTAAGTAAATTACAAGGGCTTTTACAGCCGTAAAATTTTTTTAATAAAATGTTTCTTTTATTTTTTAAAAAAGTTTAAGAGGTAGGGAAATTTTAAAACTATAACCGTCTCAGATGACCAAAAATGGGGGTCAAATAGGGGTGATAACCGAAAGCACAGGTAACGGTTTATACGCGGTGAGAAATAAAAATACGCCTCGGACATGCTCTTAATATTTTATTAATTTAAATTATTTACTGATTAAATTGGTGGATAATATTTTGAATATTTTCGCCTGATTGTTTCATAAATTCTTTATAAAAATTAACTTCTTCCGTATATTCATTCACAAAATTTGGAAAAAAATATTTCAAAGCAATACATGTGTTAATTTTAAAAGAAAATGCATGATAAACCTTTTAAAATTTATAAATAATTTTATAAGTATTTTAAAATTTTATTTGTGAATGATAATAAAATCTTAAAAGAATGTTCATAAAAAAAATTTATTAAGAGGTTCAGGATGTTAAAGAATTTACCTATATCTCAAATAATCATCCTCTCTTAAATAATTGCCCCATCCTTAAATAATTACCCCCTCCAGCAGACGATTAAATAATCTTTTCACAGCGTAGTTATATAAGCATATACGGTATTAAACGTTAAATAGAGGTATATTATTTCTGAAATTTTCTTTGGGTCTAGAAAAAGATTTGGAGGCAATTGTTTCAAAAATATTTAATAAAATTAATACAAATTAATTAAAACGATATTTAGATTTCCAAACTTTAGCTGTTGCTCCCTCCCCAAGTAACCCTCTAATGTTGCCATAGATGTCAAATTCGAAGCTATATTCTGAATCGGCTATATTTCTAAATAAGTTCAATGGTATTTTTCGATGACAAGAACAGGTTGGCATTTCAGTTTCTTCATTTTGTTGATGATGAAGCACTTGTTGCTGTTGATGCTTATCTACTTCTAGCTTTCCTCCTCGTTCTCCCAAATATTTTACTTCTGATTTTTGTTTCTTTATTCTTTCTCTTGCTTTCATTTGCCGCCTTTTTAATTTACTTTTATAATCACCATCAACATTTTCAAATGTTAATTTAATAATAACAAAATTAAATAATAAAATTAAAAATAATTTTTTAATTTTCATAATTTAATTTTTAGAGGCAATTAAAATTTTTTTTATAATTTTCAATTTAAATTTTTTTAAGAGGCATTTGCTATAATTTTATTCGAAAATCGATTTACAAAATTAATAAATTGAAAAAATTTTTTATATGCACACAACAATAATACACGCATGATTTCCGGGAAGTAAAAAATTTATTAAGAAAGACTGTCATGCATTAATAATCTACTGTATTTCCTCTAAAATAGCCCTCTACCCTCTCTAAGATAATCCCCCTATCTAAAATAAGTCCTCTCTAGAGATCGAAACAATAAGACCCGGGGGTTATTTTAGAGGCAATACAGCATTTTCTAGAAAACTTATTTTCTAATTAAAATTTTTTAATTTTTTTCTAGGTTTTTTCAATATAATATTTAATATTTTAATGATATTTATTTATTTTCATTTTTTCTCAATTTAGGAAAATACTTAACTGTAAATAAATATTCCTGCAACACAAAATCCAGAAATATGTATTTCTGCGTTAATCATGTTAATTATTTCGACTGTTCTCATATTTCGACCGATCGTCTTCTCCATTTAAGGCGCATTATATTTTAGCTTTGCGTTTTGCCTGTTTTATGTGAAGTGTTTTATGTGGAAAATTTTTGTGTTCAACCCTTTTCTTATGTTATTAAACGGAGCATTTCAATTGAGTCCCGTCCCTAAAACTCAAGAAGTGAAAAATTTTTAATGTTATTGATATCATTACTAAATGGCTACAAGATAGGATCTTAAATGTAATACAAGTTAGGATCAAAATTCTGTATTGATCGATAAAAAAGTTACAATCTTAAAATTAACTTTTAAAGAAAATCTGATTTTTTGACACTTTATCATCATAACTTTTTTACCAATCTGTCAGGAATATTGGTTTTTTGGTATTTCGTAGTCTATTTAATGCTCTATCCAATGATACCAAGAACAAAAAAAGTGACCATAGATTCATAGTAGGGTTGCTCACGGACGGTTAACCGAACCGGAACCGGAACCGTTAACCGGTGTTTTTGGCGAATTAACCGGAACCGAAAACCGGGGGTCGAAAACCGGCGATAACCGAAAACCGGTGACCAAAACCGCCCGGTTTCGGTTTTAAAGATACACCCCTAAAGATGGAATTTTTTGGGAATTTTTATAAAATTTAACTCCCAAAATATACATATTTTGCCAAATATTTCCTTTCTTTTCTTTTTCGATAAATACAATTTCTTTCAGTTTTATTACTTGAGAGGTGTGATTAAGTGGTTTAATTGTTGAACTTTACTCGATAAATGTTTCTTAATAGGGTTGCCGTTTTCGAGTCGGGCCGACGGCCGAGGCATTTTTTTTCGGGCTTGTTTTTATCAAGTCGGGCCTATGCGAGTCTTTTTCGTGCCATTATCTTAGGCCCGACTCGATCTTTTCGTCCGAGTCGTGCCATTTTGGCAACCCTACCTTTAAATCTAATCCATTCAAATCAATTGATACACCTCAACAGTGTGGCCCTTTCCAACTTTAGGGAGCATTTGCCGACTTTTTGATTTTTTCGCCCTCTTTTTTACATTGCCCCCTTTTGACCTCTACTGAAAAAGCAAGTAATTTTACATAGAAGCCTTCCAGAATTCTCAAAATTTTCGCCTGCGGCGCAAAAAATGAAGATTTTTCACTTTAATATTATGTAGGGTGAGGTTCAAATCCATGATCGGACGTACAAATCTTTCGACGACGCCTCTTAATCACAATTATTCATCAACTCCCTTAATAACTTCTCATCCTCTTAATTCCCCGACCATCGATATTAATCCACCCACCGATCATTGATATACCCTAATCCCTCTAGTCTCAAAATTAGCCAACTTTATCTCACCATATACCCTTTAATTACTCGAATTGTTTAACTTTGTAAATCATTCAGCTCCTAGTGTATCGAATATTTATTTAAAAGTGTTAGAATGTGACAACATCTTAATGGGATATTCTGGATGAAAATTTGTCCAAAAACCGGTCCCGGTTAACCAAAAACCGGGGGTAAATCAAAAACCGGAACCGAAAACCGGGGGTCGAAAACCGGCGATAACCGAAAACCGGGGGTACCGGTTAATAACCGGTAGTGAGCAACCCTAATTCATAGGTTATAGGTTCCGGGACTCAGTTGAGTTGCATCCGTTATTAAATCTTTTGTTCTCCTAATTTATTAATAAATTTTAATAATTAGCTAAATAATTTATTTCAAAAAACTTTTTAAATTCCATTTCCATTAATTTTCTAATTAAATTATTTTATTAAAAATTTTCTTCTAATAATGTTCAGTAAAAAATGTTGGATTTTTAAGAAAAAAGAGAGAATCAGGAAGCGCCCAATTCATAATTGCACTCTCTACAATAGCCTTGAGGGCAGAACTGCGCGACAGCCACTCCTAAGCATAAAACTTAATTAGAAAACACCGCCAAAGCATATAACTCAAAAATGACGGAAAGGTGGGAACAGGCTTTTTATTTATCCAAATTATTTTTGTTGAGAGTGTTTCTCATTTCTTATTGTTAGTTATTTCTTATAGAGATTTTTCTTATGTTTTTTAATTAAATTTTTAATGTATTCCTTAGTCAATTAGTTCATTTGTTCTGATCAGACCTGGGAAAAACTCCAAATTTTTTAAGACCAAATAAAACCAATGAAAATTAAAACCAGTAATATAATTCCATTGGAATACTTCCAGAGAATACTTTCCAGAAAGAAACGAAATAAGGCATGGCACTAACGAGACAAGGAACCGAAACGTTTCATCCAGGTCTGAGTCTGATAGCCTTTAGGGCATCAATTTTTAGTAATAAAAGATAAAAATTTACCTCAGTATTTTAAGCATTTTCATTTAAATTCTCTCTCAACATTATCACAAAATAATTTTAAAACAATGAGCAGTTTGCCAAAAGGAACTGTAAATATTGCAGCTGGACTTGCATTTGTGTCATTCGGAACTTTAATGCTTGGTGTTCCATTAATGTAATCTTTCTTAAAATTAATAAAAATATAAATAAAGGAAATGAATTTTGCATGTTATCGTTAGTGATCAGAACGAGAGAGATCTAAAACAAAAACAAGGAGAAAAAATCTCCGGTTCGAGATATCACTCTGTGATATCTCGGGTTCGAGATATCACATTCCTATTCCGAACATAGTTATCGTACTTCATAGTTACCTCATAGTTAAATTGGGAAGGTAACCATTGCTGGGTATTGGGCATCATTTTGCTCCGGCTCCTTCTTCATAACTCTTTAGATCTTGGTTCCGTTTTTGAAAAAGATCCAGGGCTAGCTCCTGGTGCCATGCCCAGCATGAAAGTGATCTTTTTGTTTTTTAATTTTTCCGAATTTACTCTTAAAAGAGGCGTTAAAGAAGGGTGTCTATAAAAAATTTAATTACAAACAATATCCAAATTTTTACGCAATAATTACCGAAATTTTAAATATACTAAACATTTAGTACTTTATAACAATTTAGGCTCATGGATTTGGCCAATTTTGAGAAAGAAATGTCGCAAAAAAGGCAAATCGTAGAAGACATGGTCTTAAACATTTTTCCTTTTTGCCTACATCAAATAATTTTTAAATAAATAGGGCTCGCAAATGTGGAGTACTATAATGGAGCAGAATGTTTTAACTCGAAAAGAACGAGCTGCAGAAATTACAGCCCGTCAACGAAGGCAATGTAAATTAATTTCTTGGTTTTTAATTAAAATGACGGAAGTTAAGATGAGAATGCTAATGTCAAATCTAGTCCTCCAAAGAATCAGTGTCCTAGTGGACCTAAAGGTGTCCGAGGCGAGCCAGGTGAAGCAGGTGAGATAGTATATAATTTTTAATTTAATAAATACTGTCATGAGTAATTTTGAAAAAACAATAAATATTTAATATCTCGTATCTCGTTTTATCTCGTTCTCGTATTTTTTTGAGAATCTCGTATCTCGTTAGTCTCGTGTCTCGTATTTTATGGCACTAGCCGCACCCCTGAACTGTATCTTTATATGATCAGTGTACCACTAATTTCTTGATATACATACATTATTGATTTTAAATTTCAAGGAATGGATGGAGAGCCTGGTGCGGCAGGTGCTCAAGGGAACAGTCAAATAGCTTCTGATCCTGGAAATGCATATGCAGAGGCTGTAACTCCTGGCTGTGGGAAATGTCCAGCTGGTCCAACAGGTTTGCCTGGATATAAGGGTAAAAGAGGGCCGAGAGGAGATAAAGGAGCTAAAGGATCTCCTGGTGCCCCCGGACGAGATGGACAACCTGGTGATGAGGGGCCGGAAGGAGAAATCGGTCTTCCTGGTGATATTGGCGATGCAGGTGTGAAAGGCACACCTGGAGAGGATGGTAATAGATTTATAATCAGTTTCTTTATTTGAGGAATATTTAAGGCGTTGGATATGCAAAAGGAGATCCTGGACCAAAGGGAGGTGGTGGCCCGCCTGGTGAGGCTGGAGATGAGGGCCCAATGGGTGATAGGGGTGATGATGCCGCTCCTGGTTTGTAATTCTATAATAATCGATAAATAAATTTTAAATTTAAGGTCCCCAAGGACCGATTGGTCCTCCAGGTGCTCGCGGTGACAAAGGAAAGGATGGTATAAATGGAAGTCCTGGTACCCAAGGATTGCCTGGTAAATGTAAATATTAACAGTCAAATTATAATTAAAATAGGTGCCGATGCTGAATATTGTCCTTGTCCGGAACGTTCAAAAGGGGTCGATGTAGGGCCCGCTCCTCCAGCAGCTCCATCCCCATCACCACCGTATCAACCGCCTGAAACTCACCCAGCTAATAATTACGGTGCTGCTGTGCCTAATAAAAGTGCTCCTGAGGCACCAAAAAAGCCAGAAGGTGGAGCTTATGAAGCAAAATCTGAGGGAGGTAGTGGTTATGGAGGAGGAACAGTAAAGGGTGATAATAATACGGAATTTTTATAAAAATAATTTAAAATATTCAGCAGCATCTGAAATCAATTCAGATAGTCTTGGAGAACAATCAACTTCAAGTCGACGTTTATCTGCATATAATAAACTTGTCCATGCAGCACTTAGAAGACGCCATCTTCGTTAATTATTAATCAAAGGATTTAAACAAATACAAAAATATTTTAGTACATACATAATAATATGTAATGTTAGAAAGTCTTTTCAAAATTTGCATCCTTCAGATGCAAGATATTGAGCAATTTCCGGAGCTAGACCCTACCGCTTAGCGATAACTAGCCCTAGCAAAATTTTAATATAAAGTCTGTAGAGAGTAATGGCAGCGGAGTTCCGGTCCGATATCTAAAGCTCGTCTAAAAATCTCAACCATAATGATTACTGTAACAAAAATTGCCCAATGTTACCTTTCTTCACGTGAAAAGTCTATTTATAACTTGTATATTTTTGTATTCAATATTGCACTTATATTAAAAAGGAACCGCCAAAGTGCTTTGGCTATTAATAAACATATAGACATGTCGGATTTATATTTTTAAAATGCTTAACGTCTAATAATTATCCTTTACTAATAAGAGTTTAACCTTTAAATAATTCCCTAATAATATGAGAGGTATTATTAATTAACCTTTAATAAACCTCTCTCAAATAAAAATGCTTTTAAATCGAGACACTTTCGACGATAAGAGTTGTCGGATCTTGTCTGCAAGTCAAACTTCCGTCCAGACAACATCCGCCAGACACCATTTAAAACACCTAAGTGGGGTTTAAATATGATGGGAAAAAGAGTAACATTAAGTTGGGATATCGCGGTGTGGTCTTGATAAAAACTTTAAACACTTTTCAAATCATAATTCCTTATTAAAAATCAGATTAGATTATTTTTAGCAAATTTTCTTGATGAATCCTAGTCGATTAATATCTATATTTTTAACATCAATTTTATTACCTCTAACACATGCGTCTGATCCTTGTGAAGAACCATGTGTTGATAATAATCATCTCAAGGAGGAATGTAGGGGAGGCAAGTTAAATATTATTGAATTTTTTAGAGATTTTAAAATTAATTTATAGTTTAAACTGAGATAATAATGCCTAAAAAATAAAAATGTTCTATTCTGTCCTGTAGTGATTAGAAAAAAGGATAAATAAAAATTTGAATTCCGTATATCCTTGAATAATTACCCTGGGTAATTATTTTTTCTACATCTATTTTAGAATGTTAATTAATTGATAGTTATAATTAGGTAATAATTCGAGTCTTGAAATTTTACTGTGATTTAGAGATTTGGGGAGAGTAATTATTGTTACAAATCTCGCTGATTGGGATAATTAAACGAAATGGTTAATTATTTGTGAGAGGGTAATTATTCGAGTTTTGAACTTTGAAATAGCAGTAGGACATTTTGGGAAGTAATTTATTAGAGATGTCCAAAATCATGGTCTTGAGTCTTTACTCTTGAGTTTTTTTGTGGGTTTTATCGGTCTTCGTCTTGATTTTTAGTCTAGGAAAAATTTCGATCTTGAACATCTCAAGTAATTATAGTTTCAGCTTTTCTTGATGGGGGAACTAAAGTAGGTGTTCGAGCATAGAAGGTAGTTGTATCTCATTTGCAAGTATTTTTAGTTTATACTGATTATAAACAATCTGCGCAACACTTTTACAAAATTTTCTATGGATTAAACGAGGAAGAATCCAAACGGAATCAGCTAGCCATAGACGTTATTCTCTGGCAAGATTATATGGTGGACGCTATAAATTCAAATAAAGAATGGATTGCAAATAGTACTACAAGAAAGATGAGACTTTGGACTATAGAAATTTGGAAGCTGGCCCAAGATCAATTAGATATACCTTACTGTTATTCATTTGATAAGAACAAAAGTTTAGCTGCATTGACGAGAGTTCATTCGAATTTTCCGGTCTTTTTTCTGCGCATGATTCAGACAATGGAATTGAAAAAACGATCAAAGAAATATAAATCTTTAGATAAAAGTTCATATATGATGAATTTACAGGTATCTTCATTTCAAGGCCCCAGGTCTTTCGATCTCAGAAAGAGCATGGGACCTAACATTGTCTAAAAGTTACTAAAAAACAAACAATTTTAAGTGGCTCTATAATTATGTGAATGATTGAAAAGGGGATTAGCCTAAGACTCGAAAAAATTGACTTGAAAAAATAAATTTTTTTAAACATAATTTTAGCGATATTTTTTTTTAAATCGAAATGAAGCGATGTGTTATCATATTAAGTCAAGAAAAATAGGGTGACGCTTTTATAAGTTATATATTATGAGACTGGAGCAAGACCATGTCCCGAACAAGAATCTCTGTTAACGAGCCAGTTAATTTTCTAGATATCGCGTACAATTTCGTACGGCACTCCCATTCTGGTCTCTAATTATGATAGAATTATTCAATTATTATTTTTAGTACGAGTGGAAAAACATAATGGATGATCTAGCATCGAAAATATTCGATTTAGATAACTATGACGAATTTATAAATGCATTTAAAAAAGATAGATATAATTGTTTTATAAAATTGTTTATGAGCGGTAAATTAGATGTTAATTTCCGTATAAGATTTATTAAAGGTATTTTTTAACAATAGTATTTATTCTAATTTAATAACGATATTATTAGAATGGTACAGTTTATCGACCCCTGAAGACCTACACCCTCAAGACCTTTTCCCCTGAAGAACTACTCGCTTTAGTTTAATTTATAGGATCAGGCACAAGATAAAAAATAATATAGGTAATACAAGTCGAGTACAAACCACGTGTCGGGTCCGGGATTTTCCAACGGTAGCCTGGGACCGCTTATTTGGATAAAATCAGGTAGTAAAATCCCATTAATTGCTCCTTCGTTCACTCCCAAAAGCCAAGATATCTCAATTTCTTTGAAATTCAACTAAGAGAACGATGAGAGCTTTTCTAATAAGGCAATAGTAAAGCTGTTTGAAAAAAAATTCGGAATATTTTTTAGTTTTATAATTATTTCTTAAGATCTTCAAACTCAAAACAATAATCTATTAAAAACCTTTATCGATGTTTTTGGAAAACATACATTAGATAAATTTAATGTTTACATTAATGTATCTAGACTACATAAGAATAAAGAAGATGAAAATCTAAATATTTCTAAAGAGATAAAAAATGAGAGAACGAAAGGTGAAAATTTAAAAGTTAAATTCTTATTTAGATAAGGGTTGGGCGAAATTTTATTGGTAACATGGAGTGTCTGAGAATAGTTTTTAAGCTATCATAAGAGTAAGAGTTTAACAAAAGTTTGACACCAGGCAGGATCCGAACTGCAAAAACGAAGACACTCGTTCAATATTTTACACCTGAGCAGATGCTGTACCACTAAGCTACTAACGGGGCGACGACTAATGTTAGTAGGCTAAGAAATTTTAAGAAATTTTATTTAAGAAATTTTTATTATTTCTAGGTAATCATACTTATATAAGTTCACGAATATAAGCCAAAAATCCACGAGAATATGCCATAGATCTATAGGATTAACAAAGATAACTTTTTGAAAAATCCATTGGACCTAGTAAAGTTTTACTTCAACTATATTCAAAAAATTTCATTTAAATTTTTCAGATGTAATGATTGAAGTAGAAGATATCATGAAAGAAATAAACGCTACAGGAAATATAAATACTAATGATAAACCAAATAATAAAGCTAATATTAGTAAAAATACTGGGCTTTCCAAGAAACAACGTAATAAACGAAATAAGAAAGCTAAAACAATAAAGCAAAATAATATTGAGGACGATAAACAAAATCAAGAAATCGTTGAAGAGATAAATGATGAGGATTTGAACGGAAAATTAGATGAAAAGGATAGTAATGAATTGAACAAGGATAATTATATCGATGAAGATATTGAAGAAGAGAATTGGAAAATAAATAAAAAGGATGAAAAGAAAATGAGAAAGGAAGAGATTAAGAAAATTAGAAAAGAAGAAAATTTGAGGAAATTAAAAATAAAAGAGAAAGACGATATTAAATCCTTAGTAGCTTTGAATAATAGTAGCAAAATGAATTTAAAATATTATTTAAATAACAAAGATATGGCAATAAAAAATATTTTGGATAAGGAAAGAATTAAAGATTTGGATGAAGAAAACAATGAAGATACTAAATTAAAAGTGGAAAGAAATCAAGATTTGGTAAGAGAAATGATTCAAGATATGAAGGAAGAAAGAAATGAAATTTGGGAGATGAAAAGAATGAAATATTGGAGGAAGAAAAAGTTGAATATTTGGAAGTAAAGAATGTAGGTTTGGAAGATAAAAGAGAATTAAATGAAGCTATCAAACATTTAATAAGACCGGATGATCAAAATTTATTATCTAAAAATCAGAATAAAGAAAAAATTGAGTTAGCTCAAACAAATGTTAATGAAGTGGAGATAACCGAAATTGACAATCATGAAGACAAAGAACAGAAGACTGATATAATTGTTAAAGAAAATATTTTGCAAAAAAGTGAAAGGGAAGATAATGAACTTGTCCCAGTTAATGAAGTTATTTCAAAAGAAAGTCCCAAAGACTTCAAATCAATTTCAAAACTCACTCCTTTTCACCCAAAAATGTTTTTAGAGGAAAAAGTATTATTAGAAGCTTATGAAAAATTTATTGAAGGTAAAGGAGATCCAAAGAAAATAATTCCAGCATTGGAAATTGGAGTGATTATTGATGAAATTAAACGACGTCTTATTTATATTAAGAGATATAAACAAAATAGGATTGATACTGAAGTAAATTGTGAAGAAAATAAAAATTCAACTAGAATTTTCTTCGGGAGTATAGAAGGTGAGGAAGGTAGTAATATGGATTTTTGGCTTAAAATCCCAAATCTATTTACAACATATGGGCTCTCCAAAATTTAAGCTAACGGGCATGAGTCGAACATTCTTCCATTCCGTCAGAACATTCTTCCATTCCGTCAGATACACAGTAATTGTAAAAATGGTTTTCTTAACCTAGTAATCATCTCCACGAATAATTTGTTTAAAAATATTTTAGCACAAATTTATGAACAAAATAGTCAAAAATGTCAAAATAAATATTCATTAGAAGATAATTTTAATAAATTATTGGGGAATAATGATAACATTATCAATGATTTTGAAAAATTTGAAGTTTTAAAGAATAAATTGCATTTGAAATTGAAAGAATTGGTTTCAGTAACTGATAACTGGAATTTGATAAATTTAAAAAATGAGATAAAAATTGATTATAATATGGAAATTGATGTAGTTAGAAGCAAATTACACAAGAAAAGGTATCTAATAATTTTATAAAACAGTCGGACTTTGATTTTCTATACGTATGGATCAGTGATGGGTCATGCTATATTTAATCGGAAGACAGAAGTAAACGGAAGAGCAGAAAGAGTGCAATCGGTTGAAACGGAAATCTTCAAAGATCTCATCCCTGATATGGATATTCCCATACATCCTCGGAGCTGATAGTACTATATAAATAGAGGCACCGTATATAGTCAGTAATTACTAGTGATGTTCGAGACTCTCGGTCTCGGTTCCCGAGTCGGGAAATTTCCCGGGTTTTTTGAGCTCTCGGTCTCGGTCTCGGTCTCGGTGTTTTAGTCTCGGAAAACGAGACTAAATTTACACCCCTAATGACGGAAATTTTTTGAACTTTTTGAAGGAAAAGGGAAAGGAATATTTATAATTTCTCCCATGTGCCTTTTGATGGTCGATGGTTGAGTGGTTAAGTTGACTGACTTTACTCACTTGCATATTTTGGAAGTGCTGGGTTCGAATCTTAAGGTGGAAATGAGGTTGTGAAAATTTTTCTTTTCGGAAATAAATGTTTTTAAACTTTGATTTTGATTTTAAAATTTAAAATTTATTTTTTCTTAATATTTTAAACTTGAAAAAACATTAAAACTTCAAAAAAATTTCGCCTGCGGCTCTGACAATTGAATTTTTTACCTATGGCCTTACAAAATTCTCTAAATTTTCGCCTCCGGCGGTAAAAAAAGAAAGAAATCTGGCTATTGGCCTCACAAATTTTTCAAAATTTTCGCCTGCGGCACAAAAAATCGAAGAATCCGACTTAAGGACATCCAAAATTCTCAAAATTTTCGCCTGCGGCGCAGAAAATGGTTGGAGGATTTATGGCTTCAAAACCTTCCAAAATGCAAGAATTATTGCATAAGGCCTTAAACAGTAGGGGGTCAATGGAATTGTCGAATATCGGAGGCTTATGGGGATTTGAAAGGATATAGAGGGGATTAAAGTTAAGAGGAATATCTGGAAATTTTAAGGATTAAAATAAACATAAAGGGACTTGTGCTTGGCATCTGGGAATAAAGAAAATCATTCGATTTGGAGGGACATCGAGGGAATAAGGGGATTCTATTCGATTAATGTGAATATCAGTGGATTAAGGTGGATATCGGTAGATTTAGAAAGAGTAAAGTTATATTGTGGATTTGAAGATTCAAGGGATTTGGGGGATTATGAAGGATTTATAGGGATTTTTGGGGATTAGGGAATATATCAGGTGATAACCCTCCTAATCTCTCGTCTCGACTCTCGGTCTCGACTCTCGGTCTCGAGTCGAGACTCGGTCTCGGGGTTGATTCCCGGTCTCGGTCTCGGCTCTCGACTCTCGGCTTTTTTTCACTCCCGAACATCACTAGTAATTACCATCGGTATTTTTGTTTCAACCTCTCTGGGAGGGGCAATTAATAAAGGTTATTTTATGAAGGCTAATTATAACTATTAGTAAGTGTGTAATTATTGTTTCAATCATTTGTTGGGGGTAATTAATCGAGGTAAAAGGAAGGTTTTTTCAAAAAAATTTTAACTCAATATTAAAGACTTGCTGTAATAATAACAAAACGTCGATGGGATCAAATGAAACATAAACAACAAAAAAGAATTTTATTTTCATTGCTAGCAAAAAATTTTGTCGAATCTAGATTTATCCAACTATATAAAATAAAAGAAAAGCAGCTTGAAATGATAGGTGTGTAAATAAATAAACGTAGAAAAATATTATAATAATTGCTTATATTTTAGAATCAAATAAGCAAATGGGTAAAATAAAAGAATTGCCAATATTTGAAGAATTATCATATTTTTATGTTCAAAAGTTGCATGCAGCTAACGCTGTAAGTTATTAATTTCTCCTAATTTAATAATTCCTACTAACATTTATTATATGCATGAGACGTTTCAAACTAATAAATATGTCGCGAATTCCTGCATGTAATTCCCTCACTCCGACAATCATACATATTTCGTACTGTAGCACTTAATTAGCGAATGACTAAGACAACTCAACGCCCTGGCCAGGCAGAATAAAATATTTATTCCAACAATCATTCACCCCAATATAAAAAATTTTAATTTCTATTTTTAAGCTTATCAATCAAATAAATTCTTCAACTTCTTTTAATAATAATATTCATTATGATATCAATCATGCTGTTTCAATTATTAGAAGATGGGCTAGCTTCTCTAAATGTTATTATATAGAATTATTGTTGACCGGTTCACAATTATTGAAGACAGATATTTCTGATTCTGATGTTGATGGAATTGTTGTTTTAACCAAAAAAGAGAATGATGGATGTAAAATTAATAAATTAGTTCAATTTTATGGAAATCCAAATAATGATTTGTGTAAATATTCTCATGGCAATTTAGAATGCAACGATTATTCCTTATATTGTTATTTATGCAAGGTAATATTCCTTTAACATTTATTTCGTTTTAAAATTATAACAGTTTTTAACTCCCTTAATTCCAAGATATATTTTAAATTTTCTTTTAAATAGCTTCGAAGGCATCTTCTTCTTAGGATCAAAAATTATGTAAATAAAACAAAAAATAATCTTTTATAAAGTCCGTATTTTCTCTAATTGACCGACCCCTACAATAGAGCGGCCCATTGAGGATTGAAAAGTAGATCGCCCGTCTCCAGAGTCGGGGGAGTCGGGGCAACACTAATTTTAAGCGATGATTTTTTCGAAGTTTGATTTTATTTAAAGAATAAAGAAATTTTCTTCTGCCAAATATTTTGCTTATGGAAAATAGAGCGGCCGCCTCCAGTTGAACGGCCGTCTCTATTAGAGTGGCCATTTGAAAGGGGATTGAAAAATAGAGCGGCTGGCCGCTCAATTAGTCTCCCTGTCCGTCTCTTACAATATCGCTTTTTTCTATAAATTCATAATTAAATTTAGAACTACAATATTCAAAATCTTCGCAAAAATATCCACACCCGTAACAGAATAATAGAATTCTCAATAGATAAAACTCAATTTGACATTTCATTTGTAATAATTGAACAAAAATCAGAACAAAATTTGTTTCCAATAATTAATTTAAATAAAAAACAAGTGGAGGAAATAATTGAAGATTTAGCACAAAAATTAGAAATATTAAATGAAAACAGAGGTTTACCAGAAAATTCGGAGAAAATTAAAGAAATTAAAAGTCAAATTTATTCTTTGGCTTCATATAACTCAAATAAAATAATGCTACAAAATATTAATATAAATGATAATATGAATAGATTTCGATTAGTTACAAAGATAGTGAAGAGATGGGCGAAAAGTAAATTTCATTGTTTAATTATTAATTTTTAAATGTTGGTTAGTATATGGCTGGCTAAGGGTAGGCGGGGGTAATCGTAACCAAAAAAATTTGATATCAGTAATCATCGGTTGATACAGGTTACGGTTTCAGATATCAGAAATTTTCTGTTCATTTCACAAAAAAATCTTAAGAGAATATTGTATTATTATCTATCACAGTGGTGTTGCCTTTACGAAAAATTTTCTGAAACTCTCCGTTACCAGAATATCTTTACTAATTTAATAAAAATTTGATTCCGGTTACGGATATCCAAAATTTTCGATTCAAATATACGGAGATTTTCCAAAAACCGCCAACCTTAGGTGGGTTCTAGATGTCCTGAAACTTAGGACTTAAAAGAAAAGAACCAAAGATTGGTAGTCAATTTGTAAGTTTAGCTCAAATTTAAATGTTTTGGCTTTCAAAAATAATTATGACCAAAAGTAACATAAAATTCAGATCATTTCATATATAATGGTCAATTTGGTTTCTTCAATGGAGCAACTCTGAATGTACTTGTTATTAAACTTGTATTGCTTTATTTTGATTCATCCATAATTTATTTATTAGAAAAATTTTTTCAAACATATAGTGAATGGTTTTTAATTAAATTATAAATCAGAGTACTTTTATAATTTTAGGGATTGGGATTATCAAGTTAAACTAGAAGAATTATCGCAAAAAACAATGAGTTGGACTGTTGACGACGAAATTAAGGCTAAAAATGGTTTTCTTCTCAAATACGTTGCGAGATCAGATGAGGAAAAGATTTATCTTCAAAGACATTTCGATACTTTAATGGTAGTTTTGATGCCTGGATATCCAGAACAAAACTGTGCTTTTAATGTAAATTATTCGACCAAACAAATTATTCAAAAGGAATTACATGAAGGTATTAAATGATATTTTTGCCGTAAATGCTTAAATAATTACCCTGGGAAATTATTGTTTTAACCTCGCGCTATATGGATTGATTAATTGAGAATGATTAATGATATAAGACAGGATAATTATTAGAGCATATAAACTACTTCTTGTGTCACAATAGATGTTATGCCCGACTTTAGAGACAAACAGAATGTCGAACTAGAATCAAGATTGTATCTTGAAAAATATCGGTTCTTAAACCGATACCGCCGGTTTTCGGTTAATAGAAAAAGACCGGCGGAAAAATATTTAAAAAAAAGGCCTTACTTATAAAAATACCTTACTTTCTGCAAAATTTTTTCAATTTTATATATTTTTAGCAAATAATTTGATAATGAATGCTAAAATATGAATGGGGGATACGAGGAATTTATAAATTTTTGGAAAAATTGGTTGGATGGTACTAAATTCCTGAAAAAGGTTTTTAATTATCAATATAAAAAGAATTAATAAATAAATTTCAGTATAATCATTTTTTGTTGATTTTGTGTTTTGTAAGTAAAAATGATCTTAAAGAAGCTGAAAATTATTGCCGTTTTGTGGAGAGTCGTATACGTTTAGAATTAATTTTTTCAATAGGACTGAATCAAAGGGAAATAAAATATACTCATTCTACGATAAAGAAAAATGTTTGCCAAATGAAATTAAGAGAAAATTTGGGTAATTTTATATTTTGGAACAAACATTACAATCCTTGAATTTTAAAGTAGTAGATAGTTTTGAGAAAACCGTTGAAAGCCTCTTAGTTGCGAGGTATCATTTCGGTTCCGATGTTTCCTTTGGGCGTGTTGATGTGATTCTGATGGCTCAACTTGGCGTTTTGTGCCCCTAAACGGTTATTGGGCGTTTTGAGGTCCAACCAGTTGCTATCTTAGCATCCGCTCCGGGCGAAGCATCGTCCGACATTCGCTTCCCAACATCAACTTATAAACATACACATAACTATTATTAAAATAATTTTTATTGGATATTATATCCAACATTGGTGGGTTGGAATTGAAACAAACAATCAAATAGCACATCTGGAATTGGATGAAGAAAACAATGATGAATCTAATATTTTAAAACAAATTGTTGATAAAATTAAGGGAAAACAACACCCATTATCTTGGCAAGAACTGGGGGAAGTTTTGAAAGTTATTTTATTATAATTGTCTGAAGATATTAACAAATAATAAATGAATGTTGAAATATATAGATGAAATTTCATTTTTAGATTAATAAATAAGTTTTGCTACTATCACATTTATTTAATCACATTGTCGCGTTTTTAAAAAAACGCGAAAAGAAAAAAAATTCTTTTTCTCTTTTTTTGCTGATATTCCACACGCTGCTTAAAAAAGCGGCTAGTTGTAAACCTTTCTAATCCAACAGTTTAATCTTCAAATTGATTCATTTCTTATGAAAAAAGTTTTGAATTGCATCTTAACCAAGTTTCAATGTTTTTTTTTACCAACTAGTTTTATTTTTCATCTGAAAAGTGTAAATCATCAAATTTATTATAAATTCTTTTAAACTGATATAAAATTTTGTTGGATATCGTGTAATTTGAGATTTGTCCAACTTCAGGAGTATTAAACAAAAAGCTTCCTACAATATCCCGAATTTAACCATATTATAAAAGTTAGGTAATAATTTTAACAGCTGGCCGCGTCTGACCAGGACAACATGTTCTTTATTTCTGAAGAAATTCAAGTGAATAAAAAACCGAATAAAATTTTTACTTTTTATTTGAATGAAAACATCTATTGCTAAAAGTAAACGCGGTTTACCCCCGAAGATCTTTGATTTTAAAAGAATTAGTAAAAAAGGGTAAAGTAAAGGTTGAATGGAGAATGAAGATGGCTGAAGCTGCGAAATCACAGTACAAGTCAAAGGAACTGAACTGAGGAAAAAGTGGAGGCTAGCACACAAGTAAAAAGAGGATTTTTCATCTGTTCATGTACAACTAACTCTCTTTTGTTGGTTCCACGAAAAGTCAAAATCCAAATAAGTATTGCACAATGTTGCTCTAGCGTGGTTTTGCACAAGCGCAGAGCCAAACGTTGAGGAATTTTGGATTTAGAAAGATACCGTTCAGAATATTTGAAGTTTAGATAATTC